>VNJR01006068.1:0-100925 GCA_008042585.1 Drosophila punjabiensis | reverse complement strand
CTTCAGCCAGTCTTTGCGTGTAGCGAATGGACACATATTGACAGCCCCTATCGGAATGGTGGGTCACTTTGCCCTCGGGCTGCCTCTGGCACAGAGCCTGCTCAAGGGCATCCAGCACGAAGTCGGTATGGGCCGTTGATGAGACACGCCACCCCACAATCACGCGGGCAAATACATCAATGATGAAGGCCACATACACAAAGCCCTGCCAGGTGGAAACGTAAGTAAAATCCGAAACCCAGAGCCTGTTGGGGGCTGGAGCATGAAACTGGCGCTGCACCAGATCCTGTGGGCAGGGACGTTGTGGATCAGGCCGTGTGGTTCTGATCCCCTTGCCACGAATGACACCTTTAAGTCCCATCTGGCGCATCAGCCGCTCTACCGTGCAGCGGGCGATAGTCCTGCCTTCGCGTCTGAGCTGATGCCAGACCTTACGCGCTCCATAGACACAAAAATTATCGTTCCATACTCTACGGATTTCGTCGCTCAACTCTTTGTCTTTCTGGCTGCGCACACAGGGATTTTTCTGTCTGGCAACGGTTGCATAATAAACAGATGGTGCAATCGGCAGGATCTTGCAGATTGACCCGACACCATATGTCTGCCGGTGCTCATCAATGAAGCGCGTCATGGCCTGAACCGGCGGTCGAGTTCCGCCTGGGCAAAATACGCAGAAGCCTTACGCAGGATTTCATTGGCCTGCCGCAGTTCGCGGTTCTCTCGCTCCAGTTGCCTGATCTTCTCTCGATCAGGCAGTTCACTCACCGCAGGCGCATTGGCCCGCTCATGCAGACGGGTCCATTTTGACAGCGTGTCAGGATGAATATCCAGCTTTGGCGCGATCGTCATCACCGCAGACCACCGCGAAGGATAGTTCTTCTCTTCCTCCAGAACCATGCGGGCTGCACGGTCACGAAATTCAGGCGGAAAACGCTTCGATTTGTTGCTCATGAATTCTTCTTACCTCTCGGGTCGTTCTGTCTCCACAAAACCCGGGGCAATTCACCAGTCCCGGCACGCCAAAATTGGAATATTGATAAGTATAGTCAAGATCGCGCACATTATAGGCGGCTTCAGAAATACCCCATGGAATATTTAGGTTTTGTCCGTAAGAAATCTGGCGCTGGACAATAAGGGCATTTGTTTCCTGAAGCAGGCTGCCTACAGGTGCGCGCATGACCAGTGAGGGCATAAGGTATTCGAACATCGACCCGGACCAGGAGACAAGAGCAGCCCCGTTACCGGAAGGCGTGATGGCCCGGCCCAGCCGGAACCAGTCGCGTGCCGGAATGTCGCCTTTGGCAATCGCGAAATAGACAGCGAGCCGCGCCTCTGATGCAAGGAGGTCGTAACAGTTCTTGTCCGCAGTATCGTCCGGGACCAGAAAGCCGATAGACAGCAGTTTACGGGATACATCACGCAGAAAACTGAAATCCATGGCATCAGCCAGTCGGCGGGCCTGGTATTCCAGCACTCGCAATCGGTCAGATAAGCCAGTTTTTTGTGACTGCTCGAAATCACGGAGATGGCTTTCCAGAGTGCGGAGCGGAGCTGTGGCCCAGAAGAGCGGGTCAGCTGAGAGAGTGTCAGGCCGATTTTCAGTATGCGGGAACAGATGCTTCGCGTGCCCGGCAATGATTTCTGCCTGTTTGTGAAACTCTGTCAGGGTGCTGTTTGTGTGATCTTCTGGTGCAGACAAAACAGCATTTTTTAGTTTAGCCAGAGATCGGACAAGCGCGCGCTGTTGTTTGGTAAGCTGAAGACGAGTGCCATTGAGGAAAGTTAGATCCACGATGGCAAGTGTGAGGGCGTCCGAAAGGCCACTCCGCCAGGCATGATCCTCAGCGTCCTGCATTCGCCACTCCCGGCAGGTGCTGGCAACAGTGATAAGATGCCCGGCCAGATTACCGCTATCAACTGTGGAGACATAGAGGGGATTGAGGGGGGCAAGAGTTTCCGTACTATACCAGTTATATAAATGCCCCCGATATTTCTCCATTTTTTCAACGGTTTTTAAGGTGGCTTCCAGTCGTTCTACAGTCTCCTGCAGGCCGCACCAGCCAAAGTCCCTCGCGTTGATGGCGCAGAGAAGATAGAGGCCAATATTTGTGGGTGATGTGCGTCTGGCAAGAACAGGGCTGGGATCTTCCTGAAAGTTGTCTGGCGGCAACATATTGTCAGCGTCAGTCACAAACGTCTCAAAGAAACGCCATGTGCGACGCGCTGCGGTGCGTAATGTTCTGATATCGGTTCTGGATGGGCGTGACTGAGAGGGGAGGACAGGGGAGCGGCTGGTCCACAGGGCAAGAGCTGGTGACAGCATCCAGAGCACGGAAAGCGGGCCGGACAAAAGCAGGGTTTCTGGGTCCGACCAGGCAACGTACCCTGTCAGCAAACTGGCAAAAACCGGAGCAGGGAGCATTTTGAGGTAATAGTCTCTCATGCCAGACTGAAGAAAGTTTGCTGTTTGTGCCGCAGGAACCCATTGCAGCAGCAAACGGCGTGTAACAAGTACACGTAAAAGGGTGCGGCTGATGGCATCGAGCATCAGAAATGCCTGATGGGCCATGAAGGTGAGGTTGAGAGCTGTCATAATAGCTGCGGTGACAGTGTGAGACCTGATGACACTGCAATAGTTTCGGAACGTAATCCATTCCCGGCGTGGGAAAACATCTGGCACCACAGGGAGGAATGCTGGAACCGCGATGATCGCCAGAATAAAAAGCGTCCAGATGGCAGCATTTTCTGGCGTAAGGAGCCAGCAGGCCAGTAAGGTAAGCAGCGTGAAGGGGGCGCAGAGCGTCCGCCGCAGATTATCCACCATCTTCCAGCGTGCGATGCCAGACAGGCGGTTATGTGGCAGGGGTGTTTTTGCTGTGCCGGACATAATCCAGGGGAGCAACTGCCAGTCACCACGCGCCCAACGATGCTGTCGTTGGGCTGAAACCATGTAATCTGTCGGAAACTCTTCTACGACTTCTATGTCAGACGCCAGTCCCGCCCGTGCAAAAATACCTTCAAACAGATCATGACTTAAAAGAGACGCTTCCGGCACACGCCCCGCAAGGGCTGCTTCAAAAGCATCAATATCATAAATACCTTTTCCCGCGTATGATCCTTCCCCAAAAAGATCCTGATAAAGATCTGATATAGCAGCTGAGTAGGCATCAATCCCGCTGGAAGTTGAATAAATCTTCTGGAAAAGCGTGCTTTGATGCCCAACGGGTAGAGAAGGAGTGACGCGAGGCTGCAAAATGGCGTATCCACTCTCGATGCGTCCGGTTTCCAAATTGAACTGCGGAGCATTAAGAGGGTGCGCCAGCTTACCGACCAGTCTTCGGACAGTTTCCAGAGGGAGGCGGGTATCTGCATCTAAAGTGACGACATAGCGCACGCCTTGTGGCAGGTGGTGGCAGAAATCTTCCAGGAATGTCGTATTTTTAGCGCCACGGAGCAGCCGGTTCAGTTCATGCAGTTTTCCGCGCTTGCGTTCCCATCCCATCCACACGCCCTCGCTTTCGCTCCAGATGCGGTGTCGGTGCAGAAGCAGAAATCTGTCCCCATTATCAGAAGGGCCAAAACGCTGATTAAGAAGCGTGATACCACTAAAAGCTTGTTCTAAAAGCGCAGTATCATCAGAGGCGTGTTCATCATCAGAATCTTTCCAGTCAGTGAGAAGAGCGAAGTGAACGCCTTGATCATGTGTGGCCAGATAATGAATTTCCAGTCGGGCCAGGAGTTCTTTAACCGTTTTTTTGTTTGTCAGAAGAGCCGGTATGACCACAATCGTTCGCATGTGGGCAGGAATGCCCTGTGACAGGTCAAGCCCGGGTAACATTGTGACCTTGATCGTGCGAAGAGCAAGTCGGTTTATGCAGGCTATAGCAGCCTCTGATGTGGGAATGCAGGCAAAAGCAGTAATAAAGACCAACCATAAACTGGGAGAATAGTTTTTTTTTTCTGAAATCCACACGGGGATACTTAGAAACAAAACCACAAGAGTGAGGATAGCAAGGCTATATCCCGTAATACCGTGACGGCAGAAATCCCGTATGAGTTTTCTGGAAAGGGGCGGCCGGAGGCCCAATTCTGCTTCAAGCTGACTGCGCCCTTCTTGCAGAAGATAATAACCGGGGTCAGTTTTGCGTGGGTCTGACTGCGCTGCATTCTGAGCTTTCCGTGCAAGCGTCAGTGCATAATTGGCAATATCTAACTCAGAAACCTCGCCGTCACGAGCGAGATATTCTACAGCTTGACGATAAAGGTTTCGACTTGCGAAATCTGCTTTCGTAAAACTTGGATAGGGTGCAAAAGCCTTGTCTATCAGACAGATGTGCTCAAAAATTTCGGTCCAGTCCAGCTCTGCAATAAACCTGAGACTGGTAATGATATTACCAATGGTTGCATTATAAGCGGCCTGTGTCTGTAAATCGTCTCGAACAGCACACTCAATACTGCTTTTTTTGTCCGTAAGCCGTTGCTCCAGCCAGACAAGTGCCGGGTCTTTTTCTAAATCAAGCCCTCGGAAGCGATGAGCGAGGCGCGCGACAAAAGCGGGGGTCAGGCTCTCTGGTTCAACCTGAGCCAGAATTCTCTGGATAGAAGTTTCTTTGTCTTTACGGGCATTTTCAAGCGCATCAGCCAGAATCTCAGCCGCATGGTAGCTGGCATTGTTCTTTATAATGGCGCGAGCAGTGCGACGCAGATTTTCAATTAAGACAATGCGCAGAGTGATAGGAACGGCCCATAGTTCTCCAATTATCAATGGGGTAACGCTTTGATAGGCGAGCAGATAGCGGGAAAGAGTATCCTGAAGGAGATGACTGTCCGTATGAGCAATAAGAGCCCAGGTGACACCAAAGACCCGCGGTAATCCCTGAAACGGTCCATTTGCCAGTTTTGGGAGACGGCCATAATAACCAGCCGACAGGTCGAGGCTTGTTTCCCTGATTTGCATATCAATAAGAGCGTAATTGTCGGTAAGCCATTGGGCAGCAGGTGTCAGATGCTTTCCTGTCTGGAGTGCTTCCGTAATAGTAAGAACAGTTTTGCGGATAAAAACACTGTTTTCAGCAAGGCGATGCTTTAATGCATGTCTGTGTGTAATAGCAGTATGTGTAACGGCCTGCGCAACAGCCAGACTACGGGCATGTTCTTCAAGGCGTTCTATTCCGAAAATTTCACTTTTTACTGGCACATCATCATTCTGCCAGAAAAAAAATGTCTTCGGCTTGAATAGACGGAGCCCAAAAGGCGTTCCTCTTACTTCGAGCCCTTCATGCGGAGAAAAATCTTTAGATTTGTCCATATTACTGCTCCGCCTTAACTTTGTGAGAATAAGAGGCGTAATTTTTCGATCTTCTTTACGGAGGGGGGCGCTCTGTATTTTTACGATCGAATTTATTGTTTTTCTTGTGAACAGAGCGGAAGAGAAAGTATTCGCTACCTTCAAAATCTCACGATGAAGGCAGTTACCCTATCGCCGTTATCAACGCAGGAAGGGAGATAGGGTTTCTCACTACGGATGATGAAATATAGTATGAAGCTTCTGATATGATAGATGGGTATTTTTAAAAATCTTTTGCCTTTGAGGTACGTTCTGATGAGTCTGTTCCTTGGGTAGGAATGGGGATGTATGAATTATGGAACAGTGTGGTTTTTTGGATACTTAAGAACAGCGTGTCTGACGGCAAAAGAGTTCGTTTATTTGGCGAGCGTCTGGCACGTTTTGGTGCTGTTGGAAGACTATTTGATCGGCCAGACTCGCTCTGGCGAAGCGCAGGTTATCTGCCAATGTCAGGCTTACATCATGGCCGCAACGATGGTGGTGCTCTCAATCTAAGCATTATCAATGGGGAGAACGCGGATTCTTTTGAGAAGGAGGGTCCCTCAAAGACTGGCTGGATAGACCGGTTCCTCCTTGAACACGTTTTTGTTAGTCAGAAATCATGAGCGGGACTGTTCATATGCACTGCAAGCATTGATCAGCAACTATGAAGATCGGGCTCACCAGCATTGTCTATAAATATGCGTCGACTT
Source organism: Drosophila punjabiensis (assembly GCA_008042585.1). Classification (NCBI taxonomy): domain Eukaryota; kingdom Metazoa; phylum Arthropoda; class Insecta; order Diptera; family Drosophilidae; genus Drosophila; species Drosophila punjabiensis. The sequence continues at coordinate 94,886 of VNJR01006068.1, read as the reverse complement.
TGCTGCATGACGCGGATCTACGCCCCACCACAGAGCCTCAGAAGATAACAAATTTTCTGCGCCGTAAAACACTGTGAAAACGATCCATAAAAACAAGTAACCACCACATATTCAGTCTAAAACCAGCCGTGAAAGATATTATTTCTGTCAGATTTTATGCTATTTTCAGGAGCGGAAATGCGTTATATTAAGTGAAAATAAGTACGGGAACCAGCGTTGTCATGACTAGAAAATTACCGGGATCATCACGTAAAGCGCCTGTCCAGAACAATACTGTTGAAAGCGACAAACTTTATATTGTTTCTTCTTCGCATCTGGCTTCGCCCGGTTATGAAGACGTCAGTGCTTTTGAATTTGCGCTGACTGTTATCAATAACGCGTTCCAACGCTGGATGACGCGGGCGAGTGCCGTGGCCGGCCTGCCGGAATTATCTGCGCTTGATGTTCTGGTGCTGCATAGTATCAACCATCGGGATCGTGAGAAGAGTATCGCAGATCTCATGTTTACCCTTAATCTCTCTGAGCGACATTACTTAAATTACGCCATGAAGAAGCTTGATGATCTGGGGCTAATCACCCGTCACCGCAGGGGCAAGGAAGCATATCTTAAAGTAACCCCAAAAGGGAGTGACTATTGCGCTGAATATGCACGTGTGCGGTCAGCATGTCTGCTAGATTTGTTGCCTGCCGATCTGGAACCAGGAGGGGTTGCCTTGGGTGAAGTGGCGCGCGCCATGCGTGTCTTAACCGGGTTCTATGAACAAGCTGCACGGTCTGCGTCGTCTCTTTGAGGTTCGTTGGCGGGGCTTAAAATGTGTCCTAAAAAGTCATGATACCCTACGATCATATTTGATGGGTGTGTGTCCAGACAAAGTCTGCCCGTTTCGGGAGCGATAACCGGGAGCATCAGAAGGTCCACAGCAACAAAAGCCACAATGTCCCCGCGGTTTACGAGATCGCCATCCGTGATGCCGGTGCGTAGATGAAATATACCCATTTCCGGTGAAAGAAGCGGAATAGGAACTGGTTGTGCGGGGGCGGGACGGGCAGGTGTGCTATCTGCCGCATTCTCTGGCAGGAGGCGAAGAAAAACCCTTTTTGATCCTGATTTTTCTTCAAACGTTTGCACACAATATTTTCGCATAAGTGCGACAAGCGTCCTCAGATCGTCTGGTGAGAGCATCATGGGTTTTTCAGCTCCAAAAGGCGTTCAAGATAATGCACGTCTACCCCTCCCTTAATAAGAGCCGGGTGATTCATCAGGCGAGCATGCAAGGGAATGGTTGTGCTGATGCCATCAATCCGGGTTTCTGACAGAGCCGCCCGCATGCGGGCAAGAGCATCCTCTCTATTGTGCCCGTGCACGATAATCTTGGCGAGGAGGGAATCATAATGCGCTGGCACGCGATAATTATCGTAAAGATGTGTGTCCACTCTTACGCCCGGACCACCAGGAGGGGTCCATTGACTTACCAATCCTGGAGAGGGAGCAAAACTATCCGGATTTTCCGCCGTAATACGGCATTCGATCGCATGTCCGCCAGTCCGGATATCCGTCTGAGTGAAGGGAAGGGGCTCTCCCATGGAAACACGAATCTGGGTTTCAACAATATCTATCCCGGTTGTCATTTCTGTTACCGGATGTTCGACCTGAAGTCGTGTGTTCATTTCAATGAAAAAGAAGCTTCCATTTTCATAAAGAAACTCGAATGTACCAGCACCAACATATCCCATATCCCGACAGGCCGCGGCACAACGCTCCCCGAGTTGAGCAATGACACTGGGGGAGATGTCAGATGCAGGAGCTTCTTCCAGGAGTTTCTGGTGACGGCGCTGTACTGAGCAGTCACGGGCACCGAGCCAGACAGCATTTCCGTGTGTATCTGCTATAATTTGTATTTCAATATGGCGTGGATGGCACAAAAAATGTTCCATATAGACGGCTGGATTGCCGAACGCGCGTCGTGCTTCTTCCCGAGCACCCTCGACAGCCACATCAAGGGCTGCGGGTTCGGAAACGACGCGCATCCCACGTCCCCCACCTCCTGCGGCTGCTTTGATAATGACGGGGTATCCTATCTGAGCCGCGATTGTCTCAACCTCACTCCGATTTTCTGGAAGTGCACCTTCTGTTCCGGGCAGGCAGGGTACGCCCGAGCGTGTTATGTGGCGCCTTGCTGCGATCTTGTCCCCCATTTCTCTCATGACCGAGGGGGCTGGACCGATGAAGACAAGGCCGGCGTCAGTAACAGCTTCAGCGAAGTTCGCATTTTCAGATAGAAAGCCGTAACCCGGATGGATCGCGTCTGCCCCCAGCAGTTTTGCAGCACGCAGAATACGTGAACTATCAAGATAGCTCGCGGACGCTGGAGCAGGTCCGATACAGACAGAGCGCGCCATAAGCCTCAGATGTGCGAGATTGGCATCTGCTTCTGAATAAACGCCCATAGCTTCAAGTCCGAGCAGACGACATGCTCGGGCAATGCGTAGGGCAATTTCTCCGCGATTAGCGATCAGGACGCGTCGGAATTCAGGCATCAAACGTCTCAATCATAAAAAGAGGCGTGCCCGGCTCCACGCTCTGACCGTCTGCCTGAAGTATAGAGAGGATACGGCATGGAAAGTCTGCATCAATCCGCGAGAGTGTTTTCATTACCTCCAGAATGTAGAGTGTTTCTCCAGCCTTCACAGTGTCGCCTGGCTGTACAAAGGGTGGTTCATCTGGGGAGGGAGCAGTATAAAACTGACCATGCATCGTTGCTGTGATCGTATGTTGAGCATTCCCAGATTCAGAAGCAGGCGTAACGACCTCAGGTTTCTGTGCTTGAGGGGAGTGAGCATCATTGCTCAGATGGATGATGGTATCGCCCTCTTCAAAATGAAGCTCTGCAAGACCTAATGTACGCATCTGCTCCATGAGCGCTTCAAGTTTTGAGAAATCTGTTGTCATGAAGCATGACCCTGCTTAGCTGGCGCGCGGACAAGTATGCCTTCAGCTTCAAGTGTGTTCCGAAGGTGAAGGGCGAGCGTAACCGCCTCAGCACTGTCACCGTGAACGCAGATTGTATCGATTGTCGTAGCCAGAAGCCGTCCGCTCAGTGTTTCAATCGCGCCAGCATGAATCATACGCAATGCCCGCTCTGCCACAGCTTGGGGATCATGAAGGACCGCGCCGGGTTGGGCGCGTGGGAGCAGATGTCCATCTTCATCATAGCCACGATCGGCAAAAATTTCAGAACGGATGGTCATGCCACGGTCTCTTCCCAGCCGTTCCAACGCACTATGGGCGATGGCCACGACTGGGAGCGCGGGCTCGACGGCATACACTCCGTTAAGCACAGCCTGTGCAATCACAGGATCATGCTCTGTCAGATTAGCGAGTGCTCCGTGGGCTTTAAGATATGTAATAGCATGACCACTATAGGTTGCCATCGCACAGGCAGCGCCTAACTGGTAGGCAACGATGCGCTCGATTTCCAGAGGTGTCATCGGCAGGGGACGACGGCCAAACCCCCACAAATCCGGAAACCCCGGATGCGCCCCGACCGCTACGTTATTTTCATGGGCAAGCGCAAAGGTTTTTGCCATGACCTGCGGGTCCCCCCCGTGGAAACCACAGGCCACATTTGCTGATGTCACGATGCCAAGCAAGGCGGCATCATCACCAATGCTATAATGACCAAAGCTCTCGCCAAGATCGGCATTAAGATCGATCGTTTTTGTCATTTTTTCTGTTTCCAGGGGATAAGAGAGCCGCGTAGCTCAGAAAACTTCATTGTATTATCATGAAATTGCCGGACTGTGTCCCGCTGCCGTTGCACCGCAGCGTCTATATCAATCTCGTGAAAAAATACGGATGCGCCGATGGGTGCCTGTGCGAGAAGGCGGAGATCACTTTCGATCACGGTCGCAATCTTAGGATAACCGCCCATAGTGTTGGCATCAGCAAGCTGAATTATTGGTTGACCTGAAGGGGGGATCTGCACAGTGCCGGGCATAATGCCGTGTGAAAACAACTCTCTGTCAGAAGCACGTCTGAGCGGGTCGCCTTCCAGACGATACCCTGCGCGGTTGGCCTGGGAAGTAATGCGCCATGGCTGGGAAAAAAAACGTGCCCTGCTTTCGGGTGTGAAGTCATGATATTCTGCTGCAGCGAGAGCATGCACAATCACAGATCCTCGCTCGGGAAGAGGTGGAGGGCAGGTTAGCCCATAACCACCAGCCGGCAGGGAGAGTGTGCGTGGGCCGCAGTGTATATGGTCATTCCGTTGAAGCCCACGACCATGGTACCCGCCAAGTGCGGCCTTGAGGTCGGTAGCCCGTGCGCCGAATACGATTGGCACATCAAGCCCTCCTTCAACGCAAATATAAACACGGCAACCCTTTTCCAGAGCACCGCACGTCAGGATTTGCCCTGCTTTCGCTGTGATTGCCCAATTGGCTGGTAGGGAAAGGTTGTCCAGAGACGCATTGCACTGCGCCCCGGTGATCGAGAAGCTTCGCTCTTCCAGAAAGCGTATTCGGAAAGGAAAGAAAGCGACTTCGATTCCTGCTGCATCAGCAGGATTGCCAAGTAGGATGTTTCCCCAGGCCAGTGCAGAGCGATCCATTGCGCCGCCCCAAGAAACGCCTAAGGACATTGCCTGAGGACGCCCAAAATCCTGCACGGTATTAAGAGCGGTGCTCGTAAGAATTTCTATCATCGGGCATTCACAAAGCGTACACGGTCCCCGATCTCGAGATAACAGGGTGGGTTTCTGTTATGATCGAATAACGCAATATCGGTGTGTCCGAGTTGGTACCAACCTGACGGTGCGGTGCATGGCATAACCCCTGCATTGCCGCCACCGATAATGACGGAACCTTTCTCAACCAGCATGCGCGGCACCTGACGGCGAGGAATGGCAAGCCTTGGGTCAAGGCCCGAGAGATAGACAAAACCCGGCATAGCTCCTACGGCAGCGACCCGATAGGATGTGTTACTATGAAGAGAAATAACATCAGTCATCGTAAGATTGCAGTAATGAGCAATGGCTTTCAGATCTTCACTTGATTCCGAATCATACGTGACAGGAATACTGATCATGCGTCCATCAGGTTCATCTGAAGAGGCCTGATACCATGCATCTTCCAGCCATATCCGGGCTTCACGATGATCATGCATCACGGAGTCAAACACCATCAAAAGGTTGTTCACGCCCGGAATAGCCTGCCTTACGCCTGTATGGCGAGCGAGAGCATGTGCGGCATTAATGACGCGTGCCTGAATACCGGCCTCGAATACAGTAGAAGAAGCGTCCAGCAGGAAGGCATTTTCTCCTGCGTAGCTGATTCGCATATTTGGCACGTTTCACTTTCAAGACGTTAGTACGGAAACAGCTTATCGAAACTCTGTTCAGTGTCTCGCCAACTGTCTTCATGTTGAAATTATACACGTCTATTTGCAAGGGAGAAACGCGCAAAATTCGAAATTAAGCCAGTTTCTCATGTTTTCGTTGATTACGTTTTCGGATCATGTGTAATTTCTATTCGAATCGCACACTATCGTGGCGGCGTCGCAATGCCTGAACCACGCAGGCGGCAACAATCTGGGGGAAACGGAACGTGTCTGACGCATATAGTCGGCCTAAACGCCGCAAACGTATTTCCATTCGTTCCTGGGGAACTTTTTCTGCAGCGCTGGCTGGATTGGCGACTTCCGGCGAGGCTCATGCGGCAGACAAAACGACTACAACAGCGGAAACGTTAACGGTAGTCGGCTCTGCGCTGTCTCAGCGCAACAATGCCAGTGCTAACCCTGTTCAGACCATTACATCCCGGCAAATACAGAGGACGGCTTCCACAACTATTGGCGAATATCTTCAACGTTTACCAAGCATTGGCTCCTCTGGTACAACCAATACCCAGACAAGTGGCGGATTAGGTATGTCCTGCACTGATATCCGTAATCTCGGTGCCAGCCGCGTACTTGTGCTGATTGATGGCAAACGACAGGTTCAGTCTGCCAGTTCCTCCCAGAGCTGTGTTGACTTGAATACAATCCCCGTTGATCTGGTTGATAGTATTGAAATTCTTAAAGATGGCGGCTCGGAACTGTATGGAGCAGATGCGGTTTCCGGCGTTATCAATATCAAACTGAAGCATAATCTGACGACAGGAGGTTTCACCGTTCGGGGTGGAATCACGGATCAGGGAGACGGCCAGACTGGTAAAATCTCCGGTCACAAGGGCTTTAATTTTGATCAGGGCCGCGGCAATATCACGCTATTTGGGTCCTATGAAACGGTTAGTCCGATCATGCAGCGTAATCGGGCATGGGCACGGGACCCTCAGGTGACTAATCCTGTTAGTGGCAAACCTGCTTATGGTTCATCAATTTCCACAGCAACGCGCGTTATGGACCCGGCTGGGCGTTTTAATCTCGTGCAGTCACCGAATGGTGATTTCACACCGTTTTCATCAGCCGACAACTATAATTATGGGCGTGATGGCAATTTGACGAATTATCTCCAGACAGCCACGCTTCATGGTCAGGCGCATTATGATGTGACGGACTGGTTCAAGCCTTATGCGTCGATTTTCTATTCTCACAAGACAACGCAGCAGACTCAGGCACCTTCACCTGTGACCGGGAGTATTTATCCATCCACATTGCCGAGTAGCTTTATTCTGCCGTCCGGAAACCCGTACAATATGTGGGGGCAAGATGTGAATATGTATAAGCGCATGGATGCTTTTGGAGACCGTCAGTTCGGGCAGGCCAGTGATACATGGCAGGTGAATGCTGGTGCAAAGGGGCATATTTTTGGCGGCTGGAATTATGATGCCTCCATGGCTTACGGAGCCAGCGATATGACCCTGCGGGCGCAGAATGTTGTGAATTATAATCACATGATGCAGGAAATGGGTGTACGCCAGCTTACGCCCGGCGACGCACATAGTGCTGTGGTTTATGATCCGTCAGTCTGTGCAGCATCCAGCGGCTGCGTGTTGCAAAACCCGTTTGCGCCGTGGTCACAAAAGGCTGTTGATTACGCATCGGCGACTATTTCCAATCACACATCCTATCAGTTGCGTGATTTTAATTTTCGCGTGCATAATAACCATCTTGTGCATATGCCATACGCTCATGGTGGGGATGTGGGGCTGGCATTTGGTGTCGAGCATCGGAGTGAGCAACTCAGCTTCACACCTGATCCCTTGAGCAACGCTGGTGATATTGCTGCGGCAAACGGAAGTGCCTCAGCGACGGGTGGCGGCTTTAATACAACAGAAGTCTATGGTGAACTGAACGTTCCGTTCCTGCATAATGCGTTTATGGCGAAAGATCTCTCTGTTGATGCCCAAGGGCGGTGGTCGCGCTACAATACATTTGGAAGTACGCAGATATGGAAAACAGGTATCAACTGGGCTCCTGTTGATGACATCCGCTTTCGGGCTACGCTAGGGACATCATTCCGGCAGCCTAATGTTTATGAACTTTATGGTGGCCGAACGTTATCCTACCAGTCAGCGCATGATCCCTGTGCGCAGGTATCGTCCTACGGTGCTCTGAGCGGGAGTGTCGCAGCGAATTGTGCTCTGCAGGGGATCAATACGGCTAGCTTTGTGGATGCTAATGCGGGTAAAATTCCTACGATTTCAGGTGGCAACCCAAATTTGCAGCCGGAAACAGGGCGCACATGGACGGTAGGAACCGTCATTACTCCCCGTTTTGCCCCTCATCTCAACGTTTCCGTAGAATACTGGCATTATACAATCAACCACACAATCAGTGCTCTGTTGCCGCAATACGTGCTTGACGAGTGTTATACAGGTGCTGATCCATCCTATTGCAGCGACGTTTCCCAGCGTACGACAGGGAATCAGATCTCGACCGTGCAAACGCTTTATCAAAACCTCGGAACACTCCGAGAAGACGGTCTGGATTTTGATCTGAGTTATAATATTCATCTCTTCGGGAAAAACTACCTTTCTCTGTCAAATAATTATCAGCAGGTTTTTGGTTACAATCAACAGAACGAGCCGAATGGAAAGTTTTATAATTATACAGGCCGTATGTTCAACCAGACTGGTTCCGGTATCCCGCGTATTCGTGACTATGCGACCGCAACCTGGAGCCATGGTAATGTCGCTCTTACCTATATGATGAGTTACACGAGCGGCATGGTGTGGAACAACGGCACGACGGATCTGACAGCGAAAACTGCCGGACAATATCGCACGCCGGGCATATTTGCTCATGACCTGACCCTGACATACACGTTGCCACACTGGACGATCGAGGTCGGCGTCAACAACCTGCTTGATAAAAAACCGCCTTTTGTTCTGGATTCCTATTTTAATACGGCAGCGGCTCTTTATGGTGAAGAAATGATGGGCCGCTATGTTTTTGTTCAGGTCGGCTCAGTCTTCTGAGCTTCTGGACGTTCTCTTCGGATATTAGACAAAAGGAAAACAGGCATTATGGTTGATCACGGTTCCTGGATGACACTGCTGGGTCTTGGAGTGATCATCGGCGGCGTGATCTTACGCATGAATATCCTGTTTGTCGTGGTGGCGAGTTCACTGATAACGCCGCTTCTAGCTGGTAAAACACCCTATGAAGCAGTTGCTATGCTAGGGCATTATGCAACCTCAGCCCGCTATATCAGCGTTATGTGGACAATTCTTCCGCTTATCGGGTTGTTGGAATGGGCGGGTCTTGCGGATGCTGCCCGGGGGCTGGTTTCCCGCCTGAGCCTTAAGACGCCGGGGCATGTTTTACGGGGATATTTTATACTACGTCAGATTTCCGCGGCGTTAGGACTGACGTCTCTCGGAGGGCAGGTTCAGATGGTGCGACCACTGATTGCTCCAATGGCAGAGGAGGCCGGACGGCATATAACAAACGGGACCCTGACGGCAGAAGAGAGAGAGCGGTTGCGCGCTGCGGCGGCCGCTACGGACAATGTTGCAGGCTTTTTCGGCGAGGATATTTTTCTGGCTGTCGCCTCAATTCTGCTAATGCAGGCCGTGCTTGAGGCAAATAATGTTCAGGTCTTGCCCTGGCAGCTTTCTGTTTGGGCTATCCCTTCCGCCGTCATGGCTCTGGTTGTTTCATGGCTATGTTTCCGAAAGATTGATCGTAGTCTGAGGCGCTGACAGCATGATAGGGATGGAAATAATCTATGCGGCGCTGGGGCTGTTCTTTTTTTACACGGCATACAGCGCGCTCCGGCGTGGAGCAGGGCAGGGTGCTGCACTGGCTGGCTTTTGGGGACTGTACGGCCTGCACTTTATTGCGGGTTCGGCCTTTAATGATTTTTCCAACGGCCTGATCATTATTGGCATGACTTTTCTGGCGCTGTGCATGCGCAGCCGCTCCTTGATGCCTGCGGGTGTTGAGGCGCTACCATTGAGCGGTTCCGTGCTTGCAGGAGAAGATGGGGCAAAAAATAATAGTATGGTGCGCCTTCTGCTGCCTTTGCTGGTTGTTCCACTTGTGGCGGTGCTCTTTGTTCTTGCCGCTCCATGGATGCACTGGCACGGACGTCCGTTAATTGACCCCAAGCGGGCTAATCAGATCGGTTATGTGCTGGCAACGTTGGCAGGCCTCGTGGTTGCATGGTGGCGATTGCGCCCTCCTGCCGGGCTTCCTTTTGCATCGGGAAGTGCACTGGTCTGTCGGGTGGGCTGGCCCCTGATTCTGCCACAGATTCTGGCGACGCTTGGAGGCGTTTATATGGCTGCTGGCGTTAATCAACAGCTTGGGGCTTTATTGACAATCATTCTGCCAGCCGGGAATGAGCTGGCAGCGGTTCTGGGTTATACAACAGGCATGATGCTGGTGTCAGCGCTGGTTGGAAACGCTTTCGCAGCGTTCCCTATTCTTTTTGGTGCGCTGGGCCTACCGGTTCTTGTCCAGAGTTTTGGTCTGTCTCCGGCGCCTGTCGCTGCCATTGGTATGTTATGCGGTTTTAGTGGTACGCTTCTGACCCCCATGGCGGTCAATTTCAATATCGTTCCAGTTTCTCTGCTTGGGCTTCAGGATCGTTTTGCCGTGATCCGCGCTCAAGTTCCGGCAGCACTTTTCGTGTTCGCAGGGAATACTTTGCTGCTTTATGTGCTCACATTCTTTGAAGGACATTCATCGCCATGACGTTCGACCAAACGACGGCTGACCGTTTTGCACGGATCGCACTGGGCCATGTTAGCCGTCCATTTCCTTATTTTCCTGGCCACTGTATACTAAATGAGAAAGATCGGCCATTACCGCAGGAGAGCCATCCTATATTTTATGGCAGTTTTGACTGGCATTCCTGTGTTCATGGTTATTGGATGCTTGCAACCCTTATAAGAAGTTTTCCAGATCTTGAGACGAAAGACGATATTATCGCTTTGTTCCGAAAACATGTTACCATCAAAAATGTTGAGATTGAACAGTCTTATTTTGAAAATCCTTTGCGCCGTAGCTTCGAACGTCCCTACGGGTGGGGCTGGCTACTTAAGCTCGTTACGGAACTCCATGCGCATCCTTATCTTTCCGAATTCGCGGATGTTCTGGCCCCATTGGCAGAAAAAATAGCAGCTCTTTATCGGGATTTTCTGCCATTGGCGGTTTATCCTATCCGCGTGGGTACGCATTTTAATAGTGCTTTCAGTCTGCGGCTTACACTTGATTATGCTGAGACTTTTCAAGATGAAGAGCTGGCGGGACTGGTACGTGGTCGTGCCAATGACTGGTTTGGGAACGATGAAGCATGTCAGGCATGGGAACCGTGCGGAGATGAATTCCTGTCATCCGCGTTGATGGAAGCCGCCTTAATGGCGCGAGTGCTGGATAGCACCGCATTTCAGGACTGGTTTGGTCGTTTTCTTCCGCGAATTATGGAGGGAAAACCCGCAACACTTTTCACACCCGCAATGGTCAGCACGCGTACCGACGGCAAGATTGCGCATCTTGATGGGCTTAATCTCAGCCGTGTCTGGTGTTGGCGTGAGATTCTGGCTGCTCTTCGTCCTGATGAGGCTTTCAAGGCACTGATTGAACGGTCCTGTAAGGCACATCTTGATGCGAGTTTGCCGCATATCGTTGGTGATTACATGGGTGAGCACTGGCTCGCTACATTTGCTATACTGGCTCTTCGTGGCGCTTGAATGGGAACGAACAGAGAGCGATGAGAGAAAACGTCCTTGGGTGAATAATCGAGCAATTGGAAAAATTTCGATTGCTCCCACATCCAATGGACTACGGCGCGCCGTCAGGTGAAATCTCAAAATAATATATTCAGGGTGTTTTCGGTAATTTTTATAATATAAAAATTATTTTCTTAAAATATAGAAATTAATTCTCATAAGAATCAACAGTCCATCCATTCTTAACACGTCTGAAAATTGGTGATGAAAAGCAACTCAGGATTGGAAACGGAAAACGATTTTTCCAGCGGTTGCTTTGCGTCATAACACATAGAGCGGCATGCGGCGTGACGCCAGCCGCTGTGAGAACATCCGTCCCAGCGGAGAGAGAAGTTCCTGTGCTGATAACATCATCAACGATGACAATCCGTTTTGCAGCCTGAACCAGAGGAAGAAGATTGGGGTCCAGATACAGTCTTTTTGCTGTGCCTGGGCTGGTTATGGAAGAAATGGGAGCAGAAAGTTTCTCATCGTACCAGAATTTGCGGGAGGTGCTGAGTGGCACATAGCGTTCCAGTCCGCTGTGTCTCGCAACATAGGCAGCCAGCCCCAAACCAAGAGTAGGCATGCCGACAACCAGATCAGGCTTGATTTCTGCCGCCAGACGCCCGAGACCAGCACATATCGCATCTGCCACCTGAAAGGATGTCTGGTTGACCAGAAGCGATGCAACCGCCAGTTCACCGGAAGGAAGAGGGCGAAGTGGCAGGTCCAGCCTATGCTGCCCCAGAGAAACTCTGTAACGGTCCGTATAGGGAGCCTTAAGATCAACGTTAGGCGCAAAAGTCTGCCAGAAGGACAGGGTGCTCATGCGGCGTCTTCAACAAACGCGGCTAATAACCTGACTGCGCGTTCAAGAGCATTTTCGTCAATATCAAAAAGACTGGAGTGGTGCGGAGCTGCAATATCGGCTCCGATAAGGCAGTAGCCAGCGTGGCCGCCGCATTGCTGCACACGCTGCATCATAAAGGTTGCATCATCTCCACCACCAATCGGCCAGCTAGAGACAATAGTGCCTGTCTTCGTAGCAAGAACCGCTTTTTCCAGCCGTGACATAATGGCGGGATCTGATTGTGCACTGATGGCGTTGCCGTAGAGATCAATCTCCACATTAACATCCTGTGTCAGAGCAGCGCCTTCAAGTGTGCGTCTTGCTCCTTCTGTCAGGCGCTTGAGCCCTTCACTGCTGGCTGCACGTAATTCAAGCTCCAGATAAGCCCCGTCTGCAATAACATTGCGCGTTCGACCCGCCTGTAGCAGTCCAACATTAATCCGTGTATCGGATTGACCGTCACGAGGCAAAGCGTACAGCCCAGCAACTGCCAGAGCTGCTGCGAGAAGGGCGTTTCGTCCCTCTTCAGGGCACATGGCAGCATGCGCTGCCCGACCAGTGAAAGTGACATTCCACTTTTCGGCCCAAAGAAATCCATCGGCCGTTAACGCAATCTGCCCGCTGGGAAGTTGGCACCCCAGATGGCTGGCCAGAAAAATATCGACATCATCTAGCAAGCCACTCGCGACAATCGGCTGTGCGCCGCGTCCCCCTTCCTCGGCTGGTTGGAAGATAAGGCGTACTGTGCCGTTCCATCTGGCATCGGGTTGCGCTAGTTTTTCTGCAACAGCAAGCCCGATAGCTGTGTGCCCATCATGGCCGCAGGCATGCATACGCCCCGGATGAATGGAAGAAAAACCCTGGGTGTTTGGAGGATGCTGCTCAGATTGTGATTCATGAACTGGCAGCGCATCCATATCAAAGCGTAAAGCCAGAACAGGGCCCGGCCCCCTCTGGAGTTCACCACAGATAGCGGTTTGTCCGCCCGGCATTCTGTTCAGCCACCTTTCATCCGCTCCGGCCTGTAGCGCAGCCTCTTTTGCTGCAGTGAACGCCTGATCTGAGGGCAAACCACGCACACCATCCATGTGCATGATTTCTGGTCCGGCTTTTACGGTGTAACCCAGTTCAGACAGGCGTTTTGCGACAATTGCCGCCGTTCGGTATTCAAGAAATGCTGTTTCTGGAAAGCGATGGAATTCACGGCGCATTGCAGTAACGTCACGGGGAAAATCCATCAGGCGTCGCCCAGAACCATCGTGGAAAAAACGTCTCCTGTCATGCCATCAGCAATGCCCAGATCTGTAACATGCGGGCCCGGATTGCAGGCCAGAGAAGCTCCCGTGACAAGCTTTATCATGCTGGTTGGCCCATTCCATGTGGTGGCGGTCGCTGCGGCATCCCGCACGTCAGTAAAATGTTTACTGACTATTTCGAGATTTTCAGGGGACAGAAGTCCACATACGGGGAGCGCGACGTGTACGAGGTGCTTGTCGGCTTTTGCCACGGCCATACCCCCGCCGCTGGCAATAAGAGTGTTGGCGACACGCGCCATCTCTTCCGGGTCCCGCCCGAATACGGCCAGGTTATGACTGTCATGGAGAATGGTTGTGCCAATTGTGGCTGACCAGTCTCCCCATCCTTCGAGAACACCAAGCCCCGGAGGCGAATTATCACCATAGCGGTTGAAAACAGCCATAAGAGCGGTATCAGGGGGGAGAATGAGATACCCGTCTTTTAAATCTATCTCCCTTTCGCCCCAGTGAGTTGTACGGGGTGTGCTCACGGTTCTGATTTTAACTTTAGATTTCTCTGTATGAGGAATTTTAAAGTCAGAACTCGTAACAGGTGTGCGCTTGACGGTATTCACTGGCATGCCGGGCAATTCCGGTGGCAGCGTGGTGATCAGCGTTCCACGCGACGCGACATGAACACCAGAAGCAAAGACCTCCAGCGGTGTAAAATCAGTCAGATTATCAAAGACGACCAGATCAGCACGACGACCGGCAGCAACAAGGCCGAGGTCACGGCGTTCCAGACGCTGAGCTGTATTCAACGTCGCGCATCTCAGGACGTCCAGCGGGTTCATACCCAAAGCGACCAGGCATCTGAGATGATGCACCATTCCACCACGTCGCAGCAGATCATCGGGAAAGACATCATCTGTACAGAGTGTCACAGTCTGAGGAACAATACCGAGCTCTTTAAACGCGGCTACAGCTTCAGGGAGAATGTTCTCGTGTGAGACTCTGAGCTCCAATGTCATACCAGACCGGAGTTTTTCCAGAATATCGGTTTTGCTGGTCAGTTCGTGGTCAGATTCAATGCCAGCCGCCATGAAGGCCTGAAGGTTTGTTCCTGCAAGATTGCGGGCATGGCCACAAACGAGTTTGCCGCTTTTAAGGCCCGCATTGACAATGGTCGTCATGCGCGGAGCGTTATTTACGACGCCCCGCATGTCCATAACTTCTGCAACGCCAATAATTTCTGGCCAGGACAACATCTCAGCCATTGCGGTTGCGTCAAAATCCGCACCGGATCGTTCGAGACCAGGCGCGGACGGTACGCAGGAAGGTGCTTCCACCAGAATACGCAACGGGAGACCTTTTGAGGCCTCAATTGCCCATCTGACTCCCGGCAAACCGCTAACATTCCCAATTTCGTGCGGATCCCAGCATATGGTCGTCGTGCCTTGTGGCACCACGGTCTGCGCATAGATACGCGGCGTCACCATGGAGCTTTCAATGTGTACGTGAGAGTCAATAAGCCCCGGAGCAAGAATGGCGCCTTTCAGGTCAAACTGCTTTGTTGCATCCTGACGCTCACCTGCCGGGTGCATACTGGCTATAAGAGGACCAACCAGTCCGACATCTGCGTAGCGAAGCTCTCCGGTTGCAACATCTGCCACACGCCCATTGCAGAGGAGAATGTCAAACGGTGCGCGCCCGCAGGCAGCATCCACTGCGCGCCGGCGGAGTTCTGGTTCTGCGAGTGAGCAGGTGACATCAACCATGCGTGTTCATCCGGTTGGCTGCTTTAACAAAGGTTTTGAGAAAGCGGGCCTTGTCAACTGCGGTGACGATTGTAACTGGACGTTCCCCGATATGGGGGCGCGTGCTTTCCGGCCAGACATGAGCGTAGCCGTAGTTTGGTCCATGGGTCAGATCAACATCCATGTAAGCCACAACCTTGTCGGTCACCAGAGCTGGATCAACAGAAATAGCTGCAGCCAGTTCATCCCACATGGGTTGTGGATGGAAATACTGACGCAGATAGTCGGCAACAGGACCAGCTGTGCGTGTTGCCTGATCACGGATTTCCGCTGTCATGCGAATGGCGTTAGCAACGCCCCCCACGGAAACAACCTCAGGGAAGGGCGCTTCCAGAGTAATGCTGGCGGCCTCCGGGTCAAACATGAAGTTGAAGTCTGTGTAGTAGTCTGCACTTTGCGTAACCTGTGAAAGGTTACCGTCTACAATGGCCCCCATAAAAACAAGGCGGCGACACAAAGAAGCAAATTCCGGATCCAGCTTGATAGCAAGAGCAATATTTGTCAGTGGACCGGCTGCCAGAAGCGTGATCTGGTGTGGGTGCGCATGGACCTGCCGTATCAGAAACAGGGCGGCTGTTTCGGAAGAAAGCTTTCGGTCTGGCATGCCTTCTTTCAGAGGTTTGACCGGCGGCTGAAAATCCGGGGCATCACCGCGCCATGCCCCTTTCCATGGCATTTTGCCGTTGGATTTTTCCCATGCCAGAAGCCGGGCGCGGGAGTTGACCAGAGGCTGAGTGGCACCGGGAACGACTGGGAGTGTCTCTGGACTTCCGGCAATTTCCAGAAAACGGGACAGATGTGCTGCGGCCTCATTTTCCCACCCATCTCCGACCACAACAGTAAAGCCCAGCACGGTTGCCTTATCTGGTTGCCCAAGAAGCGGAATAACGGACTGGATGTTGGTCCCACCGGGACCGGCAAAATCATTATCAATAATAATGTAATTAGGGTCCCCGGGTGTCTGCGCGTGGCCGTGAAGGGGAAACAGAACGAACAGACCAGCCAAAAAAGTTGAAAACCGTAATTTTGAAAACATGGCTGAATTCCCTTCAGGCGTGGTGGCCGTGCATGTGGGCAGAAACAATAAAGAACATGATGAAAATGACGCAAAGGCCCCACACAACGGGAGAGATAGTGCGGACGCGGCCCGTGGCAAGAGCCATTGTTGTATAGGACAAAGTACCAATTGCCATGCCGTTGATGAGGTTGCCTGTCAGAAGAGCCGTTAGAAAGGTGAGGGCGGCTGGAGCACTTTCCTTCATATCTGACAGATCAAGATGGCGCACGCCCTGAAACATCATCATACCAACCATCAACAGAGACGGAGCCGTTGCCTGTGGTGGGATAATCATGAAAAGGGGCCATAAAAACAGGGCTGCAAAAAAGCCCCCCGCAATTACCAGAGCCGTCAAACCGGTACGCCCGCCTGCATGTACACCCGTGATAGATTCAGAATAAACGGTGACAATGGATGTGCCGAGAAGAGGGGCCAGAATACTGCCGGCAGCATCCGTTACAAATGCCTCGCGTGCACGAGGGATCTGTCCGTTTTTTGAAACCATGCCCGTTGCAGTGACGACGCCGAGAAGATTGGCGAGTGTTCCAAACAGTTCTGTGCACAAGAAAAAGAACAGCATGGGCAGCACATAGAGGAAGTTATGGATAAGATAGAGCGGTTCCAGGTGGAGGGCCGTGGCATAGGGCCACTGCGGCAGAGCAAAAATATGCGCAGGCCAGTGTGTGAGAGTGCCGCCTTTTCCATCAGGTAAAAAAAGTCCGGCAACGGTGAGTGCTATAATTGAAAGGATTAACGCGCCGGGAATACGCCTGACCACCAGAACAGGTGTAAGAATAAAACCCGCCAGCGTCATGAGGACTTTCGGACTGCTGATCGACCCCATGGTGACAAATGTGGACGGACTGGCAACCACAAAGCCGGAATTACGCATGCCGATAAACATGATGACCAGCCCCACGGCGACCTGAATGCCAATACGCAAGGTGTCTGGAATATCATGAGCAATGCGCTCGCGGATGCGCGTCAGGCTCATGATCATGAAGATCACACCCGTCAGGCAGACGAGTGCCAGCGCCGCCTGCCACGGCACACCCATTTGCTTGACCAGAATGATGGCAAAGACCACGTTTGACCCCATTGCAGGCGCAACGCCAAGCGGGAGGTTGGCCAGCAGGCCCATCAGGGTGGTACTGAAAATGGCAATGAGGCATGTCGCGCTTAGAACGCTTGCGCGGTCCATGCCAGCTTCTGCCATAATCATCGGGTTAACGGCGACGCAATAAACCATGGCCGCAAATGTGGTCAGACCGGCCACAACTTCACGACCAACGGTTGTTCCGCTGGTCGTGAGTCCAAAAAAACGATCTAATCTGGGATATCGCATAAGAGTCAGAGGTCTATCTTGGCGGTGGCAAGAGCGGCAAAGCTGCCAGCAACATAATAGGTGGGTGACCCTTGCGAGGCGATAGTGCTGCCGTAAATGCCGCGGGTAGCTCTGGAGGACGCAGCAATACCTGCAACCCCGGAGAGATATTTGTTATCTCCCACATTCATGAAGTTCAGGCGGATTTCCGGTCGTGTGTTCAGGATTTTTGGGGCGCGGTAACCAATATTCATATCAGCACTCACATAGCCGGGCATCGCCTGATCATTCATGAAGGTTGAAAACTGGCGACCAACATATTTGACAGAAAATCCGGCAAAATACGTGCCATCATCATAATCCAGCCCGACAGAAGCCTGTGCCTGCGGACTGCGCACAGCCATTTTCCCAGCAGTGGGCAGATAGTCAGAGCCCACCCGGTAATTATTATCGATTGTGGCGTGCAGATATTCGGCAGAGATATAGGGGTGAAGATGGTGCCAGGGGCGCAGGCCGATTTCAATATCCACGCCGCGGGATGTCTGACCGCCTGCGTTAATGTTCTGCGTGATCTGGGCATTGTTCACAGTAACCTGTGTGGCCACCTGACGGTTTGTGAAATTATAGTTGAAGAACGTGATAGATCCATTCACAAGGCCACCCTGATAGCGATAGCCGATTTCTTCCGAAATCGAGTACTCCGTTTTCTGGCCTGGGTTAGCCTGTGTGGCAATTTTTCCCGTGGTTGCGCTGTATGTATTATAAAGCGCATTAAGTGTGGGGGTGCGGAAGTTGGTGGCGACATCGGCAAAAATCTGACTGTGATCGTCTATACGGTAGCGTGCGCCGAGGTTAGGCGTTGCAACTGCCACATTCATGCCGGTGCGATATTGTGCTCCCGGCAAATAGTTGTAGCCAATACGGCTGACCATGGATTCCTTGATACCGGCCTCAACGCGGAGGCGATTATTGAGGGCGTTAAAGGTATCTCCAAAAAACAATGTATTGACGCGGGTAATGGTGAGATTGTCATAACTCGCCAGACGGGTACCGTCAGAAAGCTTTACGTTCCCCAGATAACCCCAGACATTCGCCGGGCCACCATTCGCACCAACTTCACTGTAAGGATTGACCATTCGCTCACGTGACCAGTCAAACCAGTATCCAAAAACAAGAGTATGCCTGCCCAGATTATAATGCACTTTGGATACCAGGCCGGGGCGATAGACATATGGTGTGCCGAACGGTGTATACATCATGACCTTATCGGTCGTGGTCCCGTTTCCGTTCAGATCCATACTGTATTTCTGGGTGCCGGAATAAATCGCATTTTCCGACATGAGAGAGGCGGAGGCAATTGTTCCGGAATTCCAATAGAAATACGGCGTGAAGTCAAAGCCCAGCTTGTCATTAATGACAATATTCTGAGGTGCGCTCAGGATCAGAACCCGATAGGGGCTCTGATGCAGCTTCCAGTATTTTGTATCGGTGGGAGAAAATTTTTCGGTGTAGTTGGCGTGCCTTCCGTATTCCTGCCATGCTGACAGGCTCGGGTTGAGATAGGCCACTTTCATGGAATCATCGAACGTGACAGCCACAGTGCTGCGACCGCCATTGTCCCAGTCTTTAACCAGCTTGGCGTCCACATGCTGCTTATGGTCATCACCAGCGCCGCGAAAATGCGGTTCTTCTAGGTGAGACCATGCGACAAACGCCCGCATTCCGGTATTTCCGATATCGCCGCTTTGCAGCCGGACATATTCCCGATGGGTATTGTAAGAACCAAAGGAACCGGCAATCGTGGCGCCCATTTTGTGGGATGGTTCAATCAGCTTCATTGTCACAATGCCGCCAGATGCTCCGATAACCGGAGAGTCCAGATTGGCGGACCCCTGCTGCATGGTGACTTCGTTCAGGTTCTCTGAATCAACCCATTCGGTGGGAAACGCCATATAGGAACCGATATCATTCAGCGGAGCCCCTTCCACGGTAAAGCCTATCTGATCACTGTTCATACCGCGGATTGTCATATTACCACTGACCATCCCAAACGGGTCGGCGCTGGCGACATTGGCGCCAGGGAGATTGCCTAAAAGCTTGAATACGTTTGGCGTTGGAGCCTGCTTGGCAATGTACGCTTGTGTAATCTCACTGCGCGATTTCGTGCCATTTTGAGGCACCATGCGGCCGCCTGCCACTGTTCTTGCAGATACAAGAATATCTTCGGCTTTAGAGATTTGCGGTTTTGCGCTCTTGCTAGCGGAGTGAGAATGGCGTTTCTCTCTGCTGTGGTTTGTGGGTGTATCCGGCGCAGCATACGCTGCCACCCAGAAGAGGTTGCCAACAAGGGCTGTACTCAGAAAGGTTAAAGCGCGCATGAAAGAAACTCTCGAACGATACGGAAGAACCCGGAAAGCCGGGCAACCTTGCAGATTGAGACAAAAAAGCGAGAGAAGGATCAACAAAGACGTATTGTGTTGTTATAAGACGTCTTAGCTAAATCGTTTTCCGATCCTTTTCAATACAAAATCGAAATATTTATGGGATTTTTTATGCCGGACGCTCTCTTCTCCGCCTATCTGGAACCGAATGACCCAACCCCGCTCTATCTGCAGGTTGGCCACCATATTTCTGGCTTGATCGGTAAAGATGAGCGGTTCATGGACAGACTGCCGTCCGAGGCTGAGCTATGTCGGCTCTATGGTGTTAGTCGTATTACAGTGCGTCAGGCGCTGTCATATCTGGCAAAAAGAGATGTGATTGTAAGGCAGCACGGGCGAGGAACATTTGTCGGGGCGGTGCATCGGCCGGGGCGCCAGAAGACCATTCATTCCTTTTTTGAAATTCTGGCCGATAAAGGGCTGCGCCCCCGGATGACGCTTCTGGATTATCGGATGCAGCCCGCACCAGAGGACGTGGCAAGAGGGTTCGGTGAACAAGGAGACGTACTGTTTATTCGGCGCGGATATCGTTCTGCAGAAGGCCCCCTCGGCGTAACGGAGGTTTTTTATCCGGGCCATCTTGCCAAAATGGTGACACCTGAACTTGCGGGCAGCAAAACGTCAGCTACTATTTTAAAGGATATCTTCAAATTTCATATAAGCCATGCCGATATATCTATTGGTCTGACACAGGCTGCTGATGATGTGAGTGAGTGGCTGAATATTGCAAGAGGATCTGTACTGCTGAAGATCAAACGTGTTACGGCCTGCAAAGGGCAGGGCATCTGTGAGTATAGCCGACTACTTGTAACAGAAGGAGCGGCCGATTTTCAGATTAAAGCTGACGGTGAAATGCTCAGTGAAGGCATGTTACATGACTAAGAGATCAAACACTTTTTTCCGTCTCATGCCCGAAGGATCGAAAGCAGTTCCATGAGAATGTTCTGTTTTCTATCGTAATTATCATCTGTTTGATGAAAACCTACATAAGCAGAAGTTTTTTGATGTTTGCTTTTAGATCCTGACTCTGTTTGTTCAGCCGAGACGGTATTACTCACGGGTGCGATGTGGTGTTGATTTTTAACAGCCCGTATCTGATGTGTGAGATGGAGATATGGCTTTAAAAGAGAATTTTCTGGGAGATGTGAAATTAATTTTAGAAAATCAGATATATAACTTTATGCTTTTTCCTCTACTTTTTTACGGATACTCCAAAGCATACGACGACGCAGCAGCCCGCTGACAGGGCGGATAAGAAACCAGTATGGCGTGAAGTGCTGTGTGGCCGCTTTGCTAAGGCACAGGACACGTGTTTCGGTTATAAGGCGACATTGAGTTTTACTAACGGATATAACAGCAAAACCAAGAACGAGTTTGCAGATATTTCCCTGTTTTATGGCCATAAAAGCATCTGGAGAGGGAACAGAACAAAGGCCATAATTGGCATGCCAGAATGCACCAGCCAGACCATAGACTAGAGCATGTTCTGTGCGGGCCAGAAGGATGAAATCCTGCATGTCCAGCGGAGAAGAGGATAAACGCTTGAACAGCCTTCCCGGCAGTTCTCTAAGAGCAATAACCGGGCGTAAAAATGGATCTTCTTGCACGCGATAGATTGCTATAGCATCAAGAATATCAGACGTTTGGCCACGCACGTTTATTGCGTGACGTTCCGAAAAATTATAACGAGGCAGAAAAACGTCAAAAATATTCATCGTATCTTCAACTTTACCAGTGGATAGAGCGACCGATCTGTAAAATTAAGCATTGTCTGATCCAAATCCAACGATCCCTCTTTTGGGTGATGAAACTGGTACCAGACTGCTATCGCGCAGCAAGTTGCGGCTTTCACTTTTTAGCCATTCGGTAAAAGATACTGTGTTGCCTGGTTGGTGCCGTAGGCTTTCCTGAAACAATCCAGCAGGCAAGTAAGTGATCATGATCTGGACGGGCAAGAATTTTACGGTACCGTGAAGATCAGACGCTCAGACACATTGTGATGCATTACGATCACTGTATCGTGCCGGTTCAAATACATAGCCTCTTTCACGGGTAAAAGAGAGAGGCTGGGCCACCTCAACACATACTAATATTACAGCCAAGCAGCGACCATTACCCTCTGTGCCGGATAGGCAGATTACGTTGTGCTTATGCCGCAGGTCTACGCTGTTTCTTCCTGTCGCAATCTGTGTAGCCGTCGCGTCCCGGAAGAACATGTAGCCCAACACTCTCTGGAAGCGGAGGGGGGCAGCAGGCACGCATAAAGCTGCTTTTTTGACGAATTAGACGTTGTTGGAATAGTCGCCATATTCAATAAAAATGATGGAACACGTTGTTTTTGAAGAAATATTAGTTTTGGATTCTTCTCTATTGAAAGCAACCCCTCAAAAAACTCGAAATATTAAAAACCGATTTAAGCAGGCCCGTTAAAGGGGAAAAATTTCTTGAAAATCAACCTGTTATGGTTTCCACAAAAAAAAACCCGCTTTATTATAGAGTATCTCTTTGAGTAACAAGCATGATATGCGTCGGACTATGTTGAAGTCGGATGAAAATCTTCACGAGCGCCACTGTTGATCTAAGTGGCTTTTTCTGGAGAGAGGCATGGTTTCGCGACGTTCCCTGCTGACGACGGCAGTCGCTGCTGCAATAGTCCCTTATGCAAAAGGGAGAGCGGCGTCTCAAAAAGTGAACTCACAGGATCTGGCGCTTCTCGACCTGCTGACTTGGGGAGCCTCTCCATCGGCCATTCGTGACTTCCTGATGCTCGGCCGTAAGCAGTGGTTGCGCGGGCAGCTCATGCCCCCAGCACAAGTGCCTCTGCCGCCCAATGTCCAGCAGCAGATTGATGGCCTGACAATTTCCCAGAGATCGGCTGTGGATCTGGCAAGGAATTTCGAGGCGCAGGGCCGCGCGATAAAGGGGATTGCTGATCCAGCCGCTCGGGCAGAGGCGAAAAAACTCTATCAGACCGAGATGACGGATATGGCGCGACAGGCCGCTACGGCCTCCATCCTGCGGGCTCTCTACGCGCCAGATCAGTTGCGCGAGCGCATGACGTGGTTCTGGTTCAATCATTTCAACATCTATCAGGGTAAAGGCATAATCCGAGTTCTCGTTGGGGATTACGAGCAAAATGCCATTCGCCGCCATGCACTGGGCTACTTTCGTGATCTTTTGATGGCCACACTCCGCCATTCCGCAATGATGCGTTTTCTTGACAACGCCGATAACAAAGCAGGCCATGTGAACGAGAATTATGCCCGCGAGATTATGGAGTTGCATACGATGGGCGTCGGTTCCGGCTATACGCAGCAGGATGTTGAGCAACTCGCCCGTATTTTAAGTGGTGCGGGTATAGATGTTCGCCTTGATAATCCCAGACTGAAACCAGAATTACAGCCTCTTCTGGTAAGAGACGGAGCCTTCCTGTTCAACCCGGCCCGCCATGATTTTAGCGATAAAATTTTTCTGGGGAAAACTATCAAAGGCAGCGGCTTTCCGGAGATCGAGCAGGCAGTGGACATGCTCTGCGCTCATCCTGCCACAGCACGCCATATCGCACGTCGGATCGCTCTGTATTTCGTTTCCGATAACCCGCCCGAGAGCCTCGTCGCCGGTATGACGCGGCGCTTCACGGAAAGCAAAGGGCATATCGCCAGCGTGCTGGATGTTATGATCATCTCTCCGGAGTTTGTGGCCAGTCTGGGAACGCGTTTTAAGGACCCGGTGCGGTATGTCTATTCAGCAGTCCGTATGGCTTATGATGAAAAGCTGATTATCAATACCGCTCCGATACAGGGATGGTTAAACAGGCTGTCTGAAGGGCTCTATAACCGTCTCACCCCTGACGGGTATCCGCTGGACTCCTCAGCATGGTCATCATCAGGGCAGATGATGGCGCGCTTCGACATTGCTCAAAAGATTGGAGCAGGAGCGGCGGCTCTTTTCAGGCGATCTGATGAAAAAGGGGCTGGCGAGGCTGTTCTCCCTCTCCTGCAGAACGGAGCGTATTTTGATGTTAGGCGTGCCACGCTGTCTCGGCAGACACGGGCTGCGCTGGACGAAGCGACGTCTCCTCAGGAGTGGAATACACTTTTCCTTTCCTCACCAGAATTTATGAGCTGACAGGAGACTTTCCGTCATGAGCCTCACGCGTCGTAACCTTGTGCTCGGAATGGCAGCCGCATCTCCGCTGACTATGGCCGGTCGGCTCTGGGCCGCACCTGCCGGGGGTGCCCGGCTGCTCGTTGTTTTTCTTCGTGGTGCTTATGACGCTACCAACATCATCATCCCGACGGGGAGCGATTTCTACTATGCGTCCCGCCCGACACTGGCAATCGCGCGGCCTGACCCCGGCAATCCTCTTGCGGCTTTACCTCTTGAGGCCGCGTGGGGACTTCACCCCGCTCTGCGCGAGACTATTCTCCCCCTGTACCAAAAAGGAGAAGTCGCATTTGTCCCCTTTGCCGGGACGGACGACCTGACCCGCAGCCACTTTGAAACACAGGATACGATCGAACTGGGGCAGGATATCAAAAACGCACGAAACTACCGTTCCGGTTTTATGGGGCGTCTGGCCCGGACACTGAGTGGGGTTTCCCCAATTGCGTTTACGGCGCAGTTACCGCTTGCTTTTGACGGCGGCGGTGCCGTGCCAAACATTGCCATTAATGCTGTCGGCAAATCCGCCATTACCGCCCGGCAGGCCCGGCTGATCAGTGACATGTATGCCGGACGCCCGCTTGCGTCTGCTGTGGATGAAGGCTTCCATATCCGGGATGACGTCTACCATGCCATTACAGATAAACTGACACAGGCAAGCAGGGGCGCCGCAAGCCCCAAGGGGTTTGAGCTTTCAGCCAGACGCATTGGCCAGTTGATGCGTGACAGGTTCAGCCTTGGCTTTGTGGATGTTGGTGGATGGGATACGCACGTCAATCAGGGGGGAGCCAAGGGCTATCTGGCCGACCGTATTGGCGAACTGGGGAGAGGTCTTGCCGGTTTCAGTGAAGAAATTGGCCCGCAATGGCATAATACGGTTGTCGTGGTGGTCTCTGAGTTTGGCCGGACGTTCCGTGAGAATGGGGACAAGGGCACAGACCATGGTCACGGGAGCGTCTACTGGGTGCTGGGCGGCGGTATCAAAGGAGGGCGCCTGGCAGGCGAACTGGTTCCTGTTGAGCAGAAACACCTGTTCCAGAACCGCGATTATCCGGTGCTCACGGATTATCGTGCGATGTTTGGTGGCCTGTTTCAACGACTATACGGGTTGGGGCAGACTGATCTTCAAACAGTTTTTCCCACTGCCAGCCCCACGGACCTTAAGCTGGTATGAGGACCGTTGCGTGGCGGGCATTGCTGTACTCTCTTACAGTGTTCGTCTCCGTCCCATCCGCGTTTGCGGCTAAGCCATGGTGTCGCATTACCTCGCCGCAGACCGGCCCCGTTCTCACATCTCTGGTGCATCAGCTTGAAAGGGAGCGCAACCGCTTACCTGCGCCTTTGCCTCGCCTGCATACAGAAGGCACTCTGCCGCATGAGGGTCTTTATGATGAAAGTGTTGAGGCTAAGCGTGACTTACCTCTCATGCAAAAAGCCGCGCTTGTCTGGCACGCAACCCACGATAGCGCATGGTTTGACGTCGCACGGCGCTATCTTTTGGCGTGG
This sequence comes from Drosophila punjabiensis, assembly GCA_008042585.1. Lineage (NCBI taxonomy): Eukaryota > Metazoa > Arthropoda > Insecta > Diptera > Drosophilidae > Drosophila > Drosophila punjabiensis. The sequence continues at coordinate 69,332 of VNJR01006068.1, read as the reverse complement.
GTTACCACGTACCAACCCAGCTTTAATCCGATTGATGAAACCAGCTTTGATGCGTTGATTGACACTTATGCCATCATTGATTCTGCCCTGCTGCCAGCAGACCGTACATTGGTTAGAGCTTATCTTGAAAAATGGGCCAGCGGCTATGGTGACGCGATGGCGCATGCGGACAGTCACTCAACATGGCGCAATAACTGGCAAAGCCACAGGGTTAAACTTGTGACGATGATGGCCGTTGCCCTTGGCAATGACGTGCTGTTTGAGAAGGCACGTGTGCTGTTCCGTAAACAGATTACGGCCAATATCGCTCCGAATGGCGAAACCCTTGATTTCAGAGAGCGTGACGCACTGCATTATGTTGTTTACGATCTTCAGCCTCTGATTCAGGCGGCTCTTGCGGCCAGAACGCATGGAGAAGACTGGTATCACTGGACGACCGGTCAGGGTGCATCCCTTGCAAAAGCGATAGGCTGGTTAACACCTTATGTATCGGGTGAGAAACCGCACGAGGAGTTTGTCCATTCGGTCGTGCGTTTTGACGCGCTTCGCGCCAGAGCGGGGCTCAAAGGGTATTCTGGTATGTTTGATCCCCGCTCAGCAGGTGCGCTCTACTGGCTGGCTTCGGAATTCGATCCGTCCTTGCGGGCTCTGGCCGAAAAGCTTCAAGCTGTGCCAGCACCTTTTATTAGTCTTTGTGGACAATAAGGGGAGGTAACCAACAGTCTCAATGCCGGGTTATAAAGCCGTTATCATTTTGATTTCCGGACGCTCACCCTGTCAGATTTTTTCCTAAAATCGTCAGAATTACAATCTTTATAACCCGTTTTCTTATATCGCGTCATATCATCATAAGCCCCAATGATCTCGGAACGGTGCCAGACGGTCTGAAAGATAAAGCCGGTTCATCCTGCGCAATTCGTCGGGAGCTCCGGGTGTGGTGGGGGCATCTTTTGTGATCATACCTCGTAAAATTTTCATGGTGTTGAGAACAACAGCTGCAATGTCTCTCGCAAGGGTTTCATCCAGCCCCGGTGCGCACACACGCAGGGCTGCCGCTATTCCTGTCAGGGCATGACCGCGTGCGCGGTTGCGGATCTCCATTCTGTCTGTCCGTGCTTCCATCAGAGCAGATAGCGACTTTACGCGTGGATGAAGCGTGACAAGCAATTCAATCAGAACATCTGCCAGCGCCTCTGGCGAAAGGGTGGCCGCGCGCTGGGCGAGGGCTGCGTATTCCTCTTCCAGAATGGCGATATGGCGCTGTACAAGCGCATCTGCCACCGCTTCCTTGTTCGGGAAGAAACGATACAAAGAGCCAATCTTCGCTCCGGCACGTAGCGCGATTTCTGCCATGGTCGTCGCCTCATAGCCTCGTTCCGCCATCAGGTCGGACGCAGCCGCCAGCAATTCCTCAACGCGCTGACGTCCGGCCGCGCGCATTGGTTGAAGAGGCGTCCGTTTTCCTCTTGACGTATTTGAGTCTTCCCTCAATTAATACTCCTGTTTGAGTATGCACTCAACTTAAAGCGGTTTTCATATGCCCGGATAACGCTTGGGGAAAGCAGTCCGGACGTCAATAGGGAAGGTCTTATCATGATTTCACTCCCGGCTCGCCAGACAGCTCTTGTGCTGATTGATCTCCAGAAAGGTATAACGGGGCTTCCTCTTGCTCCACGATCAGGGGAAGACATTGTTGAACGCTCCAAAATGCTCGCGGCCCGTTTCCGGGCCGCAGGTTCACCCGTTGTTCTGGTGAATGTTGCGTTCGCCCCGGATTTTGCCGATGCCGTGCATGCGGCCGTCGACCGGCCTTTTTCGCCGCCGGGCGGCTTTGCTCCGGACTGGGCGGAACTAGCTGACGGCCTTGCTGAACCGAACGATCTGCGGGTTACAAAACGGCAGTGGGGTGCGTTCTACGGCACAGATCTTGACCTTCAGTTGCGGCGGCGTGGGATCACGACCATCGTACTTGGCGGGATTGCTACCAATCTGGGGGTAGAATCCACCGCGCGGGCGGCCCATGAGCATGGGTACAATGTCGTATTGGTAGAAGACATTATGTCTACATTTACGGAAGCGATGCAGCGTTTTGCCTGCGAAGAAATTTTCCCGCGCCTTGGCCGTGTGGTCGCAAGTGATGCAGTAACGCTGGATGTATGAGCGTCTGGTGTGCGCCATAGCGTCTCCCGGTTTCGAGTAACGCCAGCATGAAAACGAAAAAACTATTGCCAGCCGGGCGTGCAGATCAGTTGCCGCCGGGAACGTGGAAAATCGTGAGTGTTGCGGCAATCGGGTCTTTTATGGCGCAACTGGACGCCACGATTGTCAATGTGTCACTTCCGGACCTTGTTACGACGCTCCATGCGCCGTTTTCCAGTATCCAATGGGTCATTAGTGGCTATCTTCTGGCCCTTGCCCTGACGCTACCGCTTAACGGATGGCTGGTGAACCGCCTTGGAGCGCGCGCGGTCTATTTATGGTGCTTTGGTGCCTTTACACTGACATCCGCACTGTGTGCGGCGGCATGGTCCGCGCCATCCCTCATCGGATTTCGCCTTTTGCAGGGGATGGCGGGAGGTCTGCTCGCGCCCATGGCGCAGATGACGGTTGCCCGTGTGGCGGGTAAACAACTACCACGAGTAGCCAGCGCCATGACGGCCCCTGTGCTGCTCGCGCCGCTTCTGGGGCCTGTTGTGGCCGGAGCTATTCTCTCGGTTGCCTCATGGCGCTGGATATTTTTTCTGAATGTGCCGGTCGGACTGGTCGCCATTGCCCTCGCAGCTCTGTTTTTACCGGATGATCGATCAGAAATACGCTCACGCCCGCTGGACCTGAGGGGGCTTGGCCTTCTCGCACCAGCTCTGGTTGCATTCCTTTACGGCATGGATCACGTCGCGAAGTCTTCAGGGGTGATGATCCTTGGCGTATCGGTTGCCCTGTTTGCTTTGTATATCCTGTCTGCACGTCGCAAGGGGAACGATGCACTGGTTGACCTTCGCCTGTTTCGGATAAGGGCTTTTTCCGCGTCGGCAGTTATTATGTTCCTCACCAATGGTGTCTCGTTCGCCGGTCAGATGGTGCTGCCAGTATGGCTCATTCATTCCTGCGGAATTTCGCCTGAACAGACGGGACTGCTCATAGCCCCTTTGGGGCTGGGGATGATGTGCGTATACCCACTTATCGGTCGCCTGAGCGATCACTTCCCTGTGCGGGCTCTGACCGGCTTCGGAGCACTGCTTTCCTTGATGGGAACTCTTCTCCTGACAGCACTGGCCGCTAATGGTCTGAATATTGCTTTGCTCACCATAGCTTTATTTCTGCGTGGTGCAGGGGGAGGGGCCGTTGGTATTCCGGCCATGAGCGCAGGCTACGCATCAGTTTCACGGCAGGACATTCCCATGGCGACGACTGCGCTCAACATTATGCAACGTATTGGAGGACCAACTTTAACAACTGTCTGCGCCACATTTCTGGGGTGGCGGCTTGCAATAAGCGCGACGTCCCATGCTACATCCCAAGCTTTCACGGAAACTTTCGGACTTCTTGCCGTGTTCCATGCCGTCCTGTTGCTTACAACGCGCTTTATCAGGACCTCAGAAGCCAGACGCAGCTAACAGATAATCCGCTGGTAAAAGCTCTTTTTAAGTCAGTTTAGCATGCTGGCTGAATTTTCAGACCAGCCATAACGAGCAATTCCCAAGAAGAAAAGAGTTCCTGTAGCCCAGTCAGCCAAAAGCCCGGACCTTTCATCCGGGCTTTGTCCTGTCAGCTTCAGAACGCGATGTTTATGGCGGTGCTGAGAACAACTGCATCTTTAAAGACTGTGGTTCCGCCAACATGATTTACGTATTGAAAATCAGGCTTGATGGTGAATCCTTCCATGACATGAAAGCCGTAATAGGCCTCATAAATGGCTTCATGCCCCTGAATACCGTAGGGTATGCCATAATTTGCGCCGGGAAGCGGGAGGTTTGCGGAGGCCGCTGCTTCCTGAGATAAAATGGCGGAGCGACTGAATTTGGACCAGAGAAAAGCGATCCCAACACTATCCAGCGGGCGCTTCCATAATGCACCGGTGTCCATCAGTACCGTTGTAAAACTATGGCTGATCTGGGATGTCTTGCCAGAACCCCATCCAAAATAGCCCCCCAGAATGAGCCCGTTCATTTCACCGGGGCCGTGCCGGACAAGCATCTGGTCAGCCAGCACCCAGACTGAGGTCTGGCCACTTTGTTTGCGGGCTGGCTGGCCGGTCAGAACCCATGGAGCCCCATTGATATCTTCATAAAGGTCGTTGTAGCGGGAGTTATCATACATAATCCCGACTTTATAATGGCCGATCAGATGATTACGCCCGAATTCCGGAATCCAACCCGCCTCGAACTGGGAAGACAGCTTTCCAAGACGATCCTGCCCCCATGACCAGCCGGAAATTCCGCCATTATAGGCATGAGGAGAGACGGCAAAGAGGCCGCCCATCAGATAGAACTGCCGGATGGGCATCACACGCAGGACGCCGCCGATATTGCCTGAGGGCCAGCCACGCCCGCCTGTCATGAATTTGGTGGGGGATTCTCCGCCGCACAGCCACACATTCATAAAGTTACAAACCCATGGCGAGTTCTGGAAAAACGCGCCGGGCGGAATCCAGCCAACTGCAAGATCAATTTTGCGTTGTAGCCAGGCTTTTTCAAAATATGTCCAGACCAGATGCGCGACAACATTGCCACGGCTCCCGTAAATCTGCTGGACCTGATTGCTGTTATCGCCATACAGGCGGCTGAGATTGGTGCCGTGCCCGTTAACAACGAGCATATGCAGCCATAAATCGTCAGACCAGGAACTTGCGTGCAATAGTTTCTGCCAGTCAACATCCAGTGTCGCCCCGATTTGCCCGGCATTGCTATAAGCCCGTCTTTTACCGCCTGAAACATTGCCTGCAATATCTTCATACACATCCAGCGCGAAATAAAGTCCGCGTTTTTGCAGCCATGGCTGAATACCGCCCCAGTCTCCGAACAGGTGCGTTGTCCCGTAAGGAGGGCCAAATGACGGCGGGCCATAAGAGGCCTGCAAAAATCCTGGAATTTCCTGATAAAGCGGGACTGTAGGCTGGGTTTCCCCAAAAGGGGTTGGATTGGAAACAAACGGTTCTTTGGGAGCCGGTGCTCTGTTCCCGATAACGCCCTGAAGCCATGATGGAATTTCTGTTTTTTTATCCGGCTGTGCGGCGGCTCGAGGTTTGGCATGGTCTTTTGGTGATGCGGCACTGGCCTCCGGCGCCTCTGTTGAGGCTGGTGCATCCTGCGCCATAGCGGGGGGAGAGAACCCCGGCTGCCAGCCTGTCAGACAGAGAACGGTAAACAGACAGGCGACATAAACAGAGCGCACGGCACCGAAGCCCTGTCTGGTTTTAGTGGGTGTGATATCCAGTTCTGAGACACTGCGCATAGTATTGTTCCCCGGGAATGGTTTTGATCACAGCGGAACAAAAAATAATCCCGCCTGTTATCAAAGCATTCGACGTCTTTGTTTTTATTTTTCTCTTTGGAACAGTCTGAGGCCCCGCTTCCGGAGAACCGGGGTGCCTTCGCATTTTAGGCGTCGTATCGTGTCAGGTTCGGCGTCTGTGTCTCCGGTGTTGTTTCTTAATCTCTGGACGCGAATTATGGCCTGAGGGCACGAAAATGCTTTCTCAGGATGAGGCTTGCGAAGCATGTTATAACAACAGCGTAGACAGCCAGAAGAAGAAAAGATGTCAGGCCGGGCAGATGCGCGATCAATTGTCCGACAACAAGCGGCCCTGCGACACCCCCAGCCAGAGCCGCACAGACGAGAGTGGGGCCTGTTTTCTTATTTTTTCCCAGAAGCGAGGAACCGAAAACAAAGAAATTTGGAAAAATGCTCCCGATGAAAAATCCTGATAACAGATAGGTTATGGTCGGAAGAATGCCAGAAGAGGCCAGAAACAGCAGAACAGCGGTCCCGGCAAAGCCCGCAATGATCATCGGTGCCGTCGGGAAACGGTGCCCGGCAAAGCTGAGAGCAATGCGCCCGCTGAGGAAGAATACAAAAAACAACGAGAGAGCGTTGGCGGCCGTCACATCAGAAAAACTGCCGTTAACGAGAATAGACGGCCCCAGCCCGATCAGACAGGCTTCAATGGCTGTTCCTGACGCCCCAATAAACAATGTTGCAAAAGACGGGCGAAATACAGTGGAAGCTTCGGCCACTGCCTCGTGATGGTGAGGGGGCGCTGCAAATTGGAAGGCAAGAAGAAACGGAATAGCCAGCCCTGCGGAAAGAAGAGCGAAGCTGACTGTGGATGATCGCGCCAGCGCCACAAAGGCAAGGGGCGCCATAATTGCTCCGCCACCAAACAGGGCATTGACCAGGCTCACCATTGAAGGGCCGGAGGTTCCAAAGCTTTCAAGTAAGCGTGAATTTACCAGCGCCAGACTGGCGCCGTAGCCTGCCCCGAATGCAAGAGAGCCAAGCAATGTTAAGGGCCAGCCCGGCTGAGCCGCCATCAGGCCCGTTCCGGCCACAAGAAGACCAAAAGCGAGTTTGATGAAGTCCTTCTGACCACAGAAGAAAAGAGTGACGACCCCTGCCAGAGCACCGACCCATTGTGCGGTAACGATCATGCTTGCTGAGGCTATGGAAAGCCCAAATATCTGGCGGAACTCAGGAACGCATGGCCCAAGAAGTGACTGCCCGGCTCCCATCAGAATGAAGGCAAGAACACTTCCAGCGAAAAGCGTTTTGTTTTTTTTGATCGCTTCAATCATTGGCACGACTTTCATTTTTGCGCCGTCACGCTTCTTAGTGAATACGAAGCTTCTGCGGCATTCTTGTTTGGCATCGTGAGAAGCGATTCTTTACATAAGTCTATATCAATTGACAATTGTAAATGCTGTGTGGTTAGTTTCGGGCAGGGCAGACAGCGGAGAAGTTGCCATGGCAGAAGCCGAAAAGAAAAAATCATCCCCGTTTGTGCGTGAACGGGTATGGGAAAAAATAAAAAACATTGGCTCACCGGACGTTCTTATCATTGGCGGCGGTGTGAACGGCGTCGGGTTACTGCGTGATTTATCGCTAAACGGGGTTTCCGCTGTGCTGATTGACACAGGAGACTTCAGCGCCGGTGCGAGCGGAGCTTCAAGCCGCATGGCGCACGGCGGACTGCGCTATCTTGAAGGGCGGGAATTCAGTCTGGTGCGTGAATCAGCACGCGAAAGGAACATGCTGCTGCATGATGCGCCACACCTCGTAAAACCTCTTGAAATTGTAGTGCCGGTTACAAACCTGTTTGCAGGCTTTCCAAAAGCTGCTCTGCGTTTTCTGGGGCTTTCCAAAAAAACAGGTAACCTCAGCCTTGTGGCTATAGAAATGGCTCTTGTGCTGTATGAGCGTTTTGGTGCGGTTAGACGCGCTTTGCCGCGGCATAGTGTAACGCTCAAAAAGCGGTTTTTTCCTTCCGGCTTACCCACAACTGTAAAGGCGGTTGTCAGCTATTATGACGGGCAGATCGTCATTCCTGAAAACCTGATCATGGAAATGATTGAGGCGGCGATTGAGACGCCAGATGTGGCGGCAATTAACCATGTGGCATGGCAGTATAAGCAGGACGGGAGCTTCTCTGTTACTGACGATGTTTCAGGAGAAACAGGAGTTCTGCGGCCAAAAACGATTGTTAACGCAACGGGTTCTGCAATTGATAAGGTGAATGCTACACTAGGAAATCCCACACGGTTTATTCGTGGTATCAAGGGAGCGCATCTGGTTTTGCGGCACGATGCGCTGCACGCCCGGATGGCACGGCGTGCGTTTTATTTTGATGATGGGCAGGGGAGAATGGTGATCTGCCTGCCTGTGCAGGACGTCATTCTGATTGGTACAACTGAAGTTGAAACCTCAGACCCTGCCGATCATAGTGTTTCCCAGAAAGAAATTGCGTATCTGCTCAATGCGCTCAACAGCCTGTTTGATGATCTGCACGTTACAGAAGACCATATTCAGTCCGTTACGAGCGGTATTCGCCCCCTTCAGGCCGGGAGTGGAAACGCAACGCAGGCCGCGCGAGATCATGCCCTGATCCAGACCGAGGCCAGAGGTCTTCCTGTATGGTCTCTGGTGGGCGGCAAGTGGACAACATTTCGGTCCTTTGCAGAAATGGCTGCGGACGCGATTTTGGCGAGACTGGGCAAAATACGCAGCACCAGCACTGCGGACCGTCCATACCCGGGGGCCGCAAACGTGCATGCCACGTCCCTTGCAGGCAAAACCGGCCTGCCTGTGCAGCGTGTGACAGAATTACTGCGGCGATACGGCGCTATCACGTCTGAAGTGGCCGCATTTTGCGCAAGTCAGCCTGACAGTCCTCTGGAGAACGCGCCCGGTTATTCCCGGCGTGAAGTTGAATGGCTGACGCGCCATCGCATGCCTCTCACTCTGGAGGACATGGTGTTGCGTCGGATGAATATCGTCATGACAGGGCGTCTGACACGCGCCGCTTTAAAAGAGATTGCAACGATTATGGCCGCCGTTTTGGGGCATGACGCGGATTGGGTTGATGCGCAGATTGAAAAGTGCACCTCAGATTCACGCATTCTCTGGCGGGGAGGGAAATCATGATGTCTCATGATCAGGATGCTCTGCTGCTGGCAATTGACGCAGGTGGAACAGCGGTAAAAGTCGCGCTGTTTGATAGTCAGGGCGGGATAGTTCGCCTTCGCAATGCTGAAGTCACGACAAACCACTACCCGGACGGCAGAGTGGAGCGTGATCCCGACGCATTCTGGCAGGCAACAGTGCGTGCCATTCGTGATGTCTTGGAAGGGGGTTTTGCAAAACGCCTTAAAGGCGTTGGCGGCACGGGATTTGGAAATGGCATTTTTCTGGTGGATGCCGAGGGAAGGCCGACGCATCCGGGCATTGTGTCGGTTGATCATCGTGCACAGCCAGTTGCTGATCGTATTCTCAAAAATGGAGAAGATCAGACCTTAGGCCAGATGAATGGCCACCGCCCGTGGGGCGGGCAGACCCTGATCCAACTTGTCGGGCTTTCAGAAAATCTGCCGGATGTCATGCATGCCACGCGCTGGGCTTTGGCCTGCAAGGACTTTATCCGTCTCCGGCTCACAGATGCCGCATTGACCGACCCTTCTGACGCAAGCGGGGGAGGGCTGATGAACCTTCGGAGAAAAGACTACGCAACGGAGGCTTTTTCTCTTCTTGGGCAGTCAGGCCTTATGGAAAAGCTTCCAGAAATTGTTGCTAGTTCTGGCATAGCAGGAAGAATTAGTGCCCGGGCTGCGGCTGAGACAGGACTGCCGGAAGGGCTCCCTGTTGCCGGGAGTATGATGGACGTTGCATCCTGCGCTCTGGGTGCCGGTGTGATCACCCCGGACCGGATGGTTATGATTGCAGGGACATGGGCAATCAACGGAATGGAAACATCAGGGGAAGATACAAGGAAATATCCTCTGCTGAACATGCTCTACCGGGATCACGCACGGCTGGTTGCAGAAGGAAGCCCCTCATCCGCCGCCAATCTGGGCTGGTATCTGAAGCACGCTTTGGGGGACCGCATCTCCGTCCCTGAGGCTCTTACTATTGCAGAAACCTGTCCTGTTGATGCGCGGCGCTGCTACTTCCTTCCTTATATTCATGGTCCAAGCCCCTGGCAGGCAAGCTTTCTCCGCCTGAGTGCCACGGATAACGAGGCATCCATGATCCGTGCCATCTGTGAAGGCGTTGCTTTTGAACATCGCCGTCATGCTGAGGCTCTTCTGGAATACGGAAACGGAGAATGGCCTGAGGTGATCCGCCTGACGGGCGGTGCTGCAAGATCCCCTTTCTGGGGGCAGATTTTTGCGGATGTATGCAACAAACCGGTCGAGATTGTTGATACGCCAGAGGTCGGCGCATTGGGTGGTGCAATCTGTGCTGCGGTCGCAAGCGGACTTTATGCCACGCTTGAAGAGGCCGTGGCGAAAATGAGCAGGGTCTCATGCAGGCTGGAGCCGGTTCCTGATCATGTCGCCATTCTTGAGAAACGATACCACGAATTTTCCCGGCTCGATCGGGGGATGAAAGCTCTGTTGTCCGCTGCATCCTGAAAAAGTCATCCTCAAACTAAGGCAATCTGTGCAATGACGAAGAAAAACGAATACAAAAAAACACGTTTTTTCGAGAAAATCTCCCGTATCAGAGCCGGTGACTATAAAATCGGTGATTTCATGATCGCGGACGCCAAGGATGTTGATGTTGCTGGCGGAGTTCCATCCATGGGGCTTCGCCGTGACAGAGTGACCGGCAAAAGCTCTGGCTATCGCAACCGTCCGGAATTTCTGCAACAGGTGCGCGACCTGATAAAACAGGATGTCCTTGATATCATGCTGTCTTCCACAGCAACTATTGAGCAACTTGCTGACGAAGGTGCTTTTGAGAATAGTAAAATTATATCAGCTTTTCGCGGCAATGAAGCAACTGACGCGTGGGTCGGTATTCGGGGAGGGCGGTATCGTGATTTTCCACCACGCCCATACCGGGGCGCGGCCCTTGAATTTGCCCGTGCCCCGCTGTGCCTGTACTCTCTGACGTATATTAATGATGCAGAGCATGATGCATCCTCACTTGAAGCCTATGCGCGCTTTCGGGCAGATGCCCGGATGAACGGCAAAATGCATTTTCTGGAGGTTTTTAATCCTAATGTTGAGACGGGACTCTCCAGCGATCAGGTTGGTTTTTTCATTAACGATTGTGTGGTGCGCACACTCGCATCCCTGACGCGCCAGGAGAAACCCGAGTTCCTCAAGGTGGCATATAACGGCCCGGGCTCTCTGGAAGAACTGGTGCAGCATGATCCGTCCATGGTGGTGGGCATTATGGGAGGAGGCGGTGGCACGCACCGAGATACGTTCGAGCTTCTGGCTCAGGCTGAACGCTATGGCGCCCGTCTGGCGCTCTTTGGGCGTAAAATCAACGGAGCAGAGGACCAGTGCCTGATGATTACGTGGATGAGACGGGTGGTGGACCGGGAAGTTAACTCCATAGAGGCCGTGCGCGGCTACCATGCCGATTTACAGCTTCAGGGCTGTGTTGCCGATCGCAGCCTTGAAAATGATTTGCAGATCACAGACAGTATGCTCAAAGACGCAGTTACAGAGACATGACGTATGGGAAGGCGGAATGCAGAGAGAGACAGGCCCATCAGACAGGGTTATTGCTGAAACCGCTTGGCTCTACTACGTCAAGAACATGACACAGGGCGAGATTGCCACGCGCATGGGGCTCTCTCGCCCGACCGTTATCAGTTACATCAAGCAGGCCAAAGCGCGGGAAATTGTCTGCATCCGCTTATCTGGTGAGCATTTTCGTCTGAATGCAACGGCGGATGCCCTGACAGAGCGGTTTGGGCTGGAAAGTGCTCACGTTATTCCAGTTGATGGTCTTTCGGAGGACGGAAGCCTTGCTGAAGTCTGTCAGGCTGCAGCACAAGTCTTGCTGGAATTTATCCAGCCGGGAGACCAGCTTGGCGTGAGCTGGGGGAAAACACTCAGCCTGCTTTCGGATTATGTTCCGTACTGGCCTATTGAAAATCTGACGGTCCGGCAGCTTATAGGCTCCATGGCTAACCCTTTGCTGCCCACATCCGAACGATGTTCCGTTGAAATTGCCAATCGTATCGGTGCACTCTGTATCAACCTGAATGCGCCGGCGATTTGCAGTTCTGTTCTTCTTGCTGATCTTTTAAAAGCGGAACCTATTATTCATGATCAGCTTGAGAAACTGAGTGACTGTAATAAAGCGATTTATACAGTCAGCCCCGCAACACCAGACAGCCATGTGACGCATTTTCAGATTGCGTCCGTGCGGGATATCGAAAATTACACAAAACGGGGTGCCACGGGCATTATCGCAGGGCGTTTTATTGATGCAGAAGGTCAGGCTGTGTTGGGAGAGATCGATACGCGGCTGATCGGAGCAGATCATGCGACCTTGCGCCAGATGGAAGGACTTCTGGTTGTTTCTGGTCAGCATAAACTTGAGGCCACACGGGCCGCCCTGCGTGGTGGATTTGTAAAAAAACTTGTTATAGACGAAGACCTTGCTCAATCCCTTTTGGGTAGCTAGCCCGATACTGCATTACTATTTATAGCTTTTTATAACGGTACAAAGGCGCTCCTACTGTTATGATTAAAGTAGAGAGAGATTATTCGTTTTTCTCGACATCTGTTGTCGTAAAATAGCATATTTATTATGAAACTTGGCAGTGTCACCTTATGCAGAGGGGAAGGCATGAACACGTTGGGACATTGTTGTGCTGTGACGGCAGTATGCTAGAGAGGACCGTATAAAAGGAGCTTATTAACGCGTTATGAGAGCAGTTAGGTGGCTTGCATGATTGAAATGAAGCCAGTCTTATTTTTTTTCTAGGCTTGGTATCGTTCATGATTATTTCTATATTCAGTTGATTTTATTTTTTAATCATTAAGGGATATTGCAAGAAAATAAAAATTACATTGATGTTTCATATTGTATTTCTTTAACAATCACGGAAAAACTGCGACTGCAAAAAATATAGGTTTTGCCGGAAACCCTGAACAGCACTGGTTGAGCATGTTATGTCAACTGACCAGCCGAAAGTTCTTACAATATATTTCAACCCGTTTTGATGGCGACGTTATAATTAGATGATAGGGAAACAAAATTCACTTTACTATTAAATACAGATTGCCAAACCTTAAATAAAAATCTCGATAAACCTTGAGAAGACATAACTGACAGGGAGAAATCTGATCATGCCTCCACATCCCCTGACCTCACCGGATATTTTCCAGCATGTCCGCATGATTATGGGCATGGTTGTCGGCTTGAGCGTAACCCGACTTCTGACGGGGCTCGTCCGTATTATTCAACACCCAAGCCAGACGCGCATTTATCCCGTACATATTGGCTGGGTGCTCACGTTGCTTCTGATGCTGATGCATTTCTGGTGGTGGGAATTATGGCTGATTGAGCTCCCTGTATGGAGATTCGAGACCTATTTGTTTCTAATTCTTTATGCGATCATATTATTCTTCCTGAGCGCTTTTCTATTTCCTGACTCTATCAGTGATTATACAGGATATGAAGATTTCTTTATTTCAAGGCGAAAATGGTTTTTCTCGTTTTTTGCCCTGACTGTTGTTTTTGATTTAATTGACACTCTTATCAAAGGACCCGCACATTATGCCTTGTTTTCTATAGAATACTGGTTTCGTGTCCCGGTTTATCTTGTTTTATGTGGGATAGCGATTATGTCCACCAATCGACGCTTTCATATGGCATTTGTGAGTATGGGGCTTCTTTATGAAGTGTCGTGGATCATCCGGCATTTTGAAACATTATCTTGATATCAGGACACTGAAATAGTGTAATTTTTCCAATTTATTTTGATAAAACAGCCGGGGCGAAAAAAGTGCTGCGTGCGGCCCTAAAGGGGCGGGGGATCATCACGGACCGTACCAGCACAGAACTGGACACGGTTCGTGATTTCTATTTTGGATCAATGAGTCAGTTCACAGTGTCCCGCTAGTCGAAAAAAAGGCGCTTTGTGCTATTAGGGGACGTAACCTACTGTTAACCCCCCTTCGTGCGCGAAGGAACAGTTCTGGCTCTGGTCTGTGCTTATGTGCTTGCTGGTGAAATCAAGCGGAGCGCACATTACGCAGAGGCTTTTCACACCTATGAAGCTCATGTGCGTCCTTATGTCCCACGCTTCGCAAAAGGGATGAATTCCGTTTTCGTGCGTCTTATTCATGCCTGAATCCGGATAGTGATTTCACTGCCGAATATGATTGAGAAAGTCCTTGCAAGTAATTGTGTCCAGAAATACCTCGGACTGTGCTGGGTGAAACACGAGAAGAAAATCACAGAAGACTTTGTATTTCGGAATTATAAGTGTGGGAGGTCTCTTTAGAAAAATAGCTCTCCCACACAGCATTTGTGTATCTATCTTTACAGGCAGTCTATTAAGGGCAGGATGTCCAAGGGTTTTCTGACTTTCTTATATCAGTCAACAAACTTGATGATCCGATGCAACAAGTGGGAGAAAAATATTATCGACTATTTCGCTGATCGCCTCATCTGTAAGGGGTTTGAAGGTCATCATCAGGTCATGTCGCACAAGGTCGAGCGGGAGCGAGGCAATACGGGGTGTAAGCCTGCTTTCGTTAATTTCTCCGCGTTCGACGGCCCGTGCCAGAACAGCGCGATACTGGTTCCCTTCAACAATGCGGTTGCGTAATTCCGTAAAACTTGAGCGCTCCGCCACCAGATCTTTTTGCATATCAAAAAAGAGTTGAAGGTCTCCACTGTTTGCACGATCGGACATATGGCGAAGCAGAAGGCAGAGTTCATCGCGGACATTTCCCATATCGGGAATAACGGGTGCCGCATGAGCAAACCTTTGCGCCAGTGCTGCTGTTGCCAGCGCTGTGCGGCTGGGCCAGCGTCTGTGGAGCACTGGGCGGCTGGTGCCGGCCCGGCGGGCCACATTTTCCATCGTGAGGCCGGAATATCCACTTTCAGACAGTTCAGCCCAGGCTGCTTCTAAAATAGCCTCCTCCAAGGCTGCTCCCCGCCGTCTTACTCTTCCTCGAACGCCCATAACACTCCTCATAAGATACACAAAGAATCTTATTGCCTTTGTTTTGCTGACATATAAGATACGTGACGAATCTAATGTATGAGGCATAGCATGAGCAAAAGAGGCGTTCCAACCCGAAACCGTCGTGTCCTGATTTCGGGTGCCAGCATTGCCGGGCCAGCTCTTGCTTTCTGGCTGGATCGCTATGGTTTTGACGTGACGGTTGTCGAGCGTGCTGCGACTATTCGTACCGGAGGGTATCCGATTGATGTTCGTGGCACGGCGATTGATGTAGTCGAACGGATGGGATTATTGCCACAAATCCGTGCGGCACACGTCAACACGCGTCTGATGACATTTGTTGATGGAGACGGACGTGAAATTGGCTCTGTGCCTGTCTATGATGCCGTTGGTAGCGATGAAAGAGACGTGGAGTTACCTCGGGGAACTCTGGCAACATTGTTGTATGACGCGTCCCGGCAAGGAAACGTCCGGTATCGGTTCAATGACTCAATAGACACGCTGCACGACGACGGTGCGGGGGTGGATATTCGGTTCACCAGTGGCATTCGTGAACGCTACGACATTGTTGTTGGGGCAGATGGGCTCCACTCCCGCACGCGGCGACTTGTCTTCGGGGCTGAGGATCTTTTCCGTCATGATCTCGGCTTTGATTTCGCACTCTTCTCATTACAAAATGATCAGGGTCTCTCATATGGCGGTATTTTCCATGCAGAACCCGGACGTGTCGCGGGGTTGTTTGCGGTTCAGGATAGTCAGAGGATGTTCGGATTTCTGACATTCATGACTGATCAGGGAGCCCCGCGCACAGTCAGGGGGCAACTGGATTTAATACAGGCAACTTATGCCGGTATGCGCTGGGAAGTGCCGCGTCTGTTGAAAGAGATGGAGGTGGCTGACGATCTTTATTTTGACAGTGTCAGTCAGATCCGTATGCCGCACTGGTCCAAAGGATCTGTCGTTTTGCTGGGAGATGCCGCTTTTGCACCGTCTTTCCGGTCCGGGCAGGGAACCAGTCTTGCTCTTGTCGGTGCTTATGTTCTTGCAGGAGAACTTGCTTCGCATGAGAAGACCTCGGCTGGACTGGAAGCATATGAACGCGCCCTGAAACCCTTTGTCGAAGCCAATCAGGCACTGGCGACTGATGGGCGAGGGGCGTTTTTCCTGCCGCGCACTCAGGCAGATATCGACATGCGAGACAGGATGCTGGCTGAGATAGCACGCAACGGCACTGGTGCGTTTTTTGACAACCGCCGTCCAGCGGCTCACTCCGCAATTAGTTTAGTGAACTATTAGAGGCTGTTACGAGCGTGAGACGCATTTTGCCAGGTCACCCCAGAATATAGTTCACGCAGGCTGAACGCTATCGCAAACACATGCTGGAAATTCAGGGACGATCGGAAAAATCCTGCAAGATGGTCCTGCGCAAACTGGAGCTTCTGAGAATAGTCCCGTGGATTGTGCCGAAAGGAGGCTTTTGCCTGTGGTGCCAACTGCCTAAAGTGCAGGACTCAACAGACAGTGCACTGAAAAGCATGGCTGACGCTATTCTCCATACTTTGGGAAATACCTTCAGTGTCAGCCAGTCGGCGTGTTCCTTCATGTGGTTCAATGTGACGCAGCAAGAAGATAAGAATTTTTCGCTTTCTGAAAAAATATTGGAAGGGGAAATGCCAGACTATTCTTGATATTGTCTATAAAAATCACAGTGACTGAGCCGTAAGGGGTGTTTCTCTGGTCTTACAAAACGGCCTACTCAGTATCCTGCGCCCCTTGTAGTGCATTCTGTATTTAACTCCACGATGGAATAATTGCGCCATGGTAGGCTTCAAGCAGTTTTGCGCGCACATTGGGTTGCTGGAAGGCTTTCACGAGCGGCTGTATCCATGGTGCATGGGCATTGTTCTCATTCACAGCAATAAAATTGATGTAGGGGTTATTTTCCATACTCTCGCGTGCGAGGCGTTCTTTGTTGAGGTCAATCCCGGCTTTATAGGCCCATTCCGTAATAACCACCCCGGCATCCAGATCGGGCAGGGATCGCGCCAGAACAGGATCATCCAGCTCTTTAATTGTTAGAGATTTTGGGTTTTCCGCAATATCCAGCGCCGTGGGCATTCCATCCGGTACGGTTGCAATTTTTAAAAGGCCTAGGGATTGCAGGAGCTTCAGGGCTCTCCCTTCATTTGTCGGATCTGCTGGAACGCCTATTGTTGCGCCTTGCGGCAGGGCAGAAAGGCTCGTCCATTTCTTGGAATAAAACCCGACTGGCGCGAAATATGTATTACCGACCGGGACAATATGGGCACCCAGAGCCGTGTTTTGTGCCTGAAGATAAGGACCATGCTGGAAAGCATTTGCATCCAGATCTCCGGCCGCCAGCGCCGCATTGATCGGTGTTCCCTCAGAAAACGGAATAGCCTCAATGGCCAGACCGGCAGTCCGGGCATTTTCCTGAACAATATGCCAGATATCCTCATCCTCACCGGAGAGGATACCAACCCGTATTGGGCGAGACTGTGCTCTGGCGGTGGATGACAGAATGACTGGTGTCGCAGCCAGAAGCGTCAGGACGGTACGACGATTAAAACGACGCCTCCGTGCGGTGGAAAGGCTGGGAGAGAACACATTACGCATGGTCGAGAACTTTCGGTAATGCCGGAGAAAGAAGGTCACTGTGATGGCGGGCTGCGACGTCCGGATGCGATCTGAGACGACCCTTTAAGGTGTTTTGGCCAATCTGGGAGAAAAGCGGATTTTCCGGGTCCTGCGTCAGCCCGATGCTAGATTTTGTGAGGGATTCCGGCAAAGGCAGGATGGGGATTGTGGAATCCAGTTGCGCGCCAAGGAAAAATGCGGCCGAGAGCCTGTTATGCCCTGATCGGGGACTGACCACACGATGAATGGCTGCCCTGAAATACCCGCTGGTCGCGACTTCAAGCAGTTCACCGATGTTGACGATAAACGTGTCTGGCTGTGGCGGAGCCTTGAGCCATTGCCCGGAGGTCAGTTCAACTTCAAGGCCGCCTTCGTTATCCTGTAAGATAAGAGACAGCAGATCACTGTCTTTGTGCGGACCGACGCCCTGACCTTCATCATTATTTTGAGAACCCGGATAATGGATCAGCTTTAAAAGGAGATAGGGTGCGTCATTCACAACCGGATGAAAGGCTGTTTTATCCTGTGCCAGAGACAGGGAGAGCGCTTCAAGAAGTTGGCGCAGCACATTGAGGGTTTGCTCCTGCCAGGCCAGAACCGTTTTTTTGAATTCAGGGAGGGCTTCAGGCCATTGATTAGGCCCCTGAAGACGCAGATAGGCGGGCTTATCCTCAAGATCTGTCAGGGCAGCTTTTTCTGAACCGATATCAATCTGTTCACGCCAGTCCTGCCTGCCGCGCGTTAGCTCCAGTCCCGCACGATTATATCCTCTGAAATGCGGGGAATGAACCATGGCAATCTGCTCTTTCTGCTCCAAAGGCAGAGAAAAGAAGTGCTGTGCCTGCCGGAGCAGGTCAGCATTGAGGGACAAGGGAATTCCATGCCCTTTCAGGTAAAAAAAGCCGTACTCGTGGGCAGCAAGCCTCAGTGAGTCCAGAAAGGCGGCATCGGGCTTTCCTCTTTTGTCCCAGAGCGAAAGATCGATGGTCGGCAGAGAATAAGCAGTCCGCGTCATGCGTTGATCACTTCCAGCTACGGTATTTGCCAGATGTCAGACCGTGGCCAAAACCGGCGTCAGGCTCTGACAGGCCCTATTTAATGCATATTAAATCGCGTTATATAAAAAATCCATAAATTATTCGTTGTTTGACTCATAATTCCACATGGAATAATTGTGCTAAAGTTATTTATGGAAAACACTATAATGATACGTGGTTATATTCTGGCACCGATTGTTTTTGGTCTGTCTGCGTCGACCGCTCTGGCTGCGGAGAGCGGAAGCGGACAAAATCCTTCTGATAAAGGCGCGCGTTCTCAGAAGGTGGCTGTTGTCAGAAATACGCTCCGTACAACACAATCAGACCATGAGGCCTCTGATGAACCTGAACAGGTGATTGTTACAGGAACGCGTGATCCCTCTCAAACCGCGGCGAGAAGTGTTAGTCCAATCACCATTATTGGCGGGGATCAGCTCAGAGCAACAGGTATGACGGATATCCGGGAGGCTCTTGTCCAGCTTTCTCCGTCCATCAGCCGGGAAGTTAATGGGTCAGATCAGGGGTCAGTCGTGGATGCTCTGAGCCTGCGTGGTTTGAATGCTGATCAGACGCTGGTGCTGGTCAACGGAAAAAGACGCCATACAACAGCAGCCATTGCTGTCGATGCATCTTCCCAGCAGGGCACGACGCCTGTTGATTTAGACATGTTACCAATTTCGGCCATTGACCACATTGAAATCCTGCAGGATGGCGCCGCAGCCCAGTATGGATCTGACGCCATTGCAGGCGTTATCAATGTGATCCTGAAATCAAACAGTCACGGTCTGCACATGCAAGCCACCAACGGCGGATATGCTGCCGGAGATGGCTTTACGACAGGGGAAAACCTGAACGCGGGGTTTGCTCTGGGCCAGCGTGGCTATGTGAATATCAGCGCAGAATTCAAGCATCAGGATCGCACCCAGAGGACAGGGATTGACCCCAGAACCGGCCGTAATAATAATCTTGCGACTGGCCAGCCGCAGGTCACACGGGAATCAATTGAGGCGAATTTCGGCTATCATCTGACAGATCAGATTGAACTCTATGGGTTTGGCACCTTTACACATCGGGATGCTGAACGCTGGGCCTATTTACGTGCGCCGAGCACGGCGGCAGCCGACGGGCTTCAGGGCATGTATCCGAATGGTTTTGAGCCTGTGGAGACAATGCCTGAAAATGATTATGGCTTTACGTTAGGGTTCCGCGGCAAAAAGCTGTACGGCTTTGACTGGGATCTCAGTTCCACCATTGGTGGAGATCACGATACGCTGGCTGATTATAACTCAGCCAATGCGGATGCCTACAAAGAAACTGGCTATTCACCGTCCCGCTTTTATCTGGGCAATTACTCCAATCAGCAATGGACAAATAACCTCGATATCCGGCGGGGTGTTGATCTGCCGTTTCTTTACAGACCTCTGAATATTGCGTTTGGGGGAGAATATCGCAGAGATACTTATTCGATCGGGGCCGGGGAGCCGTTGTCATACTATTTGAGCGGGGCACAGGGCTACCAGGGAGAAACGCCTGAAAACGCGGTTAATTCCGCCAGACATGTGGCCGCAGCTTATCTTGATTTGTCGACACAAATTATCTCGCGCTGGCGAGTGGATATTGCCGGTCGGTTTGAGCATTATAATGACGTCGGCAATGCACGGACCGGAAAAATTTCCAGCCGTTATGATATCAACAAATATATCGGGTTCCGTGGGACAGCCAGCACTGGCTTTCGGGCACCTACTCTTGCTGAGCAGAATTTTGCCGCTTTTATTTCCAGCCCGAACTATGCGACGGGGCAAATTGCCGCGAACTCCGCAGCGGCACGCGCCTTAGGTTCTCCGGGGTTACGTCCTGAAACATCAACAAATTTCAGCGTCGGGATGATCCTGAACCCGTTGCCACGGCTCCATATCAATGTTGATGCTTACACGATCTCTATCAAACACCGGATTGTTGATGGAGGATATGCATCAGGGGCACGCGCCATTGAGGCTTACGCGGCTGCCGGGGTGAATACATCCGGGTTTGCCGGAGATGAATCCGCAGTCAGTACAAATTACTTTACGAATGGTGCCAACACGCGCACGACGGGCCTTGATATTACAGCCCGTTACGCCACGGATTTCGGCCGGTTTGGAAAGGTGGACTGGGATGCAGCCGTTAATTTCAATCACACCAAAGTCAAGGATATTGCTCAGACAGGGGAGGGCAATCCTGTCCTGAATGCTCAGCAGATCAGCCTGATGTCGACGGAAAACCCCTCAAACAAGCTTATTTTTGGCGGCCGGTGGACATTGGGGAAATGGGATGTGGCTGTGCATGAAATTCGCTATGGCCACACAACATCGAACCTGACGTTTGTCTCTGGGCCAAATGCCTTTTCTACCACAGAGTTTTACCATCAGATCAACCGCCCGCGCTTTGTGACCAATCTTGAGGTGGGATATCAGGTATTGCCTCAGCTGCATCTGGCATTGGGGGGCAATAATATTGGAAATGCTTACCCGAGCCGGGTGCCGTCTTTCACGGCAGATTATAACAACAATCTCTATGATACGCTTAGTCAGCAGCTTTCAGAAGAAGGCGGATTTTACTATCTGCGTGCGGATTTAAAAATATGAACAGCGTCCCGTTTCTAGAGAAATCGCATGGCTGAGAGTCTGACAGAGAGTCTGAGAGTTGACCGGCTGTACAAAGCTTTTGGTGGCAGCACTGTACTGGAGGGTTTGAGTTTTTCCATACAGGCAGGCGATATTGTCGGGATTATCGGGCGGTCCGGGGCTGGGAAGACAACGCTGCTCCGCTGCCTGCACGGCGCGGAAACCCCGGATGCGGGAGACGTTTTTATTGAAGGTCAAGAAATTGGCAGGCTGAAAGAAAAGGAACTTCTGGCAGTCCGCCGACGTATTGGCATGGTTTTCCAGAATTTTAACCTGCTTAAATCCCGCACTGTGTGGGGCAATATTTCTCTGGCTCTTGAGATTGCAGGGGTTCCCAAATCAGCGCGCATCGCAAGGATTCAGGAACTGATAGGGCTGGTTGGACTGGAAGGGCATGAAAATAAACATCCTTCTCAGCTTTCGGGCGGGCAAAAGCAAAGGGTAGGGATTGCGCGGGCAATTGCCACAAATCCGGCAGTCCTTCTGTGCGATGAAGCCACATCCGCTCTGGACCCGGAAACAACATCATCTATTCTTACTTTGCTGAGCAGGATCAATCAGGAACTTGGCATCACGATTGTGCTGATCACCCATGAAATGGATGTGATCCATCGCCTTGCACGCCGTGTCATGGTTTTAGAGCAGGGGCGTATTATAGAAGATACACGCATAGAGGTTTTCTCAGGCACAAAAGAGAAGCATGCCTTAACGCAGTTTTTTGAAGGAGAAGAGCAGAGCGTTCTTTCAGGCCAGCGACTGTCTGTTATGCAGAGCGAAAAAACGCATGGAGGATTACCGGCACTACGTGTAACGGTTGCAGAAAGTGCCTTATTCACGTCTCTCATTCCGGCTCTTTATGAGCAGTTTTCTATTACATCACACGTGCTGAGAGTAGATTTGAACGAAAATTATTCTGATACAGGCGCAAGACATCTCATTATTCTCTCTCGGGACGATGAGAACGCCCTGAACTGGCTTGTGCAGAACGTCGAGAAAATGGAAGTGCTTGGCTATGTCCCATCAGGTATTTGATCTGTTCCTGAAGGCGACGCTGGCAACGCTGGAAATGGTTTTTGCTTCTGCTGCCATTGCCGTCATTTTTGGATTACCACTCGCGCTTCTTCTGACTGTAACAGCACACAACGGTCTATGGCCTTCACCTGTTATTCGCAAAGGGCTGGGCTTTATTATTGATCTGACCAGAGCTGTGCCCTTTATTATTCTTCTCGTCCTGCTCATCCCGTTTACCCGTCTTCTGGTTGGAACAGCCCTTGGAACGGGAGCTGCGATTGTGCCTCTTTCAGTCACGGCTATTCCGTACTTTGCACGCATTGCTGAAGTGTCTTTGAAAGACGTGGACCCGGCGCTGATTGAAGCCATACGCTCCATGGGTGCAACGCGCCTGAAAGTCATATGGTCTGTGCTGCTGCCAGAAGCGCTGCCGGGATTGATTTCAGGCCTGACGGTTACGGTGGTCACCCTGATCAGCGCCTCTGCCATGGCGGGTGTGGTTGGAGCCGGCGGATTAGGCGACCTTGCTATCCGCTATGGCTATCAGAGATTCAACACAGGCATGATGCTCTGGATAGTTGGGATACTTGTACTGATCACGATAATTGTGCAAGTTTCTGGCAATTTGGTAGCTGCTAGACTTAGAAAAAATCTATGAGTGTTTTTGCGAAATCTAAGGAATATGTTTTTTGATAAAAAATCTTTATTAAAAAAAGTATGCATGTTTCTTTATAGTCTAATCTGCTCATTGAAAATCTTGACGATCGCAAAGCATGTCAGTTTCCCCGTCAAAAAAAACAGATAAAATACTTGGAATATTATTGCTTAGACCAAGAAAAACAAAACATTTCCGAGCGATTTTTTGTCTGAATGAAGCAGTTTGTAAGTATTTGTGATACGCCACAGCATCCTGCAATAAACCTTCGCTACTGCCGTTCAACCCTCGTCCTGCTATCATCAGAGCTAACTGACAATATGGTCCGGAGAAGGTTCTTGGCAGGGTTTGAATGGGAAGGTCGTTCTCTCAAACGCTTCAAAATTTTATTTGGATCATAGAAAGAACAGCGTGAAAATTTTCTGGAAACCGGCCGCCTTTGATTGTGCCATATTCATATTGCAGGGCAATTTTTAAAATATCCATCGGCCACCAGTTCAGGTTGGCAGACCATGCTTTCTGCTGCCCCCCATCGACGGAGGCTGATTTTAGGCTGGCTTCTGAATAACGCGCAGACGCCTCCAGAACTCCGGTTCCGTTACACATGTAGTTCTGGTTTTTTGCGCAGGTTGGGGAAGAAAAAGCCGCCGTTCTGGATTTCCAGCTACGGGGTTTTCCCACCAGAGTATAGCTGGCCTGAGCATACCAGCCTGAAAAATGCAGCTTCTGCGTCGTGTTTTCCACGGCCTTATTGGCAACAATCTCATAAGCCTCGCCCTGAAAAAGCAGACGTTTCCATGCGGCCGCGGCTTCCAGTCCAAAGGCGCCGACATCCCGAAGGTTTATTTTGCCGGTATTCAGATATTTGGAGGTGAGCCCAACATTCATTTCTGGATAATCAGAAAATGTCGCAGTGGGCTGCTGTCCGGGACTATGGGCGACCCGGAAAACCCATTCCCCGGAAAATCCAACGTGAAAAAACAGATCTCGCGTGCGGATCGGCACACCCACCAGCCGGAAAACAAAAGCGCGCTGGTTACCGTTTTCGCCCGGGCCAGCCGTCCCGGCGGTACCGGAGAGTGCCAGATGGTATCTCTTACCGTGAGCTTCTATCTGAACAGCCTGTCGTTCAATACCAGCCGCAATATTGCGGGTGATGGTGGAAATACTGGAGCGTTCAATGAAAGCTGTATCGCCTTGTGCCTGCATGGATTCAAGGCCAAAGCTCGGTTTGAAAATACCAGCGGTAAACACAAAATGCCTGAGGCCGATATAGCTGATCTGGCCTTCAAAAAGACGCATCTGCCCACCGGGAGCAGGGCCAAAATCCCATATACCGCCCAGCTCAACCTGATTGTGGATGGTAACGCGGGCACCATTCCGGATACGGCCACCACGCGCCCCAACGCCCAGCACAGGCTGATTTGTCTGCGGAAAACCACCAATGTCCAACTGGTCTGTTGCATAGGGTTTGATGGTGATGCCGTTAAACGTAAATGTCGGGATTGTGCCAGCCACACCAGTGGGTGCGTTAAACAGCGAAATCCCAACACCTGCGCAGGACAGGCCCAAGACTACCTGCCGTGGAACATACGTTCCACGCGGTAGCCTCCTGAAACAAGGCCAGAATTTTTTAGGAACCCGTATCAAAACGCGGCAACACTACCGTTACTCCGCGGGTCGGCAGCTCCCTCGATAAGACCGCACCGGTGGCGAACAAGCGCTCCGGCATGACCCATCATAGAGGAGAGGGGAGGGACGAGTTCTACATCATGCCCTGCCAGCTTGAGTTGCTGGATAAGGGGCTCGGAAAAATTACGTTCCATTTTCAGCGAGACACTTTCCGCGCCCCACGTACGTCCCAGAAGCCAGCGGGGGGCCGTTACAGCCTGTTGCAGCGGAATGCCATAGCGGGCGTAGCGCGTAAAAATGGCGGATTGCGTCTGAGGTTGCCCTTCTCCTCCCATCGTACCGTACACCATGCATCGCCCGTCATGAAAGCGGGCCATTGCTGGATTAAGCGTGTGAAACGGCTTCCGTCCGGGTTTAAGAGTGTTCCAGCCCTCTTCCGCAAGGCGAAAGGATGATCCTCGGTTCTGCCAGAGTATCCCCGTTTCCGGCAGGAATACGCCAGCCCCAAATTCAAAATACAGGCTCTGGATCATGCTGACTGCAATGCCATTTGAATCAATAGCCCCCATCCAGGTTGTATCACCTTGCTGGGACGGCGCGGGCCATGGCATGGCCTGCTGCATATCAATGCTGGCGGCAAGGCTTTTCATCTGCTCCGTATCATTGAGGAAGCTTTGCGCACATTCAGTCATGTACGCAGGGTCTCCGACATGCGCGTTGCGAAAGAGGAAGGCCTTTTTAGTGGCTTCAACCAGCCCATGAATGTGCGCGAAACTCTCAGCCTCTGGTGCGTGAAGCTGATCGAACAGCCTGAGAATGGCCAGTGAGGCAACGCCCTGTGTTGGGGGCGGCGTATTGTAAAGCGTAGCTCCGTGAATGCTGGCCTGAAGGGGGACGGTCAGTGTCGCTTTGTGCCGAACAAAGTCGTCAGGCGTCAGGGGGCTTCCTGCCTGCTGAAGGTCATGCGCCAGAGCGTGAGCGATGCCTCCTGTATAAAAGCTTTCCAGCCCGTCTTCGGCCAGAGACCGCAAGGTGCGCCCGAGTGCAGGGTTACGGCGAATTTCGCCACATCTCATGAGTGCTTCTTGTCCGGCATAAGCAGCCATAAAAGCCTGGTTATGGGCCAGCTCGGCGTTCTTTTCCTTGAGGAGGGAGGCCTCACTGTCTGAGACGGCATAACCTGCTTCGGCGTAATAGATCGCGTCTTTCAGCAGTTCTGGCAGAGGCAGACCGAGCTTGATAGCGGCACTCTGGCAAAGGGCCTCCTGCCAGCCGGAAACCGCGCCTGCCATACTGTTGGCCGCAAGTCCGCCACGCCACGGAATATCCGTATGTCCGGCACTCTGGTACAGGGAGAGGGAGGCGTTTGTGGCCGCAGCACCGCAGGCATCAATCACGCAGGTCCGGCCATCCGGGTAGGAAATAAGCCAGAAAGCGTCTCCTCCAAGACCGGTCATGTGCGGATATACTGCGGAAAGCGTGGCGGCCGTGGCAACGACGGCTTCCAGCGCGGTGCCGCCTTTTTTCAGAACATCAAGCCCGGCCTGACTGGCGAGATGGTGCGGGGATGTCACCATGCCGCGTGTAGCATGAAATGTATGAAGCATCAGGCGTCCGAAATATGTTTGGCGTGATAATGGCGGGCGATGAGTGTGCAAACAAAAAGTTGAATCTGATGGTAGAGGATCAGCGGCAGAATAATGAAGCCAGCCACGGAGGCAGGAAAGAGAACGTTAGCCATAGGCACACCTGAGGCGAGTGACTTTTTGGACCCGCAAAGAATAAGCGAGACTTCATCTGGAGTGGGAAAACGGCAGGCTTTCCCGAGAAACAGGGTGATCAGTAGCACAAGGAGCAGTAGCCCGGCATCCGTAGCTATCAGGGCAGCAATGCTCTTAAAATCGAGTTTAGACCAGATGCCTTCAACCACAGCATGACTGAAGGCGGTATAAACCACCAGAAGGATGGAAGATCTGTCTGTAATGGAGAGGATCTTTTTGTTGCGATGCGCCCATTTATGCAAAACAGGCTGGAGGAGCTGCCCGGCTACGAAGGGGAGCAGAAGCTGCACGGCAATATCGGTAATGGCCTGAGCAGACCAGACGCCCTGCGTGTGCAAAACGCCGGAAACCAGAGCCGGGGTGACAAAAATCCCCACGATATTGGAGAGGGTCGCCGCACAGATGGACGCCGCGACATTTCCGTTGGCAAGAGACGTAAGGGCAATAGAAGACTGAACTGTTGAGGGAAGGCAGCACAGAAACAGCACTCCCAGCCATGTCGTGCTGTCCAGCAAGCCGGGTGCCAGCGTATGAAGGGTGATACCCAGTAGCGGGAAGAGCAGGAACGTGCATGCAAGCACCAGCCCCTGCAATTTCCAGTTGCGCATATTGTGTACAATGGCGCGACGTTCAAGCTTGATACCCTGCATAAAGAACATGACCATGATGCAGGCATCTGTCACATATTCCAGCACACGGGTGGCGTTCCCTTTGCAGGGGAGCACGGTTGCCAGCAGGACAGCGCCAATAAGGGCTGTCAGAAAAGGGTCGAACTTCCGCATTACGGTGCGCTCTGCATGAAGCGGCGGCGCATGGGGCGAAGGACCGCAAGAGCCAGAAAAGCTGTCAGCAGATCACCACCAATGGCCAGCGTAAACACCATATGCCAGTTACCACTGGCCTGATGTAGCCAGGCAGCCAAAGGCCCCCCGAAGACGGCTCCCACGCCTTGCGCCATATAGAGCAGCCCATAATTGCGCGAAGCGTCACGGGTGCCGAACGTGTCCGTCAGCGTCGCGGGGAAAAGGGAGAAAATTTCGCCCCATCCGAGGAACACAATGCCGGAAAGCAAGACAAAAGCGACGGGGTGGTTTGCCAGAGCAAGCCAGCATGTCAGAGCCAGCGCTTCCAGAGAGAACGCAAACGCCATTGTCTGCTCACGCCCCAGATGGTCGGAAACCCAGCCAAACAACGGACGTGTGACACCATTGGCAATACGATCAAGCGTCATGGCCAGCGGCAGGGCCGCCATTCCCAGAATGGTAAGATGGGCGACCCCAAAATCCGTTCCGATCTGGGCAAGTTGCGAGGTGACCATCAGACCTGATGTTGCCATGGTCGCCATCATGAAAAACATCAGCCAGAAAAGCGGTGTTCTGACCACATAAGAGGTAAGGTATCCCGTGGCTTCAGGCGCATCAGGGGAGGACACGCTTTCCGGCACTTTCAGGAAGCAGGCAGCAACAACACCCACAACCGCCATGATAACGCCAAACACCATCATGGTATTCCGCCAGTCCGTCGCGGCGAGAAGGTGAGAGATGGGGAAGGTGGTCAGCATGGCCCCCATGCCATAGCCTGCGGCGGCAGCTCCGGCAGCCATACCCCGGTTTTTGGGAAACCACTGCATCAGGAGCGAGACAACACCGACATAAACAATGCCTGTGCCAACCCCGCCAAGCCCGCCATAGGTCAGGTAGAGCATGGTGAGGGAGTGGACCTGTGCCGAGGCCACCCAGCTCAAACCCGTCAGAACAATGCCGGCCATAATCAGGGTACGCGGGCTAACGTGCCGCGCAATCCAGCCCTGAATGGGCGAAAACAGGGTTTGCAGCACAATTAGCAGAGAAAACGTAATCTGCAGGGCTGCGGCACTCGTGCTGAAATCGGTTTTGAGCACCGGTGTAAACAGGGTCCAGACATATTGTGGGGAGGAAATGGCTCCCATGCAGACCAGACCGGCAATCATCTGCCGCCATTTTGCTGCAATCATTTTCTGTATCCTTTATGGAAAGTGGCGCTTTGTTCAGGGATGCGGACTAGTTGCGTGTGCGATGCAGGGTGGGGAGACCAAAAGCCGGGCTGAACTGGACGTTCAGCATTACACCGGCCTGCACGGCGGTGTTCAGGTTGGGCAGAATGGTTTTGCGTCCAAGCTGGTCGGGGTTCCAGATATATTCAAAATAGGGTGTGAACATCACGCCCGGTGCAATATTCAGACCATAGTTTACTTCCACCATGGTTTCCTGTTTTGCCCACCGGGCATGGTGGCCGTGCGCTGTCAGGGTATCATTCATGCCCTCAACAAACCGGTGATCCCAGATGAAGCTCTGGCCAACGAGACCAAAATAGTCACGGGGGCGGCTGGCAAATGGCCCCCAGTCAAACAGACCCGCGACAAAGCCATCCTTGATGGCCGCGTTGCCTGATGTCATGAGGTTGGCCGCGCCGAACAGGATAAGGCCGCGCGTTCCGTGCTCATCAGGCTTCCAGATCATCTGCTGTGCCTGAAGGTAAAGCTGGGTGCGGCCTCTGCGGTTCATGGCTGTTCCGCCATAAAGCGGGCGGGACTGGCCATGATTGTTGTAAAGAGGGTCAGAATAGCTGGCCGTATCATACACAAAGCCCAGATCATACGCGCGGGGATAGAGGTCATTGGTAAAGTTTGTGCGGTATCCTGCCTCGGTTGGAATATATTCACCCTGAGCTTTATCAAAACCCCAGTCCGGACCGGGCCAGCTATTATGGTTGGTGGTTTTCAGCCAGGGTTCAGCTTCCCAGATGCCTGTCTTGATGTACGTTTTTTCTGTGGGTTTATAAAGGAAACGCGCACCCCATGATGATGTAACGAACGAGGGCATGGAGCCGTTAACGGTCAGGGTTGTCGGCACAGAACACAGGAAAGAGGGGAACATGCAATAGAGTTCTGACCCATCAAACTCGCCGCCTTTAGGCATGGACCGGCCAGCCAAAATGAAGAGGCGGTTGTTAAAAAGAGCCTGATCCCATGTGAATTCCCGCACCTGAAAACCATTATGATTGCCATAATAGGAAACAAAGCCCCAGCTGGACCCTGTAGCGCCCCCGGCACGCCCCTGACCGGCGACGTCATCTGCCAGAAAATGGATTTTCGCCCCTGGGATATGAGCGATCCGCTGCATATCCAGATCGAGCCCAATTCCCGCAAAATTATTGAAAAATGAGCCGTGTTTTATGCCGCCAGCCGGAACGCCTGAATACTCGGAAACATTCCAGCCTGTTATATACACGCCATTTTTGGAGAGATATTTTCCCGCATCCATAACAGGCGGTGTGTGCATGGAAAAAAGGTAGGGCTGCGGGGCAGTGGAGCGGGCACTTTGTACGGAAGGTGCAGAAGGAACACCGGCAGGCGTATTGATTGATGGAACATAGGCCGGCACGGACGGATCTGTCATGCTGCGGGCTTGTGCATCATCCGAATTTTTCCCGTGCACAACAATGTTGGAAGAGCCAGCAAGATCATTTTGATCTGCTGCCGCACAGGGAAGGGGGGCCATCAGAAAAGCCATACCGGACAGCAGGACGCCGGAACACAGAGGGCCTGGGGAGTGTTTGGACACGATCATAAGTGAGCCTGCTTTTATGTGCTGATATCAGCCGGGAAAGGCGTCTTTTGTCGACTGGATCAGCGTGTTTTCAAGAGAACTGAACTCCTGCTTGTTGTTCAGTGCGACAAAACCAACAGAGGGGGCATCTGGTAAATCTGGCATCACAATGGGGGACGCCAGAGCACTCCTCTGGAGAAAACCGGGTTGCAAGGTGCAGCCGTACCCCGCTTTAACGGCGCCGAGCAGCGCGCTGAGACTGTCGCTGCAAAATGCGATATGCCAGCGGATTTTGTGCCGGTTAAGGGTTTCAAGCGCTATCCGGCGCGTGACGCTCCCTTCTGGAAATACAACCAGAGGTATGGAGTTTTCCTTATCAAGCGTTTCTTCTGGATGCATGTACCATTTCAGGCTCTCCTGCCACAATAAGTGGCCATGTGTTTCGTGCGGAGCCTGCATGCCAAACATGAGGTCAATTTCTCCCGTTCCAAGCCGGTCGCGTAATTCATGACTTAACCCGGTAACGAGACTAACCTGCGTCTTATTGTTCTTTTTTCTAAAATTTCTTAGTAATAAAGGAAGATCGGAAAGAATAAGATCTTCTGTTAAACCTAATCTTATCTGTGTCTGCGTTTCGAGTTTTTCAGACAACTGAAAAATTCGGTCATGAGACTGGAGGGCATCCTGCGCCAGCCGAATAAGCGCGTGCCCGGAGCTTGTAAGTTCCACCACCTTGGTTGAGCGGGACAGAAGGGAAATACCCAGAGCCTCTTCCAGACGGCTGATATGCAGGCTGATGGTCGACTGGCTGACGCCACGGCGATGCGCTGCGGATGTAAAATGGAGTGTCTCTGCAACAGCCAGAAAAGAACGGAGATGTTGCAGATCTAGATTAGACTTATCGAGCATATAGATAAACATCCGAGTGGAATCGCCATATCCGATTGGTGCGATATAGATATGATTCCGTCAAGGAAAAACGATGCATTGTGGAAATGAACGGACTATAAAAAATACTTAATGTGATTTTTGTGTTATTACAGAACTATAAATATCCAATATTAAACTGGTTATAGTCTGACTTTGGACGCAGATATTTCTTTCTTGTATACAAAAAAGAAATTCAAGCCATTTATAAATCTTTGTAAGGGTTTAAGGTCTCGGAATGAGAATAAGGCAGAGGCGTAGCCGACTGCCGCTTTAGGCAATACATCTCGCAACATACACAACAGAGTCTGCAACCCGGGATAACGGTTGATCAGAACTCTGCATGCCGTTTCTTCAGAGAGGACGCGGTATGCAGAGCTGAAGAGCGGAAGCAGAGGCGTTATATTAAGACGTCTTTCAGAGGATTTGACGGAGGCCTGCCGCCGGTGGGCGGCGTGCTGCCCGCCAGGCCTGACTGAAAATGGCGGCTGCTGCGACACAAAGAGTCAGGAGGGTTACAAGCATAAACGGGACCGGTGTGAGAGAAATTCTCTGATCAAATTTTGAGAGCCATGTCTGCATTAGCATCCACGCCACAGGCCATGCAATGACAGTGGCAAACATGATCGGGCGGAGAAACTGGCCGATAAGAAGGCGTAAAATATCGCCGGAGCATGCCCCCAGAACTTTGCGGATACTGATTTCCTGCATCCTACGCGTGACCGTAAATGCAGAAAGACCGTAAAGACCGAGACAGGCGATTGCGACAGCCACAAGGGACCCAATACTGAAAAGCGCACTGTGGTTTGCGTCAGACCGGTAATCCTCAGCCAGAATATCTGACACATCCCGAGCGGAGAACGGCACATCCGGCACGACTTCCTCCCATACTTTGCGCAGACGGCTCATTTCGATCTGTCCGCTTGCGCCCCGGTAGCGCACAATACCGGCCACATAATCAATTGGCGCTTTTGTGCCAAAAAAGAGCAGGGGACGGATCGGGCTTTGTATTCCACCAAGGCGGATATCCTCAATAATGCCGATAATGCGATATTTTATGATGTTGTCAGTGGCCTGAGCCTCCTGAATGTCATGCCCGAGTGCCATTTCGGGCGATGAGAAGCCAAAGCGTTTTGCGGCCAGACGTGAAATGACGACATTCTTTGCGCTGTCTGACGTCGCGTTCGTCTGAGCGTAGTCCTGCCCATGCTCTTCATCAAACACGCGTCCTGCAACAAGACTGGCGCCAAGGGTGTCAAAATATCCCGGCGTTGCGTAACCCCACTGGAGGCTGAAAGCGGTATTCTGGCCGGGGCGCTTCCAGTCATCACTGTCTGACATATGGTGGGGGTAGAGGTCCGAGCGTGTTGCAACCGTGACACCCGGAACCTCGGCAAGCCGTGTGATAATGGTGGCCTGCCGGTTTTTCAGCGTATCATCACTGAGCGCATCAATCACGATAAGCCCGTGGTTTGTCATGCCACGGTCCAGAGCCTGCACAAAGCGGGCCTGCTGGGCCATGACAAGGGTGCAGATGGCCAGAAGGCTTGCAAACGTGAATTGTAACGTCACCAGTGCGTTTCTGACTGTTCGGTCAAGCCGCCCGCCACCGGGCATTCTGCTCGCGGACAATACATCCACGGGCTGGAAGGCAGAAAGGACAAAGGACGGGTAGAGGCCCGCAGCCGCGCCGGAGAGGAGGGCAATACTCCCGGCGACCGGGAGTATAAAAGACCAGTCGTAAGAAATCTGCCACCCGCCGAAGGCATTGACCCATTGCAGAGCAAACTCGGCCAGCGCCAGAGCCAGCAGAGCCGCGCCGCATGTCAGAAAAATAGCTTCCGACATAAACCTGATCACAAGGGAGAGGCGTGATGCGCCAAGCACCTTACGCATAGCCACGTCTTTTGCGCGTAAACCTGCACGGGCTGTTGCCATATTAATATAATTGACCAGCGCTGTGGCAAGCGCTGCAAGCCCGACCAGAGCCAGAATATCGACAAGCTGACGGCTAGTCCCTCCCTCCCCAATACGGGCGTTATGAAAATGAATATCTTTCAGCGGTATTAAAATTAATCCGCCTGTTCCAAACATAGTCTGGATTCCGCGCGGGGAATACGTGCCCGGATGCCGGGCAGGATACGCCATTAACTCCTGCCGGATACGGGGAACAGCATCGGCATTATCAATACGGAGATAGATATGCCCCCACGTGCTGCCCCAGTTTTTAAAGGGAAGCGTATAAGGCGGTGTTGTGAAAAATTTACTTGGGAAGAGTGTAATAATATTAAAAGTTTCAGTCGAGTTTGAAGGCGTATCGGCCATGACAGCGGAAATAATACCGTCCTCGTGATTATCAATACGAATTTTACGGCCCACAGCCTCCACTGTACCAAAATATTTCCGGGCGAGGCTTGCAGAAATAATAACCTTTCCCGGCGCGTCCAGTGCGGTGGCTTTG
The DNA here is from genome assembly GCA_008042585.1 of Drosophila punjabiensis. Classification (NCBI taxonomy): domain Eukaryota; kingdom Metazoa; phylum Arthropoda; class Insecta; order Diptera; family Drosophilidae; genus Drosophila; species Drosophila punjabiensis. The sequence continues at coordinate 36,261 of VNJR01006068.1, read as the reverse complement.
TCACCGGACAGGAGAGGAAGGTCGAAGACCGACAGGAAATCCGGATCTGTCATCGTGACGGTCTCACGCCCCAGTATCTCGCCCGCGCGAACGGCCTGCGGGATGCTGAGAAGGCGTATGGCGTGGCTGATTTCAGGGAAGTCCTGTTTCAGGAACGGAAAACTGACGAAACTGACGGCATCATTTTCATAAGCAGAATGCCCCGCCGGTTTGAGCAATTCATCAACCTGATACAGGCTTGCTGCGTGCGGAATATAGGAATCATAAGTCGTTTCGTATCGGACAATGAGCATCATGATGAGAAACACAGCGATGCCGAGTGCAAGCCCGATCAGGTTGATCAGCGTGTAAAGCCGGTGGCGGGAGAGTGTACGGAACGTCGGGGTCAGAATTCCGGTCAGCATTGTGGTTCTCCTGTCCCTTACCAGCCAGCGCGGTCGAGTGCAGCCAGAGGCGCCTGAAGGGGCTCCCAGTCACGCGTGCGGGCGTGCCGCAACTGAGCCTCAGCGTCATAGGAATGGACGTTTGGTATCAGATCCTGTGCCTGCAAATGCCCGGTAGCGGCCAGAAGCTGGGCTTGCGCAACAATGGTGTCATGCTGGCTGGTGGCCAGTTCCACCTGTGCGGACCGCAGGTTCTGATCCGCATAGAGTACGTCCGTCGTGCTGCGCAGGCCATAGCCATATTCAAGCTGATAGCCTTTTAAGGTTGTCTCACCAGAGCGGACTTCCGCCTGACCTGCTCTTATGGCTTGCAGGCCGTTCTCGACAGCATTCCAGTATGTCACAACATCCTGCAAAGCGGAGCGGCGGGCCTGTTCCACGTTCTGGTGGGCCTGTTCATCTTTATCGCGGGCCTGTCTGATCTGGGAATTGTAGAGGCCGCCATTGTAAATAGGCTGAACCAGCGAAACTGTTCCTGTCACCTGCTCCCCATACTCCCGCCCGCGGAAGGGTGCGCCCGGCCCGATGGTGCCAAACGTGCCCTGAACCTGAATTTGCGGCCCCCATTGTGAGCGGGCTGTCTCAACATCTGCCTGTGTCGCACTTTTTGTCTCGCGCATCTGGGCAAGCTGAGGGTTGGACTGAATGGCGGTTTTCATGGCCTGAGGCATGCTGGACGGCAGGCCAGGCAGGGCTGCTGGCATGACCAGATGAGTGGGGTCTTCCCCAATAACGGCCCGAAACTGTGCCTCGGAGGCTGCAAGAGTGGCGCGGGCCTGCGTCAGAGCCACCTCTGCTGACTGGCGGCGTGTTTCGGCCTGTTCCACGTCCGTTCTGGTCACCTGCTCGGAGGGCGCCCCCCCAAGGTTGTAGCGGGAGGTCGTTAGTTGCACCTGCCTCTGGAGCATACTCAGATCCGCCTGTCGAATGTCTTTTATCGAACGGTCCCGTAATACGTTCATGTAGGCGGTGATAACATTTGTGAAGACCTGCGCTTCCGTCAGACGCAAGGCGTGCCCTGCGGCATGGGAGCGGGCATCGGCGGCTTTAACCTGATTAGCCGTGTGACCAAAGGAGTAAAGCGTCTGTTTCGCCGCAACATATCCTTCAGCATAGTTTGAGGTATAGCTTCCCAGAGCAAACGCGTTGGTATACGGGCCCTGCTGATAATTGGCATCCATGTTGACAGAGACGGTTGGCCTCCAGCCGGACCGTGCCTGCACGGAGTTTTCAGTAACGGCACGCTGATTAGCCTGCTCTCCAAGAAGGGCCGGGTTGCTGTGGTAGGCGTGTGCCAGAGCCTCCTGAAGGCTCTGGGCGTGCGTGACACAAGGGGAAAGTGCGAGGGCAAAGCATGCAAGAACGCGGGACATAGGCGTTACTCCGCTCTGAGGGCGCGTGCTGGTTCAGCCCGTGCGAGATGCAGGGTTTGACCCAGAACTGTGCAGGTTGCGATCAGTGAGGCTCCGGCCACGGCAAAGAGGAAAAGGGCCGGGGAGAGAGAAATACGTTCATCAAATCCGCTCAGCCATTGGCGCATGAGCAACCACGCGGCCGGACAGGCCAGAAGACAGGCAAGCAGAACCGGCTTCAGAAAATCCGCCAGCAACAAGGCCAGCGTCTGCCCGGAGGTGGCCCCCAGCGTTTTACGAATACCAATTTCATGCACCCGACGTGCGGCCGCAAATGCCGCCAGCCCATAAAGCCCGAGGCAGGCAATCAGCAGGGCGGCAACTGCACCAAGAGTAAACAGGTGCTCACGTTGTTCATCGCCGGCGTAAAATTCTTCCATAAGCTTATTTGCCGGGGAAAAATGGCTTGGGATATCAGGCAGGAGTGTCCGCCATGTTCGGTCAAGCCGCTCAGACATTACAACGGGAGCAACACCGGAGAAACGAACAGCCGGGACGGGATCATCAAACGGGGTGCGTTGCAGGGAGGAAAAGAACAGAATTTCCGGAGAGACAGTTTCACGCGGGGAACCGAAACGAATATCGTCAATAACTCCAATAATCGTGAAGTGCTTCGCGCCTTCCCTGATAATTTTTCCTAAAGCCTCATCAGGTTTTTTAAAGCCAAAGGACAGGGAGGCCTTGCTGTTGATGATAACATTCCAGTTGCCGTTCCCGTTTTTAAAATCAGCGTTGGAAGGGCCATCATCCTGCCCGTGTGTGGCATCAAACCAGCGTCCGGCCAGCAGGCGGGGCTGGTAGGTTTCTCTGTAACCGGATGAGACGCGATCCCGCAGCATCTGCACCTCAACCTGTCCAGCGGGACTCTCATAAACAAAACCTGTGCGGGTGAGAGAATGTGGATTGGGCTGGAGCTCACCTAACGTCACAGAGGTGACGTTAGGGAGGGATTGCAGTGTATCCAGCATGTGCCGTTGCGCCTCGATATCTTTCGAGTGCATCTGCTGGCCGATCAGCAGGCCAGACTGGATGTAACCCCGGCTGGCATGCCGCAGAAAACTGGTCTGCCGGTCAATCACCAGTGTGCAGATCACGATGCAGATTGCGACGAAAAACTGCGCCACAACCAGCACGTTCCGCAGCATAGCTGTTTTGCGCCCGCCTGCGGGCATACGGGCGGCGGCCAGAATAGTAGCGGGATTATAGCCTGACAAAATCAGTGAGGGATAAAGCCCGGACGCCAGACCGCTCCCAAGGATCACGAGCGGGAGCAGGAGCGCTATAAAATAATAATTAATGCGGACGGCTTCCCCTGTCACGCTGGCAATAGCCGGGACACATATCTCACAAAGCGCCAGTCCGCTCAGGCCCGCAATGCAGGAAAACACCATGGCCTCCCCCATAAACTGGGTAAACAGCATGCAACGGGAAGCACCGAGTGTCTTGCGGAGAGCAACTTCCTTTGCTCTCAGCCCGGCACGGGCGGTGGCGAGGTTAACGGTATTGGCGCACCCAAGAATAAGGGCAAGCAGACCAATCAGACCAATGCCATCAATAACGTATTGTTCCGCACTATTATCGGTATCCTCAACCTGTGAGTCATGAAAATGTGTTTCCTGCAGAGGAACAACGGAGAGCGCGTAGACTCTTTTTCCATTCGCCCCAATGGAAATCTGGTCTTCCGCCGTGCCCGATGCCCGGTGCAGCACAAAATCAGAAAGGCGCGCGTTTACGGCAGAAATATCATCGTGTTTATGGAATTTAAGCAGAATTTCTCCACAACTGCTGGCCCAGAAAAGGAAACAGGAGCGCGTCACCCGGTCTTGTGGAGGGACTGGCAGGAGCATATCCACGTTATCCAGCAGGCCGGGGGAGGGAACGTCACCCAGAACACCTGTCACGATATACGTGTTTTTCTGCCCAATTCGGTTGATTTCTACCGTTTTCCCCAGAACATCAGACTTGCCAAACACTGTCATTGCGGCCTGCCGGGTGAGAACAAGACCATCAGGCCGCGTAAGTGCCGTATCAGGATTGCCCTGCAAAAGCCGGAGCGAGAACATTCGGAAAAACTCGGGGTCTGTCATACGGCCAAAAAAATGTGTGAACTGAGCGTTTTTCTGAACATTCAGATTAGTTGCGGTAAATGTTACACCGTCCTCAATTTCCGAAAAATCCTGTTTTAAAAACGGCAATGCTCTGAAGCTGACATCGGCACTTTCATAAGGTGTTGTGCCCGGCTCGGACCAGTGCTCATCCATGCGTGCCAGCCGGTCCGCATCCACAAAACCCGTATTAAAACTGTATTCAAAGCGCACAACGAGAGCGAGGGTCAGGAAGACCCCAATCCCTAAAGCCAGACCGAAAACATTCAGACCAACATACAGGGGGTGACGCCGTGCCTGACGACCGACACTTCTGAGAATGGCTGCAATCATCTCTGTCTCTTTCAGATGGCATTACGCACGGAAATGACAATCTGCCCGTCCAGCATATCAACCCGCCGTCTGGCCAGATCCGCATGGCTGGGGGAGTGTGTGACCATGATGATCGTGGCACCCTCATCATTCAGGGTCTGGAGAATATCCATCACCTGTGTGCCATTTTCGGTATCAAGGTTGCCAGTTGGTTCGTCAGCCAGAATCAGGCGTGGTTCCCCTACAATGGCGCGGGCAATGGCGGCGCGCTGCTGCTGGCCACCTGAAAGCTGGGAGGGGTAATGTCTGGCGCGGTGGGCAATCCCGACACGGTCCATAGCCTGCGCAACCCGCTGCCGGCGCTCCGGTTTTGGGATATTCCGATAGATAAGGGCCAGCTCGATATTTTCTTCAATCGTCAGTTCATCAATCAGATTGAAACTCTGGAAAATATAGCCAAGATTTTCCCGACGGAAGCGTGCAAGCGCGGTCTCATTGAGTTTTGTCAGTTCTTCATCGCCAAAACGATAGGAGCCTGCCGTGGGCCGGTCGATTGTGCCCAGAATATTCAGCAGGGTAGATTTGCCGCACCCTGATGGGCCCATAATGGCGAGAAATTCTCCCTGCGCGATGTCCAGTTCGATATCGTGCAGGGCTGTTGTCTCCACTTCGTCAGAGCGATAGAGGCGCTGGATACGGGAGAGATGAATGAGCATGCCTGTAAGTCCTGTCGCTTAGTGGATGGAGAGATGGTTGAAATTTTTATAGGAATTGTAAGAGGAGATGATCACCTGATCCCCCGCATGCAGGCCGCCCGTAATTTCTGCCTGCTCGGGGTTGCGGCGTCCGGAAGTGATTGTCACGCGGTCCGCACTTCCGCCATTCCCCGCGACGACAAACGCTGAAGACCCGCCGCTGGCTTCAAGCCATGCACCATTGGGCAGAACCAGCGCCCTGTGCGTCTCCCCCAGTGTGATGCGGATATCAATGCTTTCGCCGCGCCTCAGGCCCGGTGGCGGTGGCGTGTCAAATGTCAGTTCCGCACGAAACTGACCATTGGTGACCTGAGGATGGACGCGCGTCACGGTGAGGGGAATTTTCACATCCCCGATGTCCGCCTGCGCGCGCTCCCCGGTTGCGACGGGACCCAGATAAAATTCATCAATATCGGCATCAAGACGATACTGGCCTTCACTATCAATCTGCCCGATCCTGTCTCCGGCCTTGAGAGACTGGCCGGGCTGGAGGTCAAAATTGGTCAGGCGACCACCCAGAGGGGCACGAAGGGTCAGAGCGCCAAGGCTGCTTTCAACCACTTCAAGGTTGGAGCGGAGGCGCTGGCCTTCCTGATCAATTTCTTTCTCCTGCCGGTCTGCGACCTGAAGATCCTGAGCCCGTGCAGCATCCAGCCGTTTGAGGCGCTGGGCATAATACTCTGCCTCATCACTGTAAGACTGGACGTTGGCATCGGATTCAAAGCCCTGCTGCCGGAGCTGTTCACGAATGGAGAGTTCATGCCGCGCTTTGAGAAGATTGTAGCGGGCTTCAGCAAGCTGGGTTTCTTCCGTGGTGCGGGTTTGCTGCAAAGTGAGGCGCTGCGCACTGACTGCGCCAAGCTGACTGGCAATTGAGGCCTCGCGCGAGGTCACGTCCAACTGAAGCTGCGGGTTGCTCAGACGGGCAAGAATATCGTCTTTTTTGACCAGAGCGCCATCTTTCGCCACTGCCTCCGTCACCTCGCCACCTTGCACGGCATTGATGAACGTAACGTGCAGGGGGGCTACAGTGGCCCTTAGGGGCAGATAATCGAGAAAAGGTGCAGACTGCACCGTGGCAATGGAAATCTGGTCACGCCTGACGGATAAGGCGCCGGAGGCGGGGGCAAGGCGCCATCCGCCCCAGATAAGCAGGACAACTGCAACGGGGCTGCCATAGCGCACGGCTCGACGCAGAAAGACCTTTCTTGCGGATGGAACAACCGCGCGGTCCATGCCGGAACCGGACAGGGACTGGGGTTTTTCTGGTGTTTCCACGTTGCCTGAAACCGGGTGACGCATACACTGTTTCTCCTCTTGAAAAACAGTGTATCGTAGAATCATAAAATCATATCCTATTGAAAAATAAAGGATATTTTTGTGGTCGTTCATATGTCTGTTCGGAAATGAACGGACTGTCCGGAAGCGGACACCTTTCAGGGAGCTGTCAACAGAATAATGACGACATTTCGGAACGAACTCAGCGAGACCGATACGTCTCACGACGTAGATCTGCCGTGCCTGCTGTTTGTGGATGATGACCGCGATATTCAGATTGCAGCCCGTCTGCTGTTCCAGCGGCGGGGGATTAAAATATTGTCCGCCTATGATGCGGCGGAAGCCCTGACGCTGCTGGCGTCTCATCCTGTTGATCTTGTTCTGCTGGACCTTAACTACAGCAAAGGCGCACGCAGCGGTGCGGAAGGACTGGCTTTACTGAAAGATATGCTGGTGTTGCGGCGGGATTTGCCTGTGCTTGTCGTTACCGGGCATAGCGGGGTGAGCATAGCGGTTGAGGCCATGCGGACAGGTGCGACCGATTTTGTCATGAAGCCCTGGAACAATGACAGGCTGGTCAGTCTCGTCGCGAGTGTTCTCGAAAAATGTGGTCGCAATCATGGTTCTGACGCAGAACCCGTTCTGATCGCGGCGTCCGAGGCTATAAAGCGGATCGTAACTGAGGCAGACCGGATTGCTCCAACCCGTGCATGTGTTCTTGTTTCCGGTCCGTCCGGGGTTGGGAAAATGCTTCTTGCACGGCGCATTCACGCCCTTTCTCAAGAGGCGGGGCCTGTACAAAGTTTTAGCGCGGAAGACTGTGACGATCTACCAGAAGAGGGCGGTGTGTGGATATGCCGCGAGATCGAAGCGCTCTCTCCAACGCTACAGCGCCGCCTGACAGACCGGCTTGACGGGAGCGCGCCGCCGCGCGTGATAGCCCTGACCTCACTAGACCCTGCGGCACTGAGCGCACATCTTCAGCCCAAGCTGATGCTGCATCTGGGCATGGTAAGACTGGTACTTCCACCCTTGCGCGAGCGGCCGGAGGATATTGCTGCTTTAGCCAGCCACTTTCTGCATTATTTTTCCGCGCGCCACGGATTGCCTGAACCCGAATGTGAAACGAGCCGCATTGCGGCCCTGCAGGCAGAGACATGGCCCCAGAATGTGCGGGAACTGCGGGCCGCAATAGAACGTGTGGTGATTATGGGAGAATGGCAGGTCTCGGTAAACAAGGCTGCAAACCAGACCTCTGAACCGCAAACCCTGCGCGATACGGAAAAATCGCTGGTTGAGGCCGCACTGCGCCGACACAGTTTTAACGTGACTCAGGCCGCCAGAGAACTGGGTCTGACACGCCCGGCACTCTACCGGCGCATGGCCCGCTATGGGCTTTAAACTCCATACGGCTTCGGCCACCCTGCTCAGGCTGATGGGGCTTGTTGGCGTGTGCCTGCTGCTCACGCCTGTCTGGCAACGGGGGCTTTACGCCACGGCCTCTCTTCTGGTGTGCGTAGGTGCCGGGTGCATTGTGTCTCTGGTGGCGACACAGGTTGATCTGGCCCGGCGGATGCAGCGCAGTGAGCCCTCTGTTGTTACCCCGACCGACCGTGAGAAACTGCGCAACCGTGCCCTGCTGGACCATGCGCCCGTGCCGTTGTTGTACCGCAGCGTAGATGGCACATTGCACGCGGCAAACCGCGCGGCACGCAGGCTGTTTAAAACGGAAGATCGCCTAATTAATCCACCGGGTGAATTGCTTGCGGCCCTGCATGAAAAACGTGTGTCTTCTGAAGGACGCATGATACGGCTGCACTCTTCCGCCGAAAGCAGGTTGCGGATGTATGCGCTCTCAGTCGGGCAGGGTGCCGGGGTTGGGGGGATTGTTGAGTATCTGGCACTGACTGACGTGGAAGCTGGCCTGCAAGCGGCTGAAGCACAGGCTCTGCGGGATCTGCTTCAGATTTTAAGTCATGAGATTATGAATTCTCTCACGCCTATTGTCTCCCTGTCCGTCACAGCGGAAGAACTGTTTACAGACGCTGATAGGGCCACATCCTCTCCCCTTATCCGTGAAGCCCTGATTACTCTGCGGAGACGGGCAGAGGGTCTGGATAAATTTATAAGAGGCTACCGCGAACTTGCGCGTCTGCCTCCCCCGGACCTCGCCCCGGTTGCGCTTGAGGTGCTTCTGCGTGAGACGCAAACCCTCTTTCAGGCACGCTGGGGCGCTGGCGTCCCGCTGGACGTTTGTCTTCCCTCCACACGGGTGCTGATCAGAGTGGATAAAGCGCAGATTGAGCAGGCTCTGCTTAACCTTCTCAACAACGCGGCAGAAGCGTGTGCCGGCCTGCCTTCACCCTCGGTCCAGCTTGTTGCTGAGGTTACGGATGGTGCTGCGGCCATCCTTGTCAGGGATAACGGGACGGGTCTTGACCCGTCCTTACATGAAGAGATTTTCCACCCCTTTGTTTCGTTTAAAGAGAATGGAAACGGGGTTGGTCTCAGTCTGGCGCGGCAGATTGTTCTGGGCCATGGCGGTTCCCTCGGGGTCGAGGCTCCAGAGCCTGAAAGTCCCTGGAGCACGACGTTCAGGATCCGTTTGTAAGTCGGGCTGCTTTCTGAAGAGCCGGAATCATGTCTTCTGGTTCTGGCCTGCGGGTATAATCCGGGTTGACCTCGGCATAGAGGATCACACCATCCTGACCGATAACGAAGCGGCCCGGCATTGGCAGCGTCCAGCTCCCGTCACCATTAAAAGAGGGCAGATCGTTCTTAAGGCTTTTGTAGAGTTCCACGAGGTAGTCGGGCAGAGCGAACCGCAGGCCGAACTTGGCTGCAACGTCGTTATGCGTGTCTGACAGGATGGGGAAGTCAAGATGGTTCTGACGGACGGACTTCCGGCTGTTCACCGCTGTCTGCGGTGAGATGGCTATCAGATTTGCACCAAGCCCGCGGAAAGCGGGCCATGCCTGCTGGAGCGCCTGCAACTCCATATTGCAATAGGGGCACCACACACCGCGATAGAAGCTGATGACCAGCGGGCCTTTTTCCAGCAGAGCGGCGGATGAGACCGGGTAACCTTCCGGGTCATTCAGCGTGAAGGAAGGAGCTGTATCGCCCGCTTTGAGCGTTTTTTCCGCAACGCCGGAGGAAATCAGCTCAGCGGTTGCCCGGTGCATCACCGTAATAACGGAGGCGGGGACATTATAGGGCGGCTTCCCAGCCTCGAAGTCGGCCCTGAACGCGTCGAGTTTTGCCTGAAGGGGCATGATGATGTCCTTGTAAGAGAGGTGATGCACTCCAGATGCCTCTTCCGGCCTCGACAGGGCAGACAGGTTAGGGCGATAAGGGTTATTCCTCGGAGGAATGTGATGGACCGTTATCAGGCGATGGCCACCTTTATACGCGTGGTGGAGACAGGATCTTTTTCAGCGGCAGCGCGTCAGCTTGGCGTGGGCCAGCCGGCTGTGTCCAAAACCATCGCGCAGCTTGAGGCGCATCTTCAGGTCAGCCTGATTGTCCGTTCTACACATGGCCTGACCCCCACCGAAGCAGGGCAGAATTTTTATGAACGGGCGGGTAACGCCATTCAGGAAGCCGACGAAGCGGAACTGGCCGCCAGAGGTGCCGGGGCCGGTTTGTCAGGCCGTCTGCGTGTTTCAGCGGCAACGACATTTGCGAGACTGCATATTATCCCAAAACTACCCCGCTTTATGGCCGAGCACCCTCATCTGAATGTTGAAATTATTCTGGATGACCGGCTGATCGACCTTGTTGCCGAAGGCATTGATGTTTCCATACGCATAGGCACACTGGCAGATTCTACTGCAATCGCCCGGAAAATTGCGACCGGCTCCCGCTCGGTTCTTGCTACTCCGACATACCTTGAGCGGGCAGGGATACCGCGCACTCCGGCAGACCTGACAAATCATGACGCCATTATCTACAGCCAGTTACCAAGTGTCTGGTCCTTCACTCAGAACGGCGCTGCACTCTCGGTTTCTGTCAGCGGAAGGCTTAAGGTCAGCGCGGCAGAGGGGCTCAGAGCAGCGGTTCTGGCAGATATGGGACTAAGCATCGCATCGGACTGGATGTTTGCACCGGAACTTGAAGCAGGCACAGTTGTCCGTGTTCTGGAAGCGTGGTCTCTACCGTCTATTGATTTGTGGGCGGTCTTTCCCTCCGGGCGTATGAAGACCGCAAAAGCCAGACTATTTGCCGATTTTGTCGAAAACCTTATGTCGGCTTAGCCTCTACTCTTTTATGAGAGTCGTGTTTTAACCATAACAAATGGCTTCTTTTCTTACGAATAAGGATAAAAATATGAGGTTTTTTATTTTGTTTATCGGGGTTGTTGTCTCATTAGCCTGCCTGTCACTGGCATGGTCCATTGTAGCGGCCCCTGAACCATCGGGCGGATGCACACTTGGTATCTGTTTCTGAGTTTCTCAGTCTCAGACACAGCATATTGGCATACAGCCAGACTATAAGGGCCGTGTCAGAACGGTAAACCCACACAGCCAGATCAAAAGAGGTCTTTTGCGTACCATGCTCCTTAGGACCAGAGGGACTTCCCGCTATAGCGATGCGGTCCAGTTGCGGCGCACTGTATGACATTACAGAGCGTGTAAGATTAGCCGATAAAAAATGCTACCATTGTATGGTATGGTCTGAGACTGACGATATAAAATGTATGGAAGTCTGGCGGCATGTCTGGTTACGCTTATCTGGCTCAATGGAAAGACGAGATTAACAGCAGCCCGAATGCGATCTATCTGACGCTGGCGGATGCTCTGGCGCTCTCCATTCGTAAAGGCGACCTGAGGGAAGGGGACAGGCTGCCGCCGCAGCGCATGATTGCGGAGTATCTTGGGGCCAATCTCACAACCGTAACCCGAGCATTGACCGAGGCCAGACGGCGCGGCCTGATTGATGCGACAGTGGGGCGGGGCACATTTGTGCGCGTAGGAGCCGGGGAAAGCCACTGGCGTCACACCGGACCGGCTGTGGTCGATCTGACCATGAACCTGCCTCCTATCCCTAAAGATCCGCCCCTGCAGCGGATGATCCAGAACGATATTACAGCCATCCTCAAACAGCAGGATCTGAACAGCCTGATGTCCTACCGCGTCACGGGCGGAACGCTGGAAGAGCGGCAGCTTGGCGCGAAGTGGATTGCCCCTGTTATCGGCCAGCGGCGAACGGATGAAATTCTTATCTCTCCCGGTGCGCAGAGTGCTCTGGCAGCGGTTGTCAGCACCTATACGCAGCCGGGGGACGTGATTGTCACGGATCGCATCGCATACCCCGGGATCCGAACCGTTGCAGCGCAGTTCGGGCTTATTCTGGTAGGGGTCGATAGTGACCGTGAAGGCATGATGCCTGATCATCTGGACCGGGTATGTGCGGAGCATCACCCCAGACTGCTCTATTGTATCCCGACAATCCATAACCCCACCACCGCGACAATGTCCCTGCAACGGCGGAAAGATATCCTTAAAGTTGCTCAGCGCCACCACCTGCACATTACCGAGGATGACCCTTACAGTCTGCTGATGGAAAATCCGCTGCCAGCACTGGCGGCGCTGGACCATAGCCGCGTCAGTTACATTGCAACCCTTGCCAAAACGCTTAGCCCCGGCCTGCGGACAGCCTACGTCGCACTCCCCAGTGCGGACATGACCCGGCGTGTAACCGCTGCCATACGGGCAATTGCCCTGACCAATGCCGGACTGCTCAGTGCCCTTACAGCGCGATGGATGCAGACAGGGCAGGCAGAGACAGTCCTGCATGCCATCCAGAAGGAACTGCGGCTGAGGCAATCCATTGCACGCAAGGTGCTGGGGGAAGGCCATTGTATGAATCCAGACGGACCGCATGTCTGGCTAAAGCTGCCAGACTGGTGGGGGAGTGCGGATTTTGTTGCTTATGCCCGCAGGCGTGGCCTTGCTCTTGTGCCGAGCACCGTTTTCACGATCAGCGGAGAGCCACCCCAGCGGGCGCGGATTGCTCTGGGAAGTGCGCCGGATGCAGCAAGTCTTGAAGAATCCCTGCACGGCGTTCTCTCCATTTTACAGCATAAGCGGTCCCCCGGATTCACGGATATTGTCTGACGCCGCAGCACCTTCAAAAGCGCGGAAGAGCTTTGATTCTATGGGAACAGCCAGCGCATCGGAAAAACAAAAAACGCTTCTGTTCACGAATGTGTGATTAAAAAATATCTGTAAAACAACAGGTTATCACCACGAGATGGCATTGTATGGATTCATAAATATTTTTGTATGCTACTGTCTCTGATAAAAACCAGACGATTTTCTGGTTTGATTTAATTGTACCCCACTAAAGAAACATACAATATTTTATCTTCTCCTGATCCCGTGTCAGGTTTGCCCCGGCAACACGCTCAACCGGCCTCCTTACCGGAGGCGGTTGCACACGGGAGAAATATTATGCCGACAGTTGATCACACACCGCATAAAGATGGTGACTGCTTCGTCAATTATGAAAACAAGGTTTTCGAGGACGTCAAAGCCCAGCCCGGCGAAAAAGCCCTTATCACTTTTCATACCGTCGCGAATGAAGGTTCAGTCGGGTTTGTTAATCTGCTTCAGGCCACACGCCTGATCCGCAAGGGTTTTGAAACCTCTGTCCTGCTCTATGGACCGGGTGTGACCCTTGGTGTGCAGCGCGGCTTTCCGCGTCTGGGGGATGAAGCGTTTCCTGGCCATATGAACTGCAACAAGCAGATTGCAAAAATCCTTGAAGAAGGCGGAAAAGTTTATGCCTGCCGCTTCGCGCTTCAGGCACTTTATGGCTACGGCGAACAGAATCTGATCCCCGGCATTACCCCCATTAACCCGCAGGATGTGCTCGATATTATTCTGCTGGCCCGCCGCGACAACGCCTTTATCCTTAACACCTGGACTCTCTGAGAGCGGAAGGGAGGACCGTCGGCATGTCACGTATTGTTCGCGCCGCAGCGATCCAGATCAGCCCCGTCCTTGGAGACGATGGTCTGGGCACAGCACGGAAAGTCTGTCAGGCCATTCGCGACGCCGCGGAAAAAGGCGTGACGCTGGCGGTCTTTCCTGAAACTTTTGTGCCGTATTACCCCTATTTTTCCTTTATTCAGCCAGCCTTCCGGTTTGGTGGCGAGCATCTGGAACTCTATGAGCGCGCCGTTATCATCCCCGGCCCGGTGACTGATATGGTCGCGGAAGCCGCACGGGATACCGGAATGGTTGTCGTGCTGGGTGTGAATGAGCGTGATTTTGGCACGCTCTACAACACGCAGATCATTTTTGATGCAACCGGCGAGATCCTGCTTAAGCGGCGGAAGATTACCCCAACCTATCATGAGCGGATGGTCTGGGGGCAGGGCGATGGAGCCGGACTTAAGGTTGTTCAGAGTGCTGCTGGCCGCATTGGGGCTCTGGCATGCTGGGAGCACTATAATCCGCTCGCCCGCTATGCGCTGATGACCCAGCATGAGGAAATCCACTGCGCCCAGTTTCCCGGTTCACTGGTTGGTCAGATTTTCGCTGATCAGATGGATGTCACAATCCGTCACCACGCGCTGGAATCCGGCTGCTTTGTCGTCAACGCCACGGGGTGGCTCACGGACGAGCAGATCAAGGCGATTGCGCGCGACCCGGCACTGGAAGGGCCTCTGCGCGGAGGGTGCTTTACGGCCATTGTCTCGCCAGAGGGCAAGTTTCTGGCCTCGCCTCTGACGGAAGGGGAAGGGATGGTCATTGCCGATCTCGACTTCGCGCTGATCACCAAACGCAAACGGATGATGGACAGCGTGGGGCATTACGCCCGACCGGAACTGCTCAGCCTACTTCAGGACGGGCGCCCGGCCCGCACTGTCCATTACGCGGGTGAAGAGGGTCCGTTCTCGCCCCCTAACGAGGAGATGGCACCATGACTGTTCCAACACTCGGTACACTTTCCGGGCGCAAACTGGTGACTGATCTGCAATCTCTTGGCCTGCAGATTGGCGAGGCAACAGGCGGCATCTCCCGCAAGGGCGGTGCAGGTCCGTCAGACCACAAAACAATCACCATTGCCGGCCAGACTGTTATGGTCCCGGTTTATACTTCCGGTGCGCGTCGCTCCCCTTTTCAGGCCAGTGCGCCGGACAAAAGCGGGGCCAGCACGTTGCTGCGGGACGGGCAAACGCTCGGGACGATTCATTTCCCGGCCGCTCCACGGTTTTATGGGCTGAAAACCGCCGATGGTATTCCATACTGGAAGATTGCTCTGCTGCACGGGCGGGATACTCTGGCGACCACAGTACACCAGACCTGTATCCGTTATGCAGACCGGCGTACCTCCTGCCAGTTTTGCGCCATTGGTCAGTCTCTGGAAGCAGACCGGACAATTGCTTACAAAACACCGGCGCAACTCGCGGAAGTCGCGACAGCCGCTGTCGAACTGGACGGCGTGCGCGATATGGTGCTGACAACCGGCACACCGAACGTGATTGATCGGGGGGCTGCTGTTCTGGCTGAGTCCGCCCGCGCCATCCGGGCCGCTGTGGACCTGCCGCTTCAGGTCCAGTGTGAACCGCCACGTGATCATGGCTGGTTCCAGCGGCTGCGGGACGCCGGTGCAGACAGCCTTGGCATGCATCTTGAAGCCGCCACGCAGGCCGTGCGTGAGAAGATTATGCCCGGCAAAGCCACGGTAAGCGTTGATCGCTACATGGAGGCTTTTGCTGCTGCCGTGCCGATCTTTGGCCGTGGGCAGGTCAATACCTACATTCTGGCCGGTCTGGGTGATACTGCCCAGGACATTCTGGCTCTGGGGGAACGGCTGATTGCGCTGGGGGTCTACCCTTTTGTGGTGCCGTTTGTCCCTATTTCCGGAACGCCTCTGGAAAATCATGCAGCACCTTCGGCAGACTTCATGAAATCTGTTCTCGCTCCTCTCGGACGGATGCTGCGGGATGCAAATATGAAATCCACCGATATCCGGGCCGGGTGCGGCCGATGCGGGGCGTGCTCCTCTCTCTCGGCCTATGAACAATGAGCAGGATGCTTGAAGGCGTGGAAGACCGGCCTTTTATCCCCACGGAATATGTTGTGCGTCTTGCCCGCACACCATGGGAACGGGCCGGTTATCACGCGCTCCGCCGTGAAGTCTTCTGCCATGAACAGAAGATTTTTGCAGAAGACGACCGGGACGGGATTGATGAGGACGCCATTCCCATTATTGCAGCCTGCTGTATGGCGGGCATGCCCGACCGGATTGTCGGCGCAGTCCGTATCCATGAATCTGAACCGGGTCTGTGGCGTGGCTCCCGTCTGGCCGTGCATGCCGAACATCGTAAACTCGGGCGGATTGGTGCTGAACTGATCCGTATGGCCGTCAGCACAGCGCATGGTCTGGGGGCGCAGCGCTTTCTGGCGCAGGTGCAGGAACAGAACGTGCTGTTCTTCCGGCGTCTGCACTGGAAAAGCCTTGGCGTCATAACGCTGCACGGCCTGCCGCATCATGACATGCAGGCTGATCTGGCACGGTATCCCGCACATGGTCAGGACCAGACCTGGCTGCTCCGCCCGCAACCCCGCACCAGGCAGGTGGCATGATGACAGGGAAATTAGCCCCGTTGTTGCACGCCCTTCAGCAGAGCCGCGCTCTTGCCGCCAAGCAGGATATTGCAGAAGCCGTCGCCATTCTCGGCCCGCAGTCGGAAAACTCCATTCGCCTTGGCGATGACTGCGCCGCGATTAAAGATGGTGAGGGGTATCTTCTTCTGGCCAGCGAGGGCTTTCAGGACAGCTTTGTCCGCGCCATGCCGTGGTTTGCTGGCTATTGCGGCGTGATGGTCAATGTCAGCGATATTGCCGCCATGGGCGGACGGCCCGTTGCTGTTGTCGATGCCCTGTGGAGCGAGACATACGAGGCCGCCAGATCCATCCTGACTGGCCTGCATGACGGCGCGCGCACCTATAACGTGCCGGTTGTGGGAGGGCATACCAATATGCGCAGCACCCATAACTCGCTTTCCGTCGCGGTTCTGGGGCGTGCCCGTAATCTGCTGACCAGCTTTGACGCACAACCGGGTGAAGTCCTGATTGCTGCCATTGACCTGCGTGGCCGCTGGCACGACCCGCATCCGTTCTGGGATGCCAGTTCCGCCCTGTGCGGCACGGACGGCGTGGCCCGACTGCGGGGGGATCTGGACCTTCTGCCCGGCATAGCTGAAGACGGGCTGAGCCGTGCTGCAAAAGATATCAGCATGGCCGGACTGCTGGGGACAGCTCTGATGCTGGCTGAATGTTCGGACGTGGGCATGACCATCTCGCTTGATGATATTCCGCGCCCTGAGGATGCACCTATGGAACGCTGGCTATCCGCGTTCCCCAGTTACGGCTACCTGCTGACAGCCCGACCGGCAGACGCCGAGACGCTTATGGCCCGCTTCCGGTCCCGCGGCATTGCGACCGCCGTCATTGGCCAGTGCACCACCACCCAGCGCCTGGATGTGACATGGGAGAGTGAGACAGAACCCTTCTGGGATCTGGCCAGCACGCCGCTTATGGGATGCGCACCATGAGACTTTCCATTGGTATTCTGACGCATTCGACCAACCCGCGTGGCGGTGTGGTGCATGGTATGGCGCTGGCAGAAGCCCTGCACGATGCCGGGCATGAGGCCACACTGATTGCGCCGGACGAGACGGGCGCAGGCTTTTTTCGCACACCACGCTGTGCCACCCGCTACATCCCTGCGAGGCATGTGCCTGACCTGCCAACACTGGTCGAGCAGCGCATTGGCGAGATAAAAAATGCGCTGCGGCATGAGGCATCTTTTGATGTACTGCATGCTCAGGACCCGATCAGCGCCAACGCTCTGGCTGATTTGGTGGAGGAGGGACGGATACAGGGGTTTGCCCGCACGGTGCATCATCTGGACAGCTTTTCTCATCCGGGTGTTGCTGCTCGTCAGAAGCGCGGGCTGACGGCTGCGACCCAGCTTTTTACGGTCAGCCAGATCTGGAAAGAGACGCTGTTTGCTAAATACCGGCGTCATGCCCCTGTAGTGGGGAACGGCGTTGACCTGGCCCGCTTCTCTCCGGAAGAGGGACCGCAGGACCATGATCTCCGCGCCCGTTATGGGCTTCCGCAAAATGGCCGCCTCCTGCTTTCGGTCGGCGGGGTGGAGCGTCGTAAAAACACGCTTGTCCTGCTTCAGGCTTTTGATGCATTGCGGACGAATTATCCGGACCTGCATCTGGTAATTGCAGGAGGCGCATCTTTACTTGATCATTCCGCATACCGCAGTCTTTTTGACGAGTATGTGCAGAGACAGGGTCTGGCAAATGCCGTGACTGTCACAGGCCCGGTTGCGGACGCGGATATGCCCGCGTTCTATCGGCAGGCTGCGGTTCTGGCCTATCCCTCACAAACAGAAGGCTTTGGCCTCTGCCCGCTTGAGGCTCTGGCCTGCGGGACACCTGTTGTGGTTCCGGCCGCACCCCCTTTTACGGAGCATCTGCGGACACTTGAGGCGTTCTGGTGCCAGCCAGACCAGCCCGAGAGCCTTATCTGCACGCTGCATGACGCCTTTAATGCCCGTAATGCGGCCCGTTTTCAGGTCAGCGGGCCAGTTACAGCCTGTCGGTTTGACTGGCAGAACGTGGCCAGCAAACACCTGCCCGCATACCGGCGTCTGGCGGCATTGCAGCACGCTGCTGCCCCAGCTTCAGGAGTTTTCTAACTATGCCCGAAATGATTTTTCGTGTGCGCTGGCCTGATGGACGGGAGACAGACTGTTATTCCCCGTCGCTGGTCATACGAGACTATTTCACGCCCGGTCAGGATTATTCAGTCCGGGAGTTTCTTGCAAAAGCCGACACAGCCCTGACGGAAGCCAGTGAACGCGTGCGCGCGCGGTATGGCTTTCCATGCAGCCGCGCTCTGGGCCAGCGTGATGCCATTCAGCAGGCGTCTGCGGCTTTCCTCAACCAATCCGGTGCGCAGGTGCGCATCCTGTCTTTTAGTCTCTGAAACGAAGAGAAACCTCATGACACATACTGAGAAAACTATTCCCGTTATCATCGTGGGTGGCGGGCAGGCCGGTCTTTCAATGAGCTGGTATCTCTGCCGGGAGAAGGTAGAGCACATCGTTTTTGAAGCAAAAACTGCATGCCATGCATGGGATGATGAACGCTGGGACAATTTCTGTCTGGTTACACCGAACTGGCAGTGCGCGCTCCCCGGCCATCCCTACACAGGGAAGGATCCGCATGGCTTTATGGTGAAGAAGGAAATTATAGAATACGTCAAAGGCTTTGTTGCCTCATTCAATCCTCCTCTGCGTGAACACACAGCGGTAACCTCCATTACGCGCCATGAAAATGGAGGATATCGCGTTGTGGCGGGGAATGACATATGGCACACGGAACATGTGGTGATCGCCTCAGGCGCATATCAGGATGCCGTGATTCCGGGTTATGCCAGCGCGATTGATACCAGCATTTATCAGGTACACTCTCAGGATTACCGGAATGCGGCACAGCTTCCGGACGGTGCTGTGCTGGTGGTGGGCAGCGGCCAGTCCGGTGCGCAGATTGTCGAGGATCTGTTTCTTGAAAACCGCAAGGTTCATCTGTGCGTCGGCTCCGCGCCGCGGGTCTCGCGCTTCTATCGTGGGCGGGATGTTGTGGACTGGCTTGCAGACATGCAGTTTTATGACCTTACGGTGGAGAAGCACCCCTTGCGAGACGGCGCACGGGACAAGACCAACCATTATGTAACGGGCCGGAATGGCGGCCATGACCTTGATCTGCGTCTTTTTGCAAAAGAGGGCGTTGGGCTGCATGGCACGCTGAAGACAATCCGTGACGACGTGGCGCAATTTGCACCTGATCTGACGGAAAATCTTGATGATGCCGACAAAACCAATGCCGACATCAAAAAATCCATTGATGCCTATATCACCCGTGAAGGTATCAATGCTCCGGAAGAAGCCCCTTACGTGCCGGTCTGGCAGCCGGATGGCAGCAACACGCCGCTGGACCTGAAAGCCGCCGGTATTACGGCAATTATCTGGTGCATTGGGTTTCGGCCAGATTACCGCTGGATTGACGTGCCGGTCTTTAACGGCGCCACCAAGCCAGTCTGGCGACGGGGCGTAACGGATGCGCCGGGGTTCTACTTCCTTGGGCTTCCCTGGCTCCACACGTGGGGGTCGGGGCGGTTCTCCGGTGTCTCACGGGATGCCGCGTGGCTGGCCAGCCAGATCACCGGCAAAGATGTGCCTGTAGCCTGAGCGAAGGACGCCGCCATGCTGCCATGGACCACATATGACGCGTTGTCTGCTGCGGCGACAGATCAGCCAGAAACATTCTGGCTGAAGGCCGCCCGGCGCATTACGTGGGAGCAGGCCCCGCTGAGCGCATGCCGGGCACGGGCGGACGGCTGGCATGACTGGTTTCCTGATGCCACGCTCAACACCTGCCATAATGCGGTGGATCGGCATGTTGAGGCCGGGCGAGGGGAGCAGGCGGCTCTGATCTGGCATTCCTGCGCCACAAAGGAACGCCAGAGCGTCACCTACAGGATGCTTCAGAGCAGGGTAGCCGGATTTGCCGGTGGCCTGCGCTCACTCGGGGTGCAAAAAGGCGACCGGGTGCTGATCGCCATGCCGAGCATGATTGAGACAGTTGTCGCCATGCTGGCCTGCGCACGGATTGGTGCGGTCCATGTGGTCGTCTTTGCTGGCTATGCCGGACCTGAACTGGCCCGCCGGATTGAGGATGTGACGCCCAAGGTTGTCATTATCGCCAGTTGCAGTTTTCAGCGACAGACTGTGATCCCATCGGCACCAGTTCTGCATGAAGCCCTTGCTATTGCAGCGCACAGACCGCAGGCCTGCATCATTGTCCAACGTGATGCCTGTCCGGCTGTGCGTCTGCCAATGCGCGATCATGATTTTCACGCGCTGGAACGCTCGGCACCTGTAGCACCCGTCATGCTCAGGGCGCAGGACCCGCTTTATATTCTGCATACATCCGGAACAACCGGAAGGTCGAAAGGGATTGTCAGGGACAATGGCGGCCACGCCGTAGCGCTCGTCTTGTCCATGGACCTGATTTATGGCTGCAAAGCCGGAGAGACTTTTTTCACCACATCAGACCTTGGCTGGGTGGTGGGTCACTCTTATGGCGTTTATGCCCCGCTGATCAGCGGCTGCACCAGCGTCATTGTAGAAGGCAGTGTGTCTGCCTCCGCCCTTCGCATTCTCTGCCATGACCATGAGGTGAGGTGCCTGTTCACCACGCCGACGCAGATGCGGCTCATGCGGCAGGAAAGCCGCCATCTCTCGTGCGCCAACCTGCCAGCACTGGCCCGCGTCTTTGTGGCCGGAGAGTACGCCGACCCGACATTGCTGGACTGGGCGCGGTCCTACTTCCAGAAACCCGTTGTAAACCACTGGTGGCAGACTGAAACCGGATGGAGTATTACCGCGCACTTCTTTGGCCTGCCGGAGCAGGATCCAGCCTCACTCATGAACGAAATTGGGCGGCCAGCACCGGGGTTTCGCCCGGCGATTGTGCGGTCACGCCCCGATGAACCTTGTGGAGAAATTGTTCTGTCCCTGCCGCTGCCGCCCGGTTGTCTGGCCGGGATGTGGAAGGAGGGGGCTGTCCGTGCGCCTGCAACCTATCTTGATGAAACAGGCCAGTATTACCGGACTTTTGACGAAGGGATGATTGACGACGACCATGTCATTCATATGCGTGGGCGTTCTGATGATGTTATCAAGGTTGCGGGGCGGCGGATTTCAGGCGTTCAGATTGAAAAAATTATTGCCATGGAGGCTGGTGTTCATAGCTGTGCCGTGATCGCGGTTCCTGATGGCCTCAGAGGCGAACGGCCGGTTGCTTATGTCGTGCCGGATACTGGTTTTAATACAGTTCCTTCTGCTGAAAAGATTATCCGTCAGGTGCATCAGGTGCTTGGCAGGTGGGTCGGCCTCAGGGAGGTTCGTTTTGTGAAACGGCTACCGACCACCGTCTCCGGAAAAATTATCCGGAAAGCCTTGACCCTTACGTCTGAGACAAAAGAGACAAGACAAGGTTCTGTGCAAACGGTTCTGTCATAGAATTGCTTCATATACGGTGATGAAGTGCGGTTAAAGAGAGACCCGGCGCGTAGAATTTTTGGAGGACCAGCCGCGACAAGCCTCAGGCACTTCGCGCAGGAGTGTCTTAATCAAGAGGAGGAAGGCGAGGGGAGAAATGCCAGCTTTCATTTCTCCGCCTGTCGCAGGCTCAGATGGTCCGTTGTGAAGGGGTTGTCTGGTTCAACATTTACAGAACATGCTCAGACAGAGAGGTGCTGCGCGGGGGCAGGTGCTCCCCCCAGCCGCCTCCCAGCGCTTTATAGAGGGTAATGCTGTTGGACATGGCCTGAAGCTTGGTCGTAATGGCTGCCAGTTCTGCGGTATACCAGCCTCTCTGAGCAATCAGCGTGGCCAGATAGGGGTCATATCCTGCTTTAAACCTCTGCAAAGCCAGTGTGTATTGCCGCTGTGTGGCAGAAACTGACGCCTGCTGGGCTGTAAGCTGTTTGATAAACGTCTCCCGCCCGGCCAGAGCGTCCGCGACTTCCCGAAACGCGGACTGGATCGTTCGTTCGTAGCGCGCCACGTCTTCTCGTTTGCGGGCATGGGCCTGCTTGAGCTGGGCTGTCAGACGGCCCGCGTCAAAAAGTGGCAGGGTAATCTGCGGTGCGACGTTCCATGCGCCCATGCCGCTCTGGAAGAGGCGGGTAATATTGTTGCTTGCGGTGCCATTGGCCGCCGTGATCTGGATCTTCGGAAAAAACTCGGCCCGCGCAGCACCAATATCGTCATTGGCCGCACGTAACTCACCTTCGGATGCCGCAATATCCGGCCGCCGGGCAATCATGTCAGACGGCAATCCTTCCGGCACGTCTGGGAACGCGACAACGGCGTTGAGAGAGGCTTTGGCGCTCATGGACTGCATGGTTGCCTCCGGGAGCGGAGAACCAACCAGAAGCGTTAGCTGATCAAGAGCCTCTGCGCGCTGGCGTGTGTAGAGTTGCAGATTGGTTTCGGCATCATGCAGGGCAGCTTCGGCTTCCGCGACATCAAGTTGCGTGCCGGTGCCGACATCCGCCGTCTGTTTTACCAGAGTATATGTATGCTGCCTGTTGGCCAGCACAGCCTGTGTCACAGCGAGCGCCTGAGCATTGGCCACCCAGTTCAGCATGGCCGTCGCGACACTGGAAATGATGCTCAGCCTCATCGCCTGCTGATTCAGCGCGCTGGCCATATAGCGGTCAAACGAGGCTCTCGATGCACTCCGTATGCGCCCCCAAAGATCCACTTCATAAGCAGAAACACCGAAACCGACTGCATATTGCCGCATGTAGATCGGTTCATCCGTGCGGGAGAGGCTCCAGATATGAGAGTTCATTTTCTGGATATTGGCGCCCGCCGTTCCGTTCAAAGTCGGGAACAGGGCTGCGTTCTCAATGTCGAATTGCGAACTGGCTGCGGCCGTCTGCTGCTGGGCAATACGCAGACCCCGGTT
This sequence comes from Drosophila punjabiensis, assembly GCA_008042585.1. NCBI lineage: Eukaryota > Metazoa > Arthropoda > Insecta > Diptera > Drosophilidae > Drosophila > Drosophila punjabiensis. Next base: position 13,374 of record VNJR01006068.1, on the reverse strand, counting down.
GTTCTTCAGAGCCGTGGCGATGAGGTTCTGCATGACGGGGTCCCGATAGAAAGACCGCCAGTCTTGCAGAAGAGCGGAAGCGTCCTGGCCGGAAGCACCAGTGCTCTGCCCCTGTGGCCAGACGGATGCAACGGGACCCTCTGGCTTATGATAGTTCGGAATCATGGTGCAGCCGCCCAGAAGTGCAAGCAGCGCCATGCCGTATGCAGAAGAAGACCGCACGATCAGAGCACTTTCAAAGATTTGTCGGGTTGCGGCGCGACAACGCTGCCTTCATGCAAAGCGGACGGGGGATGCACCACAAGCTGGCTGCCATCGGGCAGGCCATCCAGAATTTCCAGATGATCGCCATAGTCCCGGCCGATCTTGACCTTGCGAACCGCAATTTTATTGTCAGCTTCGACAGTTTCAACAGACAGTCCATCAGCCTCATAATTGAGGGCTTCTGAGGGAACCATAATAACGGGGGCCGCCCGTGGCAGGTCAAAATGGATTTCCGCATAAAGCCCGGCTGTCAGGCGATTATCGTGGTTATCAATGTCGATCTCGACAGGTAGCATACGGCTGCCCTGTTCCAGCGCGAGCCCTGTCCGCGTGACAGTGCCCTTAAAAATCTGTCCGGGCCGCTCCGGCACACTCATACTGGCTGGCTCGCCAACCTTGAGTGTCAGAGCCGCATCCTGTGGTACATGGACCCGTACCCGCAGACGATCCGTGCGGGTGACGACAAAAAGCGGACGCGCTGTGCTATCGGCACTCACCAGATCCCCGGCTTCCACGGCCCTGCCTGTCACTACACCGTCATAAGGTGCGGTAATGCTCGTATAGGCCTGACGCTGCGCGGTTTCAGCCAGCACGGCATCAGCCGCTTTCTGTTCGGCTTGCCGGGCATTCTGGGTCAGACGATCGACATCGAAATTCTGCTTGCTGACAGCCCCGCCACCGACAAGTCCGCCGGACCGCCGTGCGGTAATCTGCGCCAGAGCCAGATTGGCGCGAGCCTGCGCCAGTGTCGCCTGTGCCTGCTCAACGCGGTGATCAAGTTCCGGCGCACGGATAATCGCCAGAACCTGTCCGGCCTGCACGGGGGTTCCGATATCGACAAACCGCTTGTCGATATAGCCCGAGGCGCGTGCGCCGATGGGTGTTGTCTCAATCCCCACCGTCTCGCCCGGCAGATCCAGCGACAAAGGTTGTGTCGAAGCACGTGCGATCATGGTCCGCACATCAGGCACCTGCTGGTCGCGTTCTCTGGCCGTCGCCGTGACCGCGTGCGCGCGTTCGACATGGGTATAAACGCCATAACCAACTGCGACGATAACAGCCAGTCCGGCAACAATGCCGGTGGAAAGCCGCCTGCGTTCGTGGCCAGAGTGGGACATGACAGGATCAGACGACATTCTCATATTCCTCAAGCATGCGGGATTCACGACGGCGCAGACGGCTGTAGAGCCAGGGGACAACAAAAAGCGTGGTGCAGGTGCCAATCATCAGGCCGCCAATCACGGCGCGGCCCAGAGGTGCGTTCTGCTCGCCGCCGTCTCCGAGGCCCAGCGACATCGGCAGCATGCCGATCACCATCGCAAGCGACGTCATCAAAATTGGCCTTAGGCGCTCCCGGCCTGCTTCCATGGCAGCCTCCATGGCATTCATGCCATGGGCACGACTTTCCTTGGCGAAGGTGACAAGCAGGATGGAATTGGCACTCGCCACACCCACGCTCATGATAGCCCCCATGAGTGAGGGCACGGAAAAAGTTGTTCCTGTCACGAACAACATCAGCACAATGCCGCACATGGCGCCCGGCAGACCCAGTATGACAACCAGCGGGTCCATGAAGGACTGGAAGTTCACGACCATCAGCAGATAGACCGCAATGGCCGCTACCAGCAGGCCGATTTCAAGGCGCGTGAACGAGGTGTTCATGCTGTCGATCTGCCCTGCTACTTCGATGCTGTTACCGGGTTTCAGGTCGGCTTTATGCCGGTTCACAATCCGCCCGATATCCCGCGCAATGCTCCCGAGGTCCCGATCCTCGGCGCTGGCGTCGATATCCAGAACCGGCTGGATATTGCTGTGTGAAATCACGTCAGGGGCTACCGTGCGTTCAATGGTCGCCACATTCCGCAAAAGGGTCGGGATTGCGGCCGCCTGTGATGCATTCCCTGCCACCACCAGCTTGCCCAGATCATCAACGGTGTTGACCTGATATTGCGGTGTCTGCACGGCAACCGGGTAAAGCGTTCCCATCTGCGGATCAGGCCAGAAGTTCGGCGTGACGGTGTTGGAGGACGCCTGCGAGACCATGACGCTACGGGCTACATCGTTCAGAACGAGATTGAGGTCCTGTGCCCGTTCACGGTCGATCGACACGTTCAGGGCAGGGGCTGCAAGCTGCTGGTGCAGATGCACATCCACCAGACCACGCACATGCCGCATGTCCTTCATGATCTTGCCCATAACCACGCGGTTATTCGCCTGATCGTAGCCTGTGATCCGTACATCAATCTGGGATGTCAGACCAAAATTCAGGATCTGCGTCACCATGTCGGCGGGCTGGAAATAGAACACGACATCAGGGAAACGCTTGGCCAGAACCGTGCGCAGACGGCTGATATACTCCGCTGTCGGACGATGCTTTTCTTTGAGCGCCACCATGATCTGCCCGTCATTCGGGCCGATGGTTGAGCCATCATCAAAGGGCATGGAATAACGGAAGGGGATGCCGATATCGTCAAGTACCAGTTCGCGCTCATTCTGGGGAACAACTTCCCGAATAGTGTCTTCCACCTGATCGAAAATCCGTTCGGTCGTCTCAATCCGCGTACCCGCAGGCGCACGGACATGCAGTTTGAACTCTCCGGCATTGAATTGCCCCGGGTTTTGTGGAGACATTTTTTATCTGAACTACGCAGCTAATGCATGTGATTTCTTCTGAGCATAAAAGCGAGCCTCAGCTTCTGCTGGGGGGATGTTTCCAATGGAGGACAGGAGCCGCCGATTGTTGAACCAGTCGACCCATTTAAGTGTGGCCAGTTCAACCGCTTCCCTGTTTTTCCATGGCCCCTGCCGATAGATGAGTTCGGTTTTGTAGAGCCCGTTAATGGTCTCCGCGAGGGCATTATCATAGGAATCTCCAACGCTTCCGACTGAGGCAACGAGCCCCGCTTCAGCCAGTCTTTGCGTGTAGCGAATGGACACATACTGACAGCCGCGATCTGAATGATGGGTCACTTTTCCCTCAGGTTGCCTCTGGCACAGAGCCTGCTCAAGGGCATCCAGCACGAAGTCGGTATGGGCCGTTGATGAGACACGCCAGCCCACAATGACCCGGGCAAACACATCAATGATGAAGGCTACATAAACAAAGCCCAGCCAAGTGGAAACATAAGTAAAATCCGAAACCCAGAGCCTGTTAGGGGCTGGTGCATGAAACTGGCGCTGCACCAGATCCTGTGGACAGGGCCGTGCCGGATCTGGCCGTGTGGTTCTGACACCCTTGCCACGAATGACGCCTTTCAGTCCCATCTGACGCATCAGTCGCTCTACCGTGCAGCGGGCGACATCCAGACCTTCACGTTTGAGCTGATGCCAGACCTTGCGTGCTCCATAGACGCAGAAATTATCCTTCCAGACCCTGCGGATTTCATGACACAGCTCTTTGTCTTTCTGGTTGCGCACACAGGGATTTTTCTGTCTCGCCCGATAAGCATAATAGGCAGATGGTGCAATCGACAGAACCCTGCAGATTGACCCGACACCATATATCTGCCGATGCTCCTCAATGAAGCGTGTCATGGTCTGAAGATGCGGTCGAGCTCCGCTTGGGCAAAATATGCTGATGCCTTGCGCAGGATTTCATTGGCCTGCCGCAGTTCGCGGTTCTCTCGCTCCAGTTGCCTGATCTTCTCTCGATCAGGCAGTTCACTTACCGCAGGCGCATTGGCCCGCTCATGCAGACGGGTCCATTTTGACAGCGTGTCAGGGTGAATATCCAGCTTTGGGGCGATCACCATCACCGCAGACCACCGCGAAGGATGGTTCTTCTCTTCCTCCAGAACCATGCGGGCTGCACGTTCACGAAATTCAGGCGGAAAACGCTTCGATTTATTGCTCATGACTATCTCTTACCTCACGGGTCTTGCTGTCTCCACAAAACCCGGGGCAATTCACATCAATAACCGGGAAAAAGTCCTGCCCCACCTGCGTTGCAAGAAGCACCGCGCCCAGAACAAAGATGCCGCCCAGAGCCGGAACTTTCCACGCGCTGTTCAGAAGGCCGGACAGCGTCTTTTCATAACCATTCCGCAGACGCTCGAACCGGGCATCAAATTTCGTGCCGAACTGTTCAAAAATCGTGGAGGGCTTTCCAGCTTCTTCACGGCGCTTTTTGGCCTGTTCTTCGGAGCGCAGCAGAAGAGCCGCAAAGATCGGCACCAGCGTCCGGCTGATGACGTAGGAGGCCAGCATCGCATACACAACGGCCAGCGCCATAGGCGTGAACAGGAAGCGTGATGGGCCGGTCAGGAATTCCACAGACACAAACACGCAGGAAATCGCCAGTGTGGACACCAGTGTCGGCAGGGCAATGCCCGCAGCACCATCCAGCACGGCTTTGCGCAGTTCAGTCCCGTCATGATGCAGACGGTGGATGTTCTCGATCGTGACTGTCGCATCATCGACCAGAATGCCCACGGCTAGTGCGAGGCCGCCCAATGTCATGAGATTGAGGGTTTCTCCAGTAGCAGAGAGAATGGCAATCGACGACAGGATAGCGAGTGGGATGGAGACTGCCACAATCAACGTGGAACGCCAGCTTGCCAGAAAGGCGAGGATCATGGCGGCTGTCAGCAAACCAGCAATCACGGCTTCAGACGCCACGCCTTTGATGGCGGCTTTCACAAACAGGGACTGATCAAACAGTTCGTCAATCTTCATGCCCGGAGGTGCTGCGGCGCGTGAGATGGGTAACACGGTATCACGCATGGCGTTCACCACCGCCAGAGTGGACGCGTTCCCGGCTTTCATGATCCGCAGAAGAACCGAACGCTGCCCTTCACGGCGCACCACGTTATGCTGCACCTCCCAGCCATCACGGACCTGAGCCACATCACGGATACGGATGATGGCACCTGTGTTCGGATCTTTCCGTAGCGGAATATCGTTCAGCTGCTTTGAAAAATACGGAATGCCGTTCATCTGGATGTTATATTGGGACGGCCCAAATTTCACCGTGCCACCCGGAAGTGTCAGGTTCTGGGCGTTGATGGCGTTGGAGACATCCAGCGGGCTGATTTTCATGGCCTGCAACTTGGTCGGATCAATATCGACCATGATCTGACGGATCTTGCCACCATGCGGTGGCGGCAGAAGTGTGCCGGGAACTGGCGCCATCTGCTGCCGCAGACGATACACGCCATAATCGTACAGCTCGCTTTCCGTCAGCTTGTCAGAAGACAGCGAAAGCTGAAGGACCGCCACACTAGAGGCGCTGTATTGCATGATAATGGGGGGCTGCACGCCCGGTGGCAGCTGGGCACGGATGGATTGCGTGGCAGCAACGGTCTGCCCGAGAGCGACCCCGATATCCACCCCCGGCTGGAAATACAGCTTTTGAAGCACAAGACCGGGCGTGGTCTGGCTTTCAATCGTCCGCAGATTGTTGACGAAAAAGCTGTGAGAAAACTCTGTATAGGTACTAATGCGTTTTTCGGTTTCCGGTGCAGACAGACCATCATAGTACCAGACGACGGTAATGACCGGAATATCGATATTGGGAAAAATATCAGTGGGCGTTCTGAAAATAGCAGAAACACCAAGAAGAAGAACTAAGATCGCCCCTACAATAAATGTATAGGGTTTCCGGAGTGCGAGACCAACAATACCCATAAACTGGCGATTTCCTCTTTTCGCATCAGGATCGTATTAAGTTCTTTTGAAGTTTCTGAGTCGTATCGCCCAGCGTCTGAAGACTTTTGCGGCAAACAACAGACATGATCATAAAAGATCTCTGATCGATACGACTAGATGCTATATTCTGAACATGCTGATGAGTTTTTTTCATCAATAAGGGGGCACATAAGGCGCACCATGAGGGCGTTATCGCCCCGAACGAAACCTGAAAATCATCCGTTTTTTTAAGCACGCCAGAGTGAGGTGAGCGGTATCTCGACGCAGGAAGGCGTTTTGCTTAAAATAATAGAAGCTTAGTGATGAAGAGGGCTCATAGATGTCACGCGAGAACCTGAATGACCTACTCGCGTTTCTGGCGGTTGCGCGCGAGCGCAGCTTTACACGAGCGGCCGCAAAGCTGGGGGTCTCACAATCTGCGCTGAGCCATACAATCCGGCTGCTGGAGGAACGCCTTGGCCTGCGTTTGCTGACACGCACCACACGTAGCGTCACGCCCACAAATGCTGGGGACTACCTCATTCGCAATATTGGTCCGCATTTTGACCAGATTGAAACCCAGATCGCGGCTCTGGGGCAGTTAAGGGGGCAGCCGAGCGGGATGATCCGCCTGACCGCCCCTGATGATGTGATTGCCTATATTCTTCGCCCAAGGATTGAGGCGTTCCTGAAAAAATATCCGGATGTGAAAATTGAGATCAGTGCGGACCTCAAACTCGTGGATATTGCCGCTGAGCGATTTGATGCCGGGATCAGGCTCGGGGAGCAGGTGACCAAGGAAATGACCTCAGTACCGCTCACACCGGATATCCGCTTTGTTGTGGTTGGTACAAAATCGTATTTCAGGAAAAACCCTAAGCCAAAGGTACCGTCTGATCTGCTGAAACATCGGTGCATCACCATGCGCCTGCCTACCTATGGTGGTATTTATGCGTGGGAATTCGAGAAAAATGGCCGGGACCTTAAAGTTCGTGTCGATGGACCTCTGATCTTCAACAGTATTTTCCCTGTACGGGATGCCTGTCTGGATGGGCTGGGGCTTGCGCACATGCCGGAAATAGTTGCGGAAAAATTTATTGCCGATGGACGGCTGGTCAAAGTGCTTGAAGACTGGTGCCCATACTGGACCGGATATCACCTTTGCTTTCCGCATCATCACCAGAATACGATGCCTTTTGCGCTGTTTGTAGAAGAAATGCGGCAAACCCCGCTGCATGCTCCGCATTCATGAGTAAAATGGAAGAGCGTATGCAGCCTGAAGGGGCTAATCATAAACGTGCTGAGACCCTACATAATGAGCCTGTGTGATTTTTGCGCAGAAGCTGAGTGAAAGAAACATCATGAAAGCGGTTTATCCTCTCGCCTGTGCGGTTTCCATGATTGTATCAGGAAACGCCCACGCGGCCCCGACGCTGGAACAGTCGGTTCATGCAACAACGCGGGATGCGCGCTTTGTCGCCCGTGACCAGATCCGGCACCCTTTGGAGGAATTACAGTTCTTTGGCCTGCGTCCGGACGCAAATGTTATCGAGATCTGGCCCGGCGGAGGCTACTGGACGCAGATCCTCGCCCCGTATCTGCATGAAAAAGGCGCTTACACTCTGGCCCTCGGACGAGAAGATCAGGCCGGTTCCGCGTTTAGCAAAATGATGGAAGCGCATCCTGATCTTAAAGGCACCTTTAAGACCACACAGTTTGACGGAGAGCATCTCGATTTTGCGCCGCCCAACAGCGCAGATTTCGTTCTGACCTTCCGAAACCTCCACAACTGGATGGAAGCCGGGAATGCGCCACAGATGCTTGCGGCCATTCACCGGGTTCTGAAAACCGGCGGCATCTTTGCTGTTGAAGATCACCGCGGACACACCAATACTCCGCAGGACCCGCATGCGGAGGACGGATACGTCCGTCAGCCTTATGCCATTGCCCTGATTGAAAAGGCAGGATTCCGGCTGGTTGGCTCCTCGGAAATTAATGCCAACCCGCGTGACACAGCCAACTGGCCCAAAGGGGTCTGGACCCTGCCGCCGACCTTCGCCCTCGGGGATAAAGATCGCGCCAAATATGCTGCGATCGGTGAGGGGGATAATTTTGTGCTCAAATTCGAAAAAATTGATCGATAAGCAAGAAGGAGACACACCATGACTAACGTTGCCAATAAGATCGTCGTTATCACAGGGGCAAGCAGCGGGCTGGGGGCAGAAGCAGCCCGGCATCTTGCAGAACTGGGCGCGACAGTTGTGCTGGGTGCCCGCCGCGAAGAACGGATTAAAACCCTTGCAGACGCTATTACCGCCAAAGGCGGAAAAGCGCTGGCGGTTGAAACGGACGTGACAGACCGGGCGTCTGTTCAGGCACTTGTGGATACGGCAGTTAAGACTTATGGCCGGATTGACGTCCTGCTGAACAATGCGGGTGTCATGCCGCTTTCTCCGCTTGAAAAACTGCGGGTTGATGAATGGGACCTGATGATTGATGTGAACATCAAAGGGGTTCTGTATGGTATTGCCGCCGCTCTTCCTCATATGAAGGAACAGAAAAGCGGCCAGATTATTAATGTCTCCTCTGTGGCCGGGCATCGTGTTCTTGAAAGCAGTGCTGTTTATTCCGCCACAAAATTTGCTGTTCGGGCGCTCTCAGAAGGACTGCGGGCAGAAGTAAAGCCTTATAACCTGCGCACGACCGTGATTTCACCGGGCGCAGTTCAGTCTGAACTGCTCAACAGCATCCATGATGAAGCAACCGCGGAACAACTCCGGAGTGTTGTTCCCGGTTTTGCGATCGGGGCTGACTCTTTTGCCCGGTGTGTTGCGTTTGCCATCAGCCAGCCGGAAGATGTTGATATCAACGAAATTCTTTTCCGGCCTACACGTCAGACCGTCTGAGTTTTTCAGGCTCGACGTTCTTAAAAATAACGGGTTATGCCGTCTCGGACAGGCATAACCCGCCCATTTCATGCTCCCAAAAAATCCCTTGCACAGCCTAAGCAACGCAAGAACGGCGCACTCTGCCGGTTTCTCTGGCTTAGGCACTTCATAGGTCACAAGTCTCTAAAACGCTCATTCATGAGAATTGCTCATGACGATCCTCGTATTATTGGGTCTAGTCCTGTGTCCGCTTGTTTCTTATGGTTGAGAACGAAGCAGGTCATGCGGCACTGGAAACTGAAAAATTCGTGCCGTGAACGGTCAATTACTGAACAACTTTGTCTGGCGATGTGCCTGAAATGGCAAATGACCCGCTATGACTAGAAAATATCGTAATAACGAGGCGGAATGGACACAACTTCTTACACGGGTCCCGACACAACTTCGGGCGTAAACACGCAGCCCGGATCATGGGGGGCGGTGCTGGCCATGTCTCTTGGAGCCTTTGCGCTCGTTGCATCGGAATTCATGCCTGTCAGCCTTCTGACGCCAATTGCGGCCGATCTCCATATTACAGAAGGGCAGGCCGGACAGGCCATATCTGTGTCCGGAGCTTTTGCCGTCCTGACCAGCCTTTTCATTTCCTCACTTGCCAAGGGCCTGAACCGTAAAACGCTGCAGCTCACCCTTATCGGCATGATGATTATATCAGGGACTGTTGTCGCTCTTGCACCCAACTATATCATTTTCATGTTTGGGCGCGCGATGATTGGTGTTGTTATCGGCGGTTTCTGGTCCATGTCCGCGGCCACGGCCATGCGGCTGGTAGAAGAGCATCATGTGCCACGGGCACTGGCTATTCTGAACGGTGGAAACGCTCTGGCGACGGTGATTGCCGCTCCGGCTGGCAGCTTTCTCGGCAGCCTGATTGGCTGGCGTGGTGCGTTTTTCTGCGTGGTGCCTGTGGCAGTTCTTGTTCTGGTCTGGCAGCTTATCAGCCTTCCATCCATGCCCAGTGAACGCACGCCGCACTCTGCAAGTGTTTTTGCGTTGCTGAGGCGACCGAGTGTGACGTTCGGCATGGCGGCCGTCAGCCTGTTTTTTATGGGGCAGTTTACATTATTCACATATGTCCGGCCGTTTCTTGAGACAGTCGCGCATGTGAATGTCTCCACGCTGTCCTTTATCCTGCTGTTAATGGGACTATCCGGCTTTATCGGCACTGTGCTGATCGGGAGTCTGCTGAAAACCAGCGTCTATCCTGTTCTGATTTCCATCCCGATCGTGATGGCATTTCTGGCTACGGGCCTGATTGCTTTTGGACAGTCGACTCTTGTGTGCGCTGTTATACTGGCCGCATGGGGGCTGTTTTCAACCTCAGCACCCGTAGGGTGGTGGACCTGGCTGGCCAGAACGCTCCCGCGGGATGCGGAAGCGGGCGGAGGCCTTATGGTCGCGGTCGTCCAGCTTGCCATTACGCTTGGCGCCACCTGTGGCGGTATTCTGTTTGACGGCATAGGATATCAGGCCACGTTTACCGCGAGTGCCTGTGTGCTCGGCATCGCGGCACTTCTGGCTTTTGTGACACAGCGGTTAACCCGCCAGCCATGACTCTTTTGGATATTCACAGAGACTATCCAGACTAACACGACATTTCCGGACGATATAACAGGAGTATTTATCATGGATATTAAACGCGTTGGGTCACAACCCTCTGCTGTCGGTCCGTCTGACTGGTTTACCGGGACCGTGCGCATTGACCCTTTGTTCAATCCGCCGGAGCCTGCACAGGTCACCACGGCTCTTGTCACGTTTGAACCGGGTGCGCGGACAGCTTGGCATACACACCCACTTGGACAAACCCTTATTGTGACGGCTGGATGTGGATGGGTGCAACGTGAAGGCGGCCCTGTTCAGGAAATCCATCCCGGTGATACGGTCTGGTTTGCGCCGGAGGAAAAGCACTGGCATGGCGCGACAGCAACTACAGCCATGAGCCACATTGCCATTCAGGAAAAACTGAATGGATCTCCGGTTGACTGGCTGGAACAGGTGTCTGACGCGCAGTATGGCGGGTGAAACAGTGCGGTCTGTCATGCTGAGCGGGCAAGACGTGCAAGAAAGGCAAAGGAGCATTCTGTGGTGCTCCTGCTTGCCGTACAGGCGCTGGCCTTGATAAAAATTTAAGTGTTCATTATGTCTGCCAAAGAAGACAGGAAAGCTGTGTCAATTTGAGAATATAAAAGGTTTTTTAATTGGGTCTTCGTAAAGATATCTGGCGCGTTGGCATTTCCGACGTGCCTCTGGATGCCATTATTGAAGACGGCTGCGTAAGAGCAGACCCTGTTGCGTGGCTTCCTGCCCTGAAACCTTTCCAGTTTATGGCTGATCCATTCGGATTTTGGAAAGATAATATTCTTTATGTCTTTGTTGAGACATTCGATTATCGTACCAGACACGGCATTATAGAAGTCTTTCTCTATGACACAGGCTTCAGATTACTGGAGCAGCGTGTTGCGCTTTCTGAGCCATGGCATCTGTCTTACCCCTTTGTTTTTGAAGCGGACGGCGCAATCTGGATGCTGCCGGAAGCCTATCACTCAGGAAAGCTGACCCTTTATCGTGCGCAGTCTTTCCCGGATGTATGGGAGCCTGCTTGCGTTATTGATCTCGGGCCTGATGTGGCGGTGGACGCAACGCCTTTTTACCATGATGGCTTATGGTGGCTTTTTTATACCCCGGCCAGCAAGCCGCCAAAACCTGTGGGGGAATTGTATCTGGCCTTTGCAGAGCAGTTGCACGGCCCGTGGACACGCCACCCCGGTAACCCTGTGCGCCTCCATTCCGCCAGCACCCGGCCAGGCGGAACACCGCGGGTTCTGAAGGGGCAGGTCATGCTGCCGGTGCAGGACTGCTCATGGACTTATGGCGGCGCTATAAGGCCCTTATGGTTTGAGAAACTTACGCCTGAGCATGTTGTGACGCACGCGGGCTCCCGGATCAAAATTCCGGAAGATTTTTCCCCGTATACGGAAGGCATGCATACGCTTTCCGCCGCAGGGTCGGTGACGGTATTTGATGTGAAACGGACAGAACTTTCCGCGCACGGACTGTCTATTGAACTCATGCGCGAAACCAGAAAAATTCTGCAAAAACTATGCTGACACAGCAAGACGCTTTTTCCATTGGCATTGTCATTCATGATTTTGTCTTTGGCGGGTCTGAACGGATTGCAATCCGCCTTGCGAACTACTGGGCGCAGCAGGGGCATCCTGTTGTGATATTTGCCGGCGCCAGTGAAGGCGAGATGCAGAATTTGCTGGACCCGGCCGTCCATCTGGTCATTGCGCCTCAGCCACTTTGCCGGTCTGCGTCTTCCATGACGCAGCTTGCGCGCAAAGCGGCGCAGTATTTTCAGAAAAACCCTGTAAAAGCCTGTTTTGTCCCCGGAAATTACCACTGGCCTGTTGCGTATCACCTCGGGAAACTGCCCGTTAAGGTACGCCCCGTTATTCTGACACAGATCAGTTCCCCGATTTATAAACCGGGCCGCGCCGCATGGGCACAGAAAATTTTTAACATGCGCATGGCTTTGTTGCACAAATCGGGAATTGGACGCGGCAAGCTCTTTGATGGGTCGTTGTTTACCGAACGGTCTGTGTGATTGGGGTTCCGAGCGCGGTGAAGCGATTGAGTATGGCGATACGGACGTGAACTTCGGAGATCTGACGGCGAAAGTCTCGTGCCATGAGGCGCTGGCCGAGCAGTTTGATGCAGTGCATTTTCGTCTCGACGCGGCTTCGGCGGTGATACCCGCTCCAGCGTCGCCAGATTGCCCGCCCGAAGCGTTCTGAAGCCCGTATGGCCTCATTTCTGGCCCGGGCGCCAGGCGTTGTCGGGCGCCACAGTTTTGCATTCCGCCGGGGTGGAATGATCGCATCGGCACCTCGTTCCGCAATGGTCTCGTGGCAGCTTCGGGTGTCATAGGCGCCATCAGCCGTCACGCTGCCAATCTCTTCATCGTGCGGGATCTGCGCCAGCAATCCCGGCAGAACCGGTGCGTCACCAACGTCGTTACCGGTGATTTCGACAGCCCGGATTTCCAACGTTCGCTCGTCGATGCCGATATGAAGCTTGCGCCAGATCCTGCGTTTCGAGCCGCCATGCTTGCGCGTGTGCCACTCGCCTTCTCCTTCGATCTTGATCCCTGTGCTGTCGATCAGAAGATGCAAAGGCTCATTCGAGCCACGATAGGGAATGTCGAGCGTCAGAAATTTCTGGCGACGACAGAGCGTGCTGAAATCCGGGACAGACCACGCCAACCCGGCCAGACGAAGCAGACTTTCGACAAAACCGGTCGTCTGCCTCAGGGCCATACCAAACAAAAGCTTCAGCGTCAGACAGGTCTGGATGGCGACATCGCTATAGTCTGGTCTGCGGCCGCGCCGTCCCGTCGGGAACCCATTCCAGGCCATGGTCGGGTCAAACCACACCGTCAGGGAGCCTCGTTGCTTCAGTGCGGCATTATACGAACGCCAGTTCGTCGTCCGGTATCGAATGGGAGGTGGTTTGCTCATGCCCATCCATTACCAGAATG
>VNJR01006056.1:0-45769 GCA_008042585.1 Drosophila punjabiensis | reverse complement strand
GCATTTGCCGACAGCCAATTCCGATCTCCGCTGCTGGACAGATTCCACTATCGTTCTAGCCTGGTTAAGAAAGACTGCTTGCAATTGGACCACGTTTGTGGCCAACAGAGTCGTCAAGATCACTCAGGCAACACCAGTCGACTGTTGGGCACACGTTCGATCCGAAAAAAACTCCGCCGATTAATTCGATTTTAGGCGTATGCCTACATGAGTTAGCGGATAATCGTCTCTGGTGGCACGGACCAGAGTAGCTGCAAGGACCACGCGAACTATGGCCAGCACAGAGCGATTTTCACCATATGACCGAGCTCGAACAACGTCCAGTCAAGGTGCAATTCAGTAAGGCCCCTCCGGAAGAACTTCTCGAACGTTTTTTTCAAGCTAGACAAAGCACTGAGGGTCCTGGCGTATGTTTTGCGATTCCTGAAACGCTGCCGCAAGAGCTCGATCTCGCCCAGTTCAAGACCCACTAGGTTTGAAATCCGGGAGGCAGAGAGAGCTCTGATAGCCATTGCGCAGCGCAAAGCATACGGCCAAGAACAAAATCATCTAGAAGAAAAAAAGCCCTTTCCAGTGTCGAGTCCGACCTCGAATTTGTTTCCTTTCATCGATCAACACGGCCTTTTTAGAGCATGTGGTCGCCGCACTGCTTCCAAAGGTTTGCATTATGATGAATGCTATCCAATAATACTTCCCTAAAACTGTAGACCGTCTCGCCTAATTATCTAATTTTCTCACCAGATTACTTTTCACATCGGTAGCCAATTAATGGTACGCCTGATCCGATCGATGTATTGGATTCCTTAAACAAGGAATCTGGCGAAGGCTGTGGTAAATCCGTGTAATATTTGCACGATTTACAAAAAAAGCGACTGCAAACACATCTGATGGGCGATTTCCCAATAGACAGAGTCTCATTTTCGAGGGCCTTCACTTACACTGGCTTAGACTAAAAATTAAATTAAAAATTAATTACAAAATGAGCGTGCCTCATAGCCAAGGGATATGTTTGTGTGTTTGTATGTTTTTCCATGAAGGCTATCCGAGAAATTTCTTGCGGCTTTTGCTTGCTTCGTAGCTGGGCGCGGTTGTCCTCAGCGGGTCCATTTGGATAATGGCAAGACCTTTGTGGGGGCAGCAACTCTGCTTTCACGGGACTTCCTCCAAGCCATTAAGGAGTCCGTGACTGATGCATTCAGCCATCTGGCCCTCACAAAGGCCATTTCCTTGTCGGAGGACTGTTGCCTTCCACGCAGAACAAGTTTCCCGTTTTTTGCTTCTCTATTTCATATTTTACTTCAAGAATGCCAAGATCCCTCTGGTTGATTTGGTTTAGAATATATCATGTTGCCCCAGTGATAGTCTGTTAAGAGTAAAATGTGTCTACAGTTTTGTTCGCTGATTTGTATACGCCAGTCATGGGTCAACTACCGTAAGGTGGTTGGCGATTTGGGATGTTGCACGGACTGGGCGTCTGGAGCGGTTGAGGACCGCAGTATCGTCGGCAAATGTGGATGTTATTAGTTTGTCGCTCTAGGGAATTTCCGCTTTGTAAAGGACGATAGATTTAGTCCAAATGCGCTTTCTTGTGGGACTCCAGCTTCGATTTGTAGCTGTCAAATGTTGTTGTCTTGCACCTCACTGCGAAGACTCTGTTGTAGAGCTACGATTTAAGTAATTTATGAGTGTACCCGGTCAAATGTGTTTTGATTTTATACATGAGCCCGTTGAGCCAGACGCGGTCGAATGCTTGAGATACGTCGAGGAATATCGCTTTCCAATATTCTCTATGTTTAAGTCCTTTGCGATTCTCTGATGTTATTTTGTTAACTTGCTCGGTAGTTCCATGTGTTCCTTTGAAGCCGAAATTGATGGGCTGGGATAATGTTGTGAGCTCTCATATATGGTATTATGCGTGCTAAAAGGCATTTTTGAAACAATTTGGACAGTCATGATAATAAGCTTATTGGTCTGTAAGAGGACGGAATCGTGTGATCTTTTCCGAGCTTCGGTATCATTATGATAATAAACTTTTATCAATTTTTTTTGGGTAGTAGCCGAGACTTATGATCCCATTGAAGAGTTTGCAGATGACCTCAATAGCACAGTTCGGAAGTTCAATTATCAATTTTCGAGTTATTTGGTCACCGCCGGGAGCCTTTTCCGGTTTTAGCTCCCGGATGACTTTAGTGATCTCGTTCGGTCGAAACGCTGTTATCGCGGATTCACTTTCAGGGTGGACTTGCGGAAGAACAAAAGGATTTGCAGCAGGTTCGGCTGGAAGACGCTTCTGAGATGTGAGGCAAATGTTTCGGCTCTGTCTATGTCGCTGCGTGCCCAGCAGCCTGAAGAATTTCTTATCGGGACGGTTTCAATCGGAGAGCTTAGATTTGGGTGAGCCCTCCACAAAGGATACTTTGTACTAGTTGGTGAAAGTTTCTCAATATATCTTAGTTGTGAGTTTTCGGAATCTTGCTTCAGAGCCCGGCTTAGTTTGCGGGTTGCTTTATTTAGACGTTGCTTTTGAGCATGGGGATCTGCTGGTTCGCCACGTACGTCGCAGATGCCTCTTTTCCAGAAAGAGCTGTTTAATTTGCAGGTTGGATTTAAATTATTTTATTTGCACATCCTTCCATTGTGGTGCTGGGATCCTGGCTGCTGTGACAAGTACCTCTTCCAGGGCGGCGGTAGAACAGTCGATGTCCGCTTCGATATTGAGGGGGGGGGGGGGGGGGGGTTAGCTCAATCTTTGGTCAAAATGGTGTTTGATGCTATCTCTAATTAAGATGCCGGTGCTTCCGTGGGCTTTACCATCGGGATGATCTGTGCGGTGGAAGGTATAACCTCGTATATGGAAGTTATATTTGCTTGTGAGGTGCGTTTCAACCAGCAACATGGCGTCGATGTGATTTACATTCAGGAATTCTTTTATTTCAAGTTTATGGCGTGAAGTGCCTATGACATTCCTAATGGAAAAGCGTAGATTCGTTATTGATTATTTAAACTGTTGTGATACTTGCAACTGCGTCACCATATGCTGGTTCTGAACCAGCGTTTGTATGGTCGCTTTTATAAATAACATGAACTCCTTCATACTTTGTTGCAAATTGCTTTTTGGAACATGCAGAGCGTTTTCTGAGTGTAGCTGACGTGGATTTTCTTTACCTATTCGTAGAGGATTAGCGTAGGAGATGCCGTTGTTGGTACCGAGCGGAACGAAATATTATCTGGCTGCCTTGGCGAAAAATACGTTTGGCATAGTTATCGATTTTTATACCCTTGCAGGGTATTATAATTTCAGTCAGAAGTTTGCAACGCAGTGCAGGAGTCATCTCCGACCCTATAAAGTATATATATTCTTGATCATCATCAACAGCCGAGTCGATCTAGCCATGTACGTCTGTCTGTCTGTCCGTGTGTCCGTCTGACCGTCTGTCCGTTTCTACGCAAACTAGTCCCTCAGTTTTGAAGCTATCTGTATGAAACTTTGTAAATAGTCTTTTATATACTCTCACTCGTATATATGTCGGAACGAACCGGATCGGTCAAAAAAAATTATAAGTTTACTGCTTTTTAACATATCTTGATCAACTCTCGGTTATGAGCTTTCTATATTGTTTAAGATTTTTGGACTTAATTTTATAAAAATCGGACTACTATATCATATAGCTGCCATAGGACCTGTATTGGAATTTTCAGAAAAAAAATTATAGCTTTGTCAGCTTTCAACATAATTTCTTCTACTTTTATATACTAGTATTTCATATTTTTTCAGAATTTTGTTGTAAATTTCATAAGAATCGGACGACTATATCATATAGCTGCCATACAAACGATCGGTAAATGTGGAGAAAAATTACATTTTACTTTACATGTAAAAATAAAAAATGTAAAAAAAATGTAAAACTGTAAAAAGTATATGAATATGAAAGTAGTTTATTTTATACATATTATATTGGGGTAGATTATAATTTATACAATTGGAATCTGCAAGGGTATACCAACTTCGGTGTGCCGAAGTTAGCTTCCTTTCTTGTTTTAAGATAAGACATATGCTTATTATGCCAGGAAGGTTGAAAGAGATTGGGACAAACAGCGAAATATATAAGTGCAGGCATTAGCTTTACGAAAGCATTTGACGCTGGAAGCTGATTTAACTTGTATATTAGAATTTTTCTCAACGTTTAATAAAAGGGTTGTGTGGTAAGGGTCCTCTGGTAATGAAAACGGAGGTGTCCTAGAGATGATAGCAAGACTTTCACTGCTCACAAATATAAGGTCGATTAGTATATCTGTGTGATTCTTCACGAAATTTATCTGACCCAGAGACATATGCGTCAGGCCATCAATAAAATTGTGATGACTTTCCGCAAAAAGGAGATTGGTGTCATGTGAAGTTACCCAGGACACGATGGGTATGTCGAAGTCGCACATTATTATAAGTTGGTCCTCATCATTGATTTCGGAGGAAATTGCTTTAATTGTATAGCAGAGAGATGGAAAAAACAGAGAGATATGTCAAACTGTGGGATCAAGTCCCGCACAAAATAAAGAGTCTGAAAGAAGAATTTCAAATGAAGAAATATTGCGCTTTTGATAGAAATTAAATTTAAAAGATAGAATCATTAGGAGCTTGTAGTGATTCTCTAAAATAGATTTGAACATATTCGGCTGTGGCTCAGGATTAGTCCTTGTAATAAAAATAGATTTTTGAAGGACCCCACTCAGCGGGATGCCCGAGCCTGCGGTGCGATTGGCATTTCCGGGTAAATGTATTTTTTTTCGCACGGTGCAACATTAGGTGGTACGGGGAATGATTAATAGTTAAAATTTGATTTTTAGTCAAATAATGATGTCCTTCAAATGTTTGATTTTGAGCAATTTCTGGATGTCAGTCAATTTGTGCGAAACAAATAGTACACACACCTTTCGTAAGCCCAAATGTTTGGTCAAAATACGATAAATCGATGTATCGGAAATGGTTAAATCCATTTCCATAGTTTCAATAATGATTTCGCTGATTTTTGATGAATTCACGCTCAGTATGGATGGAGTATTCGGTGCTCAGCAGTTTTGATTAGCTATGTTGATCGTCATCTACATATGTTCTCACAACTACTTTAAAAAACTTTAAAACCACTCATGCACTTTCCCTTCCTATAAAGTATATATATTCTTGATCAGCATAAACAGCCGAGTCGATCTAGCAATGTCTGTCTGTCCGATTATACGCAAACTTGTCCTTCAGATTTTAAGCTATCTGAATGAAAATGGCAGATAGTTTTTTCACTCGTATATAACTCATATTATATTAGAATATTAATTATTACTGATCCAATCGCAATCTGCAAGAGTATATAAATTTCGACGTTCGAAGTTAGCTTGGTTTCTTGTTTTGTTATGTTAAAAAAAGTAAGTAGCCCGGATATTAGCAATTTACTGACCAAGATTTTTCAGAATCAGTCGCGTTTAGGCTCCGTACAAATAAAAAGATTGAATTTTGTCGACCTATGTAATCTCTCAATTTGCAATAATCGCCTCTTGCAAATTCTGTTTATGTCGTAAAAATATTTCAGCTTAGTATCATTATTGTAATTGGTATTATTATATTGTAACTAGTGAGCGTTCTTGGCAGGATACATCGCCAAATATTCAGTTAACCTAGAATTACTCTACAAAACGAGTTACAAAATCGAGTGCTATGGAGCTACTAGCACTTATATGATACTGCGACATTAACCAGTTGGGCTGTAAAAACATCGATACTAGTATCGATATTTATATTTTTGGCTACAGTACGAATTTAACACTTTAAGTATCAATATATCGTTGTCACCACTGAGTACCAAAAATCCTTAAGAGAATAAATGTACATAGATAACTCGATACAAAAAACAAGGAAGATTAAGATGGTCCCTTCGCGCACATCTTCTAACGTATGGGATAATTTTCAACGCATAAAAGATAAGCCAGTTGCGGTCTGCAATAATTGCAAAAAACCCACATAAGAAGTGCAACACAACGAAATTCATGTTCCACTTAAAGCGCTGTTATCCACAGTTTGAATGCCAGCTAAAACCTTAAAGCCCAACTGGCCTTGAAAACTTTTTGATGACTCAAAACATTTACGAAAAAAATTCGACCAAAGTGTTTCTGTATTATGTTAACATCCATAATACAACAAATGCATTGCAAATAATAAAGAAGTTTAAATACATAATAGAGCTTAAGGTCCATTTCAAGTGAGCAAAGTGCTTGTCGGAGATCGAAATGAATTATATCATTAGTTAAGCGAACATGTAAATATTCTCTGTTTTAGGGCGCTACCAACCAAACAACTAATTTGAAAATTAAACGAAAAATGTCAAAGTGGTGATGACGATGCAAAAGATGGCACTAGAGCAGGGAAGCCCAGGCCCATTGCTCCCAAGCCCAACTGCCGTTTTTTTTTTTACCATATTTTACAGATAATGAAAGTATCTATCATTTAAAGAAAAAATTATGATGATAGGTAATCTAAATTTAAATTAATTTAAATTTTAATTTAATTAATTTACATTAATTTAAATTTAATTTAAGTAATGCTACCTGAAAGGGGAAGTGTCGATTAAGTATGGTTAAAATCGTTTCCGACATCGACTTTTTTGATTTTTGCAACGGCTTTTGTTCTAGAGGCGCTACTGTGCGTCGTAAGCAGCGTTTGGGCACACCTGCACTAGAGCATGTGCGTTAGTGTCCCTAGATCGGAAAGAGAAAATGGATGGCACTACAGAATGTGCGTTAGTATTCCTAGCCAGAAAAGAGTATGTAAAGGGGAAAATGTTGTCTGTTGACGGAGGTCATGGTGACATGATGCAAAAGGCTTGCAGGGCCATGTTGATTAAAATTAAAAAAATACATTTAGGTTTGTAGACGACGAAATATTGAAGTTGTACATTTCTCTTTTTATTTTTGAAAGATAGAAATTTATTGGAATTGGCAATTTATTTTTCGTGAAAAGCGATTCTATATTTGTGTAACTGCATAAGAGAATGTTAAATAAGATAAGTAATGAATAAATTAATGTTAAGGGATAGAACTGGAAACCAATATTATACTGTGGGCAAAAATGTTGGCTCACAATTTAAACTTCACTGGCCTAACACTTGGGGCAATTTTGTAATTAAACAAAGAAATTGTTGTTTTTTTTTTAAGTCAAATTTCATGTGCGAATGCTAATATTATTCTATCGTCAAGTCAACTCAAGTTTACGACCAGTACAAAAACTTAACGAAAGCTTGAGAAGCCGCCGTCTACCACTGACAATAAAATCCAAAACGTGAAGGATGTCGTCCTCGAAAATTGTCATTCGAGTTTTGGAGAGATAGCAAATAATTTAGGTATGAGATTTGTCACAGATCGTCTGGTTCCAAAAGATCTGAATTTGTACAAAAATATGGTACTTTTATTGAACGATTTTTGCGACACCAAGCACATGCCTGTTGGATTAGGTGTTAGCGGGCGCTATAGATAATATAGAAAAGAATAAGAGGAAAATAACTACCAGCTCGCAGTCTGATTATTTGTTTACATGCGTACTACTTAAAGTCTTGGAAGGCTATCTACTTTTGATGTTATTGTCTACACATCATTATTCTTTGCATGTACAACTTTAAAGGGTTCATGAAATTCAAAAAAAGTTCTACAATGGCCCAAGATTAAAGGCGCTTTCCACGTCACCATGGATCAGGTTATATATAAAAATAATGCCAAGCATAGTTCTAAAATTGGCTAAATAAAGCAAGTAAGGAATCTACAAAAAGCAGAAGGACATTAATCTTCGTTATGCATCCCAGTCCCAGTTCCCAGTTCTTTTAAACAGATTCGATGCGGTCTTCATACTGAGGACTCCAAACGCAAGATCCATATTCTATGATTGGACGAACTAACAGGGTATATATTGTTTCAATAAAGTAGGCGTCAGTGAATTCTTTCGACCGCCCAGCACACCACTTGTTTTTTCCGATGTGGAGATTAAGAAAGTTTTGAATAACAGGACGATTAGACTTATGATGTTTGAGACCAGGTAGCGATAGGAAGAGGGGTAAATACATTTTTCGAATTCTGTGTTGGCTGAAAAATGCCCAAAATCCGAATTTTTAGGATCTGTTACGACTATATCTAAAATCTCCGCTATTTAAAAGACTGTTGTCGTGCCAAAAGAACTTTGTCATTACAGTTTTGCATTTACAATATTTCATTTCCTTATACGTTTTCCGATCTTTCCAATTGAAGCAATATAATTAAGTCGTCCGATTTTAATAAAGTTAAAATTGAAATTCTAAAACATTACCAAATTTTCGCATCGCAAAGTTGACGATGAAATGTTGAAAACGGTGAAGTTTTAATTTTTGTTGTTTTATTTTATCTGATGGTTCTTATAGTATCTTTAGGATATAGTTGTACGATCCGGCTTTTTCCGACTTACATATGTATAAACAGATAGCTTCAAAACTAGAGACTAACGGACGCAAAGACAAACATAGCTAGATCAACTCGGCTATTAGTGCTGATCAAAGATATATTTACTTTCTGGGTCTTAAATGATTCCTTCACTGCGTTGCAACTTCTGACCAAAATTATAATACCAAGAAGATAAGAAATAGATTACTAATTTTTAATTTTAAATTTTAAAGTACCATAAATGTTGATTCAATTGCACCTTTATCAGAGGAACTCTGTATAGTTTCTAAGAGCAATAAAATTGATTATAACAGCAGTTTGATGTTTGATGTATCTGCCACATACCGCTACTGGCTACAGTGCACATTTGATAAACGATGGATAAACTAAACTATGTATGTATTTATGGACAATCAGCAATATTTTTAGCAAAAAATACTAAATGACGACCACAAGTGCAGGAAGAAAGTGTCGTGGAACCAACTGTCTAGCTTAAACTCCTCTCTCTTCTCTCGCGCAGCTATATGATGACAGTCGCAAAGCACTTGACAAAGCTCAGAATACGGTAATGTGCGTCCACACTTGTCTCGTTATATTCTATATCCTCTTCCGCTCCCCCACTTTATTATCATCACAGCACCCCTTCGTCAAAAGCAGTTGGAGGTTTAGTTCTTATCGCCTATTGTCTTTTCGAGCTTGGTAAATAACAGTTGCTGGATAAATCACGGGCGGATTTTGAACACTCCGTCAGCTGCACAAATTTCTATTATCCACCAACGACAACACCCTTGCACACTAAGACCATTGATATGGAACAGACAGAAGTTGTGTACGTATGACCACTGGCAACTATTCTACTAAATGCAAACTTATTCAGTATTATCTTTTAAGCATCGGCAGCGAATTTCAAACTTACACATATGTACAAAAACGCTTTCTGATAAATTTACTTTTACTACTAATTCCACAACTACAACTCAGCCATCTCAATAAATATCTCCAAAATTCCCTTTTGTTCCATAGTAGGTGGTTTATTTATATAATAACACTAGAAAAATAATTTAATTTTATATTGCAACATACTCGAGATATGCAGTTTTTTATTCTTGCGGATTTAATAATAATCAGATGACTATATAACATAGCTGCCAAGTAAAAAATCAGAAAGATTATAATAAAAAAGGTACATTAAAATAGGGAAGTCTATTTTGGGACGCGAAAATTTTTTTCAATACAGTCATCAAACGACCGGTAAATGTATAGTAAATTTAAAACGGTTTTGGAAAACGGTAACTAAAAATAGTGACTGAAATTGATAGATTTAAAATATTTTATTCGCAAACTTGTATTGTAAACAATCTCCGCCCAAAATTAGCTTCGTTTCTTGATTTCAAAAAATTATTAAATTATAAATAAAATTATGAAATTGCTCGCTTAGTTATTTATTAATTTTAACGAAAAACTTTTACCTTAGTTATTATATTTCCCAATCAAATTTTGACTGCAAGTTATTCAGATCAGATAGTGTTTTAAGGTAAATCTTTTAAAGGAAAATTTTAAGTTGAACAAAACTAAAATTAAAATCTTGATTTTGAAAGTTGTAGAAGTCATATTTTCCATGTTTCGCGATATTAAAAGTTTAAAAAAGATTACAAAATAATGTTGTGTGAGGAACCTGCCGGCTCCCCACAAATAAATATGTAAATAATACATAATAATATAGCAATATAAATAATAGGGAATAATAATGTAAACAATAGGAAAATAGCATTTAATAATCTGGTGTAAATAATAATATTGATTTACGTGTTTGGCCAAATGTAAACAATAAGCACTAGATCCTAGTTACTAAAATTTAATATAAATAGATTTAAGGCTTGCGCCAGCCATATACGATTGTTAAGCTAATCCACACCAAACTACCATCGCTAGTTAAAAAGCTCAACGCACACGGACACACACACACAAGCGTATCTACGAAACTCACCACGAGCAGCGGTCACATGACAGCAGAAGTATGTAGGAGTGAGCGAGAAAGGACGCGATCACGCCATACAATCAACCCCCGAAAATTGGCACGCGCCCTAAGGAAAGAGCGAGAGGAAACGAGATCCAAGAAACTTCGAGAAGTTCTCGAAGCGAGGCCACGAGAACTTGGCAGTGGAAAAAACCAAGAGAGAAGTGAACAGATCGTCAGGAGAGGCAGACGTGTTTTGTGCGAAACGGAGTGGCGAGTGCCATTCCACATGGAGAACATTTGTGAGAGTGAACAACATCGAGATTTGGAGCCACCAGCGGGCCATCGGGCCTCCACCTCGAAGGAAGCCAACTGAGGAGTAACCCAGCCGTCGGCTGACGCAGACCAGCCGGAGCGAAGCAGCGAGGGACTTGTGCCGGCCCAGGACCAGCGGCGGAGCACCCAGCAGACAGGCGTGTGCCTGTGTGTGTGCGTGGCGTGAGACCGGTGAGTGGTGTGCGTGAAACCGCAACGAGTGGCATGCCCGGCAGTTCGGCCAACATGGCCAAGTGCAAATCAAATCTCGGCGGGACTCGATGCGGTATCGCCAGAATATAACCCTAACCTCAAACTTTGCGCAAGCCCCGTTGTAACCAAAACTAACCACACGAATTGAACATGAAAACTTCACAATACATAGATATACTCTGAGAAAATAAATGAATAATAAAAACCCAAAAGTATATAGAAATAAAGTTTGATCAAATTCGGTTAACCGCCCGACTAAAATACCCGAGGCCCACCCATATTACGATGAACGAATATTTTTACATCCAGAAGACTTGTACGGGGCCAGGCTCGCCCGGCCGCATAACTTGGGCCGACAGCGAGTGCTGACGGCGGAACTTGCCATCCAGGGTGACGACCTCCACGGCGAGTGCCGGTTGGGATTCCACCTGGCAAATGCATAGTTTCTAACGGGTAGAAAACGTCCCGTAATCGATCCCTCTCGGTCTCCTCGTGGCGAGTGCCACGAGCCAGACCCAATACGCGATACCGCGGATGCCCTTCGCTATTTTGTTAATATCAAAAATAGAGTTTTCCAGCTTGGCAACCCGGTGGCTGACAACCTCCATCTCACGTCAGCCCACCGTTCATCGAAGACCCATTGTCCTATCTTTATAAATTTTCTGTAAAGAGATCCTGGCGTGACTGAGCTTCACCCCAGCCTAAGAACTACTTCACAATTGTATTATGGAATATGATTTGTACAGTAATGTAGTATTAACAAACAAGAAATTTACCACAAATTTTAACTGTGAATTTGAATGGTTGAAATGACGTTTACCATCTTCTAAATTAAGTTTTTATACCTTTGCAGGGTATTATAATTTTAGTCAGAAGTTTCAAAGCAGTGAAGGAATCATCTATAAAGTATATATATTCTTGATCAGCATCAAAAGCCGATTTGATCTAGCCATGTCCGTCTGTCCGTTTCTTCGCAAACTAGTCTCTCAGTATCTGAATGAAACTTTGTACTCTCACTTGTATATAGGTTGGAACGAGCCGGATCGGTCAACTATATCATATAGCTGCCATACAAAGGATCCGTAAATTTGTTAAAACAAAATTATAACTTCACTTGTTTTTTAACATATCTTGATCAACTCTCGGTTATGATTATTATATATTGTTTCAGATTTTTTAATTTAATTTTATAAAAGTCGGACTACTATATCGGGACGTGAAATTTTTAGAAAAGAAATTCTAGCTTTATCAGTTTTCAACATCATTTCTTCTATTTTTAAATACTAGTATTTCATATTTTTTTCAGAATTTTGTTGCAAATTTCATAAGAATCGGATGACTATATCATATATCTGCCATCGGTAAATATGGAGAAAAATTTCATTTTACGTCACATGTTAAAATGTAAAAAATATATAAAACTGTAAAAATTTTATGAATATGAAAGTAGTTCATATCATATTATATTGGGATAGATTATAACTTATACAATTGGAATCTACAAGGCTATACCAACTTCGGCGTGCCGAAGTTAGCTTCCTATCGTGTTTATATCTTAAATCAAAACATTTTATTAGTGATCATATCTTTACATTTATATTCTGGTCTAATGATTCTGAAATGGAAACCTATCCATTTTTTGTCTATTCTAGGTCTTCCCCTTTTAGTAAGAGGAAGGAAGATTTATAAAACATATCATATGATGAATTTTTTATTACAATTCTGATCCATTGCATTTTTAACCAAGACATCACCTTGGTGTTTTTCTTTGTATTATTTGTTGACTGTTTTAGTTGTTGAAATAAAATTCTTCTAAGCCATTTGCACTACCGAAAATAGGGTCTCCTTTTTATATAACTATATTATATTATAAAATATGATTAAAACATATAACATAATAATAATTTTTTAATTTTAGTTTCTATCCAGGCAAAATCGCAAACAATCGAAGACATTACAAAATTACTAATTATTTTTCCAAACTTAATGAGCTTAAAACCACTATCAAAATAAACAGTAACTGTATTTTGCTTATCAACCAAAATGTAAACTCGTTTTATTAAGTTGATTCCCATTGAATTCTGTTAATCTTTTCAGATTAAAATATTTTTATAGGTTTTTATGTACAATGGCTGATAAACCCAATTTTCTTAAAATTTGACTTAAGCCACTTTTAAATTTAAGGGTTCAATTGTATTCCGTTAGTCTTTTCGCTGCATCCCAGGTTATTATGTTCGCAGACATCTGGTTAAAGATAGTAAGCTCCGAAATTGTTCCAGCAGGGCTTGATCGGCCTATAAGACGTGGCGGTTGGGTCCTCATAGAGGTTAACTCTGAACTCATCAAAATTACTAACTTTCAAGGAATGAAATGATTTTGATTTCTTTTTCTTTTCTATCAGACAATAGTAGGTCAACGACGAAGCTCTCGATACAATATAGACAAAATCTTAATATTTGACAGACTCTAACAAAAAAGTCCTCTGTTTTCGCAGGCGGATTTCGAACGACTGAATGACTTTATATCTATCCGTCATACAAAAAAGAGTTGAGCCTAGGCTGAATGCTAAATTTAAACGCACCGGATCTTAATTTGTCACACAAGCAGTGATGCAAAAACTATTTGACTCGTTGCAGGGTTTATTTCTATCGGGAACAGTTCTTTAATTTTTTAACATTAAACGTAAGCCTAAAAATATCTTTCCTCGGTTTTATTTAAAAATAAGACTGCAAATATTGATTAAGTGACTGTCGATTTATTTGCGCAGTTTTTCAAAGAACTTATTCAAACTCCACAGATTCCAATAAGACTTAAACCAAACCTAATTGTCTGTAGTGGTTCAAACAAAATCACTCTCTCTCTCTCTCTCTTAGATCTTTATGGGGTTTCAGTTTGATTTTTTAGATGGATCTAAATTTATTTAATTGACATGATGCAAAAGATTCCACATAGGAGTAATTATTTTGTTAACGATCTGCCCATAGTTCCGACTATCTCCAGAGTACTTATGTACGTTTGGCGACTTCAATCTTAGCGTGCAATATATGGACATTGCTTGCCGGTCGGATTTACAAACAAATTTGAATTAGTTTTAAACATGGAGCTGCGAATTATTTTAAACTAAAACTGCTCTAAATTTTAGCAAATAATAAACTGCTTCTCATTTTAAAGAATTTATTATTTGATGATTTAAGCGTTTGCCTGGATCTCAAACATTAATTTTATAAAAGCCATAAATCCAAGCACAGCAGGATTTATTAAACGGTAATCAAAGTAATTCGATTATTATAAAATCCTAATACTATACTATATAACACAAACTGTGGTGGCGTTAAAACAACTGAATTGCAAGGTCAACTCAATTTTTACGTATCAAGTAAAAATACAAGGTCCATTTTACCTTTAGTGTTTCGCATCTGTAGAATATCCCTTGATTGGCATAAGCCTTTAATGTGCTAATTAAAATACATTTTACCTAAACTAATAATTTTAATACAAATGCAAGATAAAAGTCATCCAGAACGCAAGTAGTTTATTTCCTTTTATGCTCTTCCTATATTAATTTTTGTTTTATATTTTTATTCACATCGAAATTATTTATTATGTACCAGGCGCCCATCCCTGCACTGCACTGGAAACATAAACACCTCCCGCCCAACCGACCGAGGGACGCAGCAGATTGATGCACGGCATGTTCGAGTTTTTGACAGACGTACGAGAGGGAAAATAGAGAAGCCTCCTCTCAAACATTTTGGTCCCGACAGGAAAAGTTCCGTAACTCTTGATAACGTTCCTGGACACTCAAAGTTTTCAACAAAGCGACACATTTACTACAACTCTGATTTTTGATAAATCCTCCAAGTCTACTAAACATTCAATAAAGATTCAGCGTAAAAAAAGCCCAATCCAACTTACTATTAATCAAAGTGGGCAGGAATCGATAAGGTATGAAATCCGTTTGTGGGTAATGATCAAAATGTTTTAGGAAAATATAGAACTTTACTTTAATTTTTACAAAGACTGTCGTGAGTCAAATGACAATTACAACTATGAGGCAAGCCAAGACGAACGTAAATGCTGCGAGTATTCAGCAGCCTGAGAGTAATCTTATATCGGCATTTAGCCGACAAAAGGCGATAGCGGACATGGCTGCATCTGCAAATTACTTTAGCTGCAGCAACGGAGCCACAATCACCTTCTGTAGGTACAGCAAGTACACGAGATACACCTTACTGGCCACAGTCAAGGTATCAGTTAAAGTATGTAATGGTCTGATGTCCACTTTTAGAGCTTAGTTTGAAGCAGGATCCAAAATAAATTTGATCTCAAAACGAATAGCTTCAATCCTATCACTGAAAATCCACAATACTTCTTTACGTATCGAGGGTATTGGAGGCAAAACAAGTATTAGCCGAGCCGAAGTTAACGTGTATATGAAATCCATGCATAATGACTTTACTCAAAGTAGAAGCTTATGTGTTAACAAACATCATAGCTGATCAACTGGCTCATCAGTTGAATGCCTCAAACTTACAGATCCAAATAGGCAGATTCAGACCTTGACAAGCCAGGAAAAATTGAAATCCTTATCGCAGCAGAGCATTGTTATTCATTGCTACTGCCAAACCTCTACTACTACTACTACTGTATATATCGCCGTGTCTTTATACTATCTTCACATATCAAACCAATCAATCCACCTAGTTTCAAAAACTAATTGCGACAACAAATGGGAATAGTTGATGCACTATTTTCCAGGCATTAAAGCCTCCCCACAAACATTTGTTTTTCTAAACTTTCCGGATCGTTCCTATGGCAGCTATATGATAAAGTCGTCCGATTTCCATATAGTTAAAATAGATATTCCAAAATTATACAAAATGCTCATATTTTGGAGTACAAGAATAAATGTTGAAAAACGGCAAAGCTAGAATTTTTTTTTTTAAATGTCCCGATCGTTCCTATGGCAGCTATATGATATAGCTATATGATCCAGCACTTTCCTACTGATTATGTAGAAGACTATCTGCAAAGTTTCATTCTGAGAATGAGAGATTAGTTTCTTACAATCGTAGATTAACTAAGCTGTTGATGCTGCTCAAGAATATAAATAGTTTATAGGGACTGTACGATGCCCTAACGGCCTCTATCCTCGAGTATTTCGCGATCAGTAAGCATGCTGGCTAACACTTCCTCCTTCCTCCATAATCGCATGCAAGGGCCCCGTCATTCGAGGACTTGGCCATGGATCTGGAACGTCTGGGCAAGTGCGTGCTGGGCCAGCTGCCGCCCACGACTTACAACAGCATCATAGTGCAGCATTCTATTGACAGGAGCCGAGAGACCTGACACCAGGCGCCTATAATCAGCACATATCCACGATCGCTAACCGATGCCCTTGACATGGTCTGCCGCATTGAAGCCCAATGTCGGCGAGGCCCAGCCACCTTCGTGATGACCGTCGTCGCCGTGAACGCAGACAACCCCGTCGGCTCACCCAGCAGAGGAGACCGAGGCTCCCGCCGAAAGAACGCGGCTGGCAAGGACTCCTCCAGGAATTCCGTGTCGTCCTTGGAAAACTAGCTGTTAAACTTTCGGGGCGGAGGCAGCCAACACCGAAAGTCCCCATTCTTTACCGGCGGCCACTGCCAAAAAATCCAAAAATCCAAACTTTTGAACCGAATAAGATAATAAAACCTTTTGAACGCCATTTGACAGGTAATTGTTGTAAAATTTACATATGTATTTAAAAATGTCTCGCCCACCTATTCGCCTTTCTATAGGATATCAATTTGAAAAGAACCGTATTTTTTTACGCCAATTAAAAAAAAAATAAATTTATACAATTTTTTATCTTTATTTTTATGTATTTACTTTAAATAAAAATATTTTGAAAGAAAAAAATTTTTTAATTTATAATAAACAATTTTTGACTGATCTTAAAAATAATGTTCTTTGTCTTTTTTTATATTAATACTATTAAAAAACCAATGGAAATGAAAGATTTTTAATTTAATACAAAAAACATGAACAAATTCAAAATTTTAACCCTAATAAGCGTTTTCGCGCTTAAGTAAGACAAAATTTTTTGGTATATTTTACCCCTGAGTTTCTACCAAAGCGTCTGCGGAAATGCAACGGCATAAACCAATTATGCCGTTGCATTTCCGCAAACGCAGCGTGACGAAGCCGATGAAAGTTGATTTTGGTCCAAAAAATATCCACAAAAGTCGCAGTTATAGTGTACTCGTTGGCTTTCATCGGTTTCAGAAGATATAGACTACTTTAGCCAAAAAAAAGTGAAAAGAAATGGACACCTGGCAGGTAGCGATTTACCTGTGCAAGCCCAATCCCAACTGTCGTTTTTTAGCTTAGTTTACAGGTAATCATCATTTAAAGAATCTTTCATTTAAAGAAAAAACATGACGATAGGTAACCTAAATTTTGAGTACTGCTACCTGAAAGTCGACCAATTTGAAGTTCGACCTATGATGCAAAAGTAAAAATATTTTTCAATCCTAAAAATGATTTTATTGTAGATTCTTAATCCTTGGGAAATTCTCTGTCGATTAAGTATGGTAAATATTGTTTTTGCGACATCGACTTTTTTTATTTTTGCAACGGTTTTTGTTCTAGAGGCGCTACTGTGCGCCGGCCGCCCGTTTACAGCTGTTCCAGGGACCACCGTTCATCGAGATCGCCAACGGACCGCCGCTTTTTGCCAATAGTTTAACCAGAACTGCCGTCGCCGCCGAGTCCTGTCAGGAGAGACGCCCCAAATCCCCTTGACTGCGGGGAAAAACGGGAAACTTGAATACCGAAAATGCGCTCTTTCGAGGGACTATGCTTCTACTACCGCAAGTTTATTCCACACTTCTCAAAGACCACGCGCCCTTTGCACGAACTCACAGAAGCTAAACGCCTCTTCTCATGGTCATCAGCGGCTGACTATGACACCGGTACCAACTTTTCACGCCCCCGATGGGCTATTCATTGTGGATGCCGACATGTGTGCGGGGCTCAGTAAACAGCAAGAAAATCAGGAGGGCGTATTACAGAAAGTCACTAGGAGGGAGCTGCAAGCAGTCGTTCTGTCCACGAAACATTTTACCACTTATATGGTTGGAAATTTCTGCTTCACACGGACCACTCGTGCCTCCGATGGCTGATTAACATTTGGGAGCTTGAAGGATTGGATTGAACGAGTCAAACAGTACGACCCGGCGATCGCGTAGCGAGTGCAGCGCACTCGAGACCATGTTTATGCAAACGCAGCCCGTCGACCTCGCTAGTAGCCAGAAAAAGAATCCAACTTTAGCTTTTATCCTGCAGTGGCTGTTAAAAGGGGAGCAACCAAGTGAAGCGACCACATGGAGTAAAAGACCTGAAGTAAGAGCATTTTTCATTTGTTTGAGCACCTAGTCAAAGGCTTTTTGGTGATCAAGAACCAAACGTTCTTCAGAAGAAGCCATCCGTAGCGCTCATAAGTCTACCATCGGTGAAAACTTCGGGATCAAAAAGATAGTCACCAAACTGAAGAAACGCTACTTCTGGATCGGACAAACCGCAGACGCATAGTAGCGCCTTTTCTCATTTTACGTTGCAAAAATCATAACTTTTGAACCGAATAAGATATTCAAATAATTTAAACGGCAACTGGCAGGTAATTGTTGTAAAATTTACATATGTATTGGACAATGTGCCACGCCCACCCATTCGCCATTTTATAGGGTATCAAAGTGGAAAAATAAATTTTTTCCTATGAAGACATTTTTTTTTTAATATTTTTTATTTAATTTTTTATCTTTATTTTTATGTATTTGCTTAAATAAAAATATTTTGAATGCAAATAAAAAAAAAAATTTTGGATGACCATAAAAAAAATTTTTTTCGACTTTTTTGTATTGGTATTATTAAAAAACCAATGTAAAGGAAAGATTTTGCATTCGATACAAAAAAAAAAAAAACAAAAAACAAATTTAAAATTTTAACCCTAATAAGCGTTTTCGCGCTTAAGTAAGACCAGATTTTTTGGTATTTTGGTATATTTTACTCCTGAGTTGCTTTGGTTTATGCCGTTGCATTTCCGCAGACGCAGCGTGACGCAGCCGATGAAAGTTGATTTTGGTCCAAAAAATATCCACAAAAATTGCAATTATAGTGTACTCGATGGCTTTCATCGGCTTCAGAAGATATAGACTACTTTAGCCATAAAAAAGTGAAAAGAAATGGACACCTGGCAGGTAGCGATTTACCTGTGCAAGCCCAAACTCAAGTGCCGTTTTTTTCGGCTTAGTTTACAGATAATGAATATATTTATCGTTTAAAGAAAAAACATGACGATAGGTAATCTACATTGTAAGTACATTGTAATGCTACCTGAAAGTGGACAAATTTTCATTTTTTTTCTCCTATGATGCAAAAATGGAAATATTTTTCAACTTTGAATGCTCATATCTTCTACAAAAAAACCCTAAAACTTATTTTATTGTAGATTCTTAATCCTTGGGAAAGTCTCTGTCGATTAAGTATGGCTTAAATCGTTTTTGTGACATCGACTTTTTTGATTTTTGCAACGGCTTTTGTTCTAGAGGCGCTACTGTGCGACGTAGCCCTTTGATGTGCCCGGTGTACCGAACGCAGATCAGGCCAGATCGATACGGTAGGGAAACTGCAGTCCAAAGTCCTGGGCGCTCCATTTGAATGACTTGCGATTGTCATTCTGGGCCCCCTGCCTACTACAGCACTCGGAAACCACTACATTACCATAGTGATGTGCTTATTCACAAAATGGCCTGAGTACATTGCTCTGCCCAATTAGACCGCCGATCCAGTCCGAGCCCACGTCCAGTTACTTTTTTTTAAGACCGCATCAGACAAACGCAGGAAATCGGACGACAGCACATAATTGTAGCCGCCAACGTCAACAACGACCTGCAATCGCATCGAGAAGAGTTCGTTTATTTCAATTGCCTGGCACCATACTGACCCCCTAATTTAAGAAGGGGTATAAGTAACGAAAGTCGAAATAAGCCTGAAACACGCGTGTGTTCTTTTCACGGCTTTGACGGGGAAGTTGACAGCCACATCTTTTCAAAACTTCCGCTCGGTTTTCTGAAGTGTGTTCTTTTCACGGCTTTGACGGGGAAGTTGGCGCTGCCAAGTTCTTGGTAGCCATATCTAATAAAAAGTTCCGCTCGGCTTTCCGTAGGGATCTCGGACCGCCCCTCGCCCCTTTTTCGCAGTCAAAATTCGTTACAATGTGTTTGGTTTTGTTTGTGTAGATCAGATGCTATTTTACATATTGTGACGCGCACAATTATAATTGGAATTATTATGATATTGGAATTAAATGCGCGCGCCAAAGATTGTGCGCAAAGGGTCACACTGACCAAAAGTGATTGGTCATACTGCGCCGCGGCGTTAGGCGCACTTAAGAAACGGACTAACACCAGACAGGAGGGCGGGCTCACTAAAACCCGACAGATCCCTATATAAGGCGAGTCGCAGCCCTTGTATCGTGACTTAGCAGCCGACAGCGATCGGGTGAGGTAAGCCTACCTATTCGCACGCATCCAAGTAGTCAGCAGCGAAGTCTTTTTTCGGGCTAAGCCAGGTATTCTAATCTGGTTGGCTAATACATAGTAGTTCCCTCGTTCACCCTAACCCGCCTTCCCACCGACTCGGTTCACCGATCCGCAGTACATCTATCTCGTGGCCGACCGAAAGGTTCCCGGGTTAAGTCTCGCCTCGTGGCCGACCGAAAGGTTCCCGAGATATTATCTCTCTCTCTCGCGGCCGACCGACAGGTTCCCGAGATATTGTCTCTCGCTCTCGCGGTCGACCGAAAGGTTCCCGGAATATGTGCTCTCGCTCTCGCGGCCAACCGCAAGGTTCCCGAGATATTCTCGCTCTCGCGGCCGACCGAAAGATTCCCGAGTGAACACCGCGGACAACTAACGGGTAGTCACCACCCACCGTTCTTTTGTTACAGCTCGATTCGTGGCACCAGTCGGACACTCCGCGACCGGCTTCGTTTCTTCTAGAGGCGACATGCAACGTCCAGTATACCGGACCGGGAGCAAACCACGCAGATCCTGTCGGAGGAAGCAGAACGAACGGCCGAGCTATCCAGTTTCCACCCAGTTGTAAATCTAAACTTGAATAAACGTGACCTTTAACTAATTACTAAGTATTCCCCTGACTTATACTCTGGGACCGGGTCGGAAATCTCTTCCAGCAACTACACCTGGCACAAACAAATATCTGCGACAGATCCTGGCAATCCATAAGCCACCCGACCAACGACGGATCGTCACAATATTAAATCAAACGCTGATGGTTTGGATAATAAGCCTACAAGCCCCAAGTTTTAGGACATATAACGCATACTTTTAATAAGGCAACAACTTTAATTATACACATTATTAATAATGTAACAACTTCAATGTACCCTGAACAGTGGAATATATGGAGATTATTTTAATATCCAAATCAATCAGTGAATTTTGGCCGAAATACTCTTACCTTTGCGAAGCAGATCAACACCAACACCAATCAATTACTACACTTTCCTGACACTTTTTATACCCTTGCAGGGTATTATAATTTCAGTCAGAAGTTTGCAACGCAGTGAAGGAGTCATCTCCGACCCTATAAAGTATATATATTCTTGATCAGCATCAACAGCCGAGTCGATCTAGCCATGTCCGTCTGTCCGTTTCTACGCAAACTAGTCCCTCAGTTTTAAAGCTATCTGAATGAAACTTTGCAGATAGTCTTCTATATACTCTCACTCGTATATATGTCGGAACGAGCCGGATCGGTCAACTAGATCATATAGCTGCAATACAAACGATCCGTAAATTTGTTGAAAAAAAATTATAACTTCACTGTTTTTCAACATATCTTGATCAACTTTCGGTTATGAGCTTTTTATATTGTTTCTGATTTTTAGATTTAATTTTATAAAATTCGGACTTCTATATCATATAGCTGCCATAGAAAGATTTAGAAAAAAAATTATAACTTTGTCAGTTTTCAACATAATTTCTTCTACTTTGGGATACAAGAATTTTATTTATTTTATTTTTTTTTTTATTTTTTCAGAATTTTGTTGTAAATTTTATAAGAATCGGACGACTGTATCGTATAGCTGCCATACAAACGATCGGTAAATGTGGAGGTAAAGTACATTTTACTTTACATGTAAAAATGTAAAAAATGTAAAAAAATGTAAAACTGTAAAAATTGTATGAATATGAAAGAAATTCATATTATATTATATTGGGATAGATTATAATTAATACAATTGGAATCTGCAAGGGTATACCAACTTCGGCGCGCCAAAGTTAGCGTCCTTTCTTGTTTTCTCTAGTTTTGAAACTTTAAATCATAAAATTCTAAATGTGACTAAATTAAGAGTACTTGATAATTTTTCTGACACAGTCCTAAAGATTGGTCAAATTACATTCTCGTCAAATGTGGCGTTCCACAGAGGTCTGTCTTAGGACCTTTGTTATATACAATATACATATATTTATATATATATATATATTTATATATATTTTTCGTAGTTTCGAATATCTATGTTTTTTTTTTAATATACTTTTTTAAATTACAAAGTTTTTTTTGACTTTCCCACATCAAATCGATCGCGAAACAATAATACAAGCAAATGCGCTATTCAAGTGAGCCAAATTTTCTGTTACTTATTGTTACTTATTGGAAATGTAATTTTTTTTGTTATTGTTGTTGCACTACTAGTATTCATTTGTATTATTTTCATTACATATATAAACATAGTTCAATAAATAAATAGGACTGTTTATTTGAAATTTTTTAAATTGTGAGTTATTGGGGTTTTAGTGTGAATTTCGTGGGTGGGCTATTCAAGTGAGCGGCAGTGTATATAGAAATAATCTGCCCAATGCACTCTCTAACTGTGACGTATGCAGATTTCCGTAAGTGGTCCCCTGTATCAAATTAGTGATTGTGTTTATATAGTATTTGTAATGAAGAGTTATTGCATGTTAGTGAATAGGCATATATGGTCGAAAATTACGCGTTCAATAGTTATTCTAAGGTATTTTAATTTTAGTCAGAAGTTTGCAACGCAGTGAAAGAGGCATTTCCGATCTTTTAATATATATTTATATTCTTGATAAGCATCAACAGCAGAGTCGATCTAGCCATGTCCGTCTGTCCGTCCGTCGATATGTCCGTCCGACCGTCCGTCTGTCCGTTTGTCCGATTATATTCAAACTAGTCCGTATCTGAATGAAACTTTGAAGATAGTCTTCCAGTCTTCTCTTTCAAGTATGTAAGTCGGAGCGGGCCTATATCATTTTTATAACAAAAAATTATATCTTTGTCAGTTTTCAACTTCTTCTTTAAGATACAAACATTTTATAATATATTAGAATTTAACTTTAAATTATATAGCTGCCATAGAAACGAAAACATGTAAAAAATGTTGAAATAACATGAAAATTAAGTTAATTTATATTATACATGATAAGGAAAAATTGTAATTGATTAAATTGCAATCTGCAAATGTATATAAGCTTCGGCTTGAAAAAGTTAGCTTCCTATCTTGTTTATGAATAAAACCGCCTAGTGGTACTGTGTTATATATTTATTGGTTTGTTTCCGAACACCCAATGGGTACGATTGCATTGGGAT
Source organism: Drosophila punjabiensis (assembly GCA_008042585.1). NCBI lineage: Eukaryota > Metazoa > Arthropoda > Insecta > Diptera > Drosophilidae > Drosophila > Drosophila punjabiensis. The sequence goes on along the minus strand of VNJR01006056.1, from coordinate 22,158 downwards.
CAAAAACGTGAGTAACTTAAGCTTTGACGCGAACACGCCATTTGATAATGCTTGTCGAAGATGTGTAAACAAGTTAGAAGTGCAATGTGGCCAATCATGAGTTCTTCGAATGCGTTGCAACCAGTTGGAATATCGTCTACATAGGCATCGTAAAGGAGCGCGTAGGCTGTTTGGGGGAACTCATGGCGATAATAGCCGCCTAGTTGCTTGAGAACTCGAACAGCGGAAAAGGGGCCCGAGCCAATCTACAGGTAACCGCCGAAAATGAAGAAGTAGTTCGTTTTCGTTCTTGCGCAAAAATTTAAAATTGTGGTGCGCCTTGAACCTTATCGACGTCGGTCATAAAAAATTTAAAGACATTTTTATGCGCACGAGTACTTTGGTTTTTGCACATGCCCCGTTGTTGAATCTCACTTCGTATGGCGATTAAGATAAGATAACAATTCTATACGAAAACGAAATCTATAGATCAGATAATTAAGTAAAGTGTCCGAAAATAAGCACTATTCCGTCATATCCGGCTCGAAGGACCAATTTTAAGAATGTTTATAAATGAAAATGCCCAGTCTTACTGTATACTACATTTATTGGTTAGCTGCTTCGATAACAAAAATGTGAATAACATAAGCTTTAGCAGCTAACACGTCTTCGAAAATGCTTGTCAAAGACAAGTTACAGTTACAGTTTAACGATAGAAGTGCATGGAAAATTTCTGGGCAAAAGCTCGCACGCATGTGCAGAGATGCGATGCTCGCGCAGCGGCTGCTGATAAAGCTGACGAAAGCTTTAAATTAAACAGTAAATACCTTTTAAATACCGTTCAAATTTTTAAATTTTTTTTTTTGCAAACCAAAATAAGAAAGGGCGAATTGGCCTCTGTTGGCAGCCCGCAACAAGCTACCGATCATTTTTAGACTACGCCGGCTATCGTTATCCACGTCAATCAATATGACGGACACAACAAAGAATTGTGCTAACATTTACCTAAGAGTGACACTATCGCGATAGTATCGATTTTTCGCAAAAAATATGGTAAACTACTAGTTGGCCAAGGACCGCGAAAAAAAAGGTTTAAAAAAAGGTCGACAAAAAATTGTCCGAAAATGGTGATGTCCCGGACGGGTTATGCATTGTCGCTTGTTCCGTCCGCAGTAGTTCTCTGTCTAGCTAAGGCTGCGGTTATTTTTCCTACCTAAAAGCCGTAGGAAATTAATCTCTAGCCATCATTGGAGGTGCCTGGCGGGTAGGCACCCCTGGAAACCTTCCGCTTTTCTAGGAATGGACCAGGGAAAACCAACAGGGATGGAATGTCCGCCCAAACGTCGGTGAAAGGCGTGACAGCTACCACCGGCGGGCATGAAGGGGGGCAATCTTAGTGTCGCCAGCGGTTGCACCTCTGATGTGACGGAAGCAAGTCATGCCAGTTGCAAAGCTACTGCCACAATAACGACGCAAGGGAAGCTAAGCCGCTCAGGTGCCATGCCCAATACAGACTCGCCCCTGGAGAACGTGCTGCCCTCCGCATCTAGAGCCGGCTCCAAAAATAGACGCCTTATCCCCAGAGCAAAAGGTAGAGCTTACCCGAGGATCGCAGAGGGCAGGCTGCACTTCGCCAAACTGCCACTCACAGGCAGGCCCTCCCCAAAAAGCGAAGAAGCCCATCACGAAGACGTGAAAGTGGCTAACTCAAGCGCTCTGTCAATTGGGGGCACCGTGGGAGGGGGCCAAGCTGGACGTGGTGGAGAGGGAGCTAGTCCCGTCCATTCCCAAGGGGAAGGTATTCTTCCCCATCGCAATCCAAGGTGACCGGGCGCTGAATTTGCTGCACCGTCAAAATCCGAACATCCCATCCGCGGATTGGGAGGTTCTGCACCTTGCCACTACCCAAAGAGGGGGGCCAACGCGCAGTCCCCCAAATAGATAAAGAGGCGGAAGACTTCCTTTATCCTAGAAACGGAAAAATGTGCCTCAAAAATATCCATCCCGGGGATAAGGATGGTCATACCCTGAAGGCACGCGAAGTGGAGAAGGACTTTGTTTTGGAAACCATCGTGGATGCCGCCCAGGAAATGACGATGGATGAGTCCGATGAAAAAGAAGGCGGTGACCTGCCGTTAGTAATCAACTCGTCGATCGAAGGTGAGCCCGATACCCATGACACTCAAGGTCGCCTCGGCGGAACTCCTCATAGCCATGAACCAATACCTTTGCCGGACTAAGGTCCTCAAACTACAATGTGTTCTATTTACCATTGGTAAGCAGGAACAGAACCGCCAAACTTGTACGGTAGAAGGAACTTAGGAGCCTGGTAGAAGCCAGCCAGAACCAGCAACTGATCGTGGGTGCAGACGCCAACGCACCCTACAGCGTGTGGGGGAGCCCCGACACAAGCGACAGAGGTGAGTAACTTTTAGACTTTATACTTTCTACTTACTTATCTTTAGCAAACGTGGGGAGGAGCATACCTCCTAGATCTGACTATATCTGCTAGATCAAGGGGGCAGGGTACTATGGTATCAGAATGGAGAGTCCTTGAGAGACCATCCTTCTCAGACCATAAATACATACGGTTCTAATACGAATTTGAGCGCTCTCCAAAACTAGTAGTCTTTTGGAACCCCCGGATCACTAACTGGGAGAGTTCAAGAGAACTATCACAAAAAAATGTGCGGAAGACATAGAAAAGTCCCTAGATATCAGAAACGAGAGGACCAAGCCACACTCAGACGCAATAAACTCAAAGAATTTTTCAAAGGCGCCAAGCTGGCGAAAGGTGATACTACTCAGGGACTACAAATAGGAAATACGTAAGGCGCAGAGAACCACGAACTTCTGCTCCAATATAGAGACTGCCACAGAAACGGCTAGACTCCGGGAGCTGCTATCTAAGCAACCAACCATACAGTGCCCTAGCAACATTAATGCAAGCACATTTCCCAGGATGCACTGAGTTGTGTGATGCCAATAAGCACCAGGACCTGGCTACTGGAGTAGAGCACCTCCCAAAACATCTAATATCCTCTAGAAGAATCCAATGGGCCATAGACTCCTTTACGGAGACTAAAGCATCGGAACTAGATGGAATATTCCCAGCCATACTTAAGGTGGCCAAAGAAGTAATCACCCCATTTACACAGCTTGCCTAAGCACAGCCTATATCCCTATCCAAACAAGGACCTCTAGGATTGTCTTCCTATCTAAAGCAGGAAAGTGAAACCATGTGAGCCCCAAGGACTACAGACCGTGAGAACGGAATAGTAAATAAGGTTAGTTAGACGGAGAGAGTAAAAGCGAAGGCAAGAGAGCTGGAGAAACCGCTCAGCTGCAGCTAAAACCTTAATAAGAAAGACACAAAAGGAAAGCGAGAAACATGTCTTTGAAAAAAACTAAAAGTTATTATTAATAAAAATTAATTTTGCACAGAAGGACACATGCACACAGCACAGCAAGCGATAAAAGGTATTGTTTAGTTGTGTGACAATATAAAAGAAAGCCTGGTGGTTTAGAATGCAGTTGAAACACAAATTTGGAGCGCAAAACAATAACACGACCGTTCACTGTGAAGTGATAGACGATCATGAGGCCCTTTTAGAACCTGAGCCACTAATTAGTTTGAAATCCACAACTTCCATGCTATTTTCACTAGTTCTTTCCTGCAGTTCTGTTTTTCTTGTTCCGTCTCAGAATAATTTCTTTGGGCCTTATTCAACTTCTTAGAAACGAATGCGATAGGATATTAATCGCCTTCGTGTTTTCTGAAAAAGGATACCACCGACACCACATTTACTTACATCACACTTAACAAAGATAGGTCTAGAAAAATCAGGGCTTCGAAGCACAAGGCTTTAACCTTTAAATGATTCTTTGCCTTCATCACAAATTTTTTTTTTTGGATTTAGGAGATCAGTTTGTGGAGTTGCAACCGAAGCAAAATTGTTGATAAATTCTCTATACCAACCGACCATGCCAAAAAATCTTCAAAGAGTTTTATACTGGTTGAGTGACTTCTCAGAAATAGTAAAGGTAGTCCTTCTGCGAGAACTGGGCTCCAACGGAATCTTTCAATTAGCATCTTTTAAATCTTAGCTTGAGATGTATACTGCTTTATGAAGTCTACCGCCGATCTGCGAAAGTGGATATTAATCTTTCTTAGCCGTGGCGTTGACTTTTCAGCCATCGAGACAGAGGCTTACTTTTCCAGGCTTTTGCACTAGCACCACTGGAGACGACCAAGGATTATCCAATTCCTCAATAACTGCGAGTTTAGGCATTCGCTGTATGTCAGTATAGAACAATGTTTCAATTGCTGTAGACAGCGGGAAATGCCGCTGCTTGACTGGTTTATCTCCTGTGTCTATCGAATGCGAGATAAGAGTTGTTATTCCGATTCCTTACATTAAATTTGTTTTTCCTTTTTCACAGATTTTTATTTCAAGTGTTCAAAGCCCTCAAACGCACAACCAACTGTTTTACTGATTTTTGTTTAGCTTAAACAATAAGCGAATTATGTGTTTAAGCACCAAACACCGAGCGTGAGTAATTCCCCTCCAAAAACCAAATTTTAGCTTCGACCAGATAGGTGGTCATGCGTATGGGCTACGCTTTTCTCTAAATAAACGACAATTCAAAACTTAGCCAATTACAAGTCGCAGTAAATTAATACCCAGTATTCGACGTCAGACAAGGCTAGGTAAACAGTTACGGATGTATTCAGAGCGAACGCATAAAATATTCCTCGGCTTCGACTAATGATAAATAGCATAAATTACCTATTAAAATATGTATAAGTGCATTAAATATATATTCAGCGGTTTTAATTTTCTTGGTACATTACTTTATTTTTATTTAAGCGCAAAATTTTTAAGAGTCGTGGCCTTTGAAATTTTATTTACATTATCTCTGCTTTTATTCTTATGCTAAATCAAAACTTAGCGAATGCAAATTCATACGATATTCGGTACGATATTTGGGCTTCACTTAGTTTTTTTTGTTGTCTTCACTCTATGAAGACGGCGTAACATCGAAGACGGCGTAACAGCACTAATGCAAGCACCCTTCCCAGGATGTACTGATGTGTTCAATGCCAATAAGCACCACAACCTGGCTACTGGAGAAGAGCACCTCCAAAAAGACCTAATATCCTCTAGAAAAATCCACTGGGCTATAGACTCGCATGGCATGCGAGCCCCAAGGACTATAGACCGATAAACCTCACGTCGTTTTTACTCAAGACACTAGAAAAACTGCTGGACCTATACATCAGGAACGATGTAGGAAGACTACAGCCGACCAACCAGCACGCCTATACAAAGGGATCGCCTAGAAGCGACCTAGCCGGACTTTGCTTAATGCGCTTAACGATTCAGGATAGAAAACTGCTTTGAACGTGGATGGCTTTTTGTATGATGCTCGGTTTAGCAAGGTGACAAGCGAGCGATTCAGGGTCTACATATCGGTGGAGCGTCCGACACTGCTGTATGGGGCATAAGGGCGCTGAGTCTAACCCCTACAAAAGCACTCGAACTCGGAATTGATGGCCTAGTCATCCACACACAACTGACAGCAGGAAAGGCGGCAACGCCTGGTTGCATATTCGCCACCGGGAAAGCGGCAGAACTTGCTCATTACAAAAACAGTTCACTTGAGGCGGTCAATTTGTTTGTAGACAGTCAAGCAGCGATAATATCCATGCAATCCTTAGCGGTCAGTTCCAAAAGTGTACTGGCAAGCAGGGAGGTACTAGATATCCTCAGCACGAATAAGTCAGTGAGGATCTATTTGGTTCCCAGCCACCAATGCATGGGTAACAAAACCGCAGACAAACTTGCAATGGAAGGCGTCGGATTGGTGAGTGAAGGAATAGAAAACGTTTCGGCCTCCCTAAGAACGCTCCAAAGTGAGCTAAAGGGACAGGCCAATGCAAGAGCAAAAAGCAGATTGAGGGGAAATTTCACAATCTGTAAAAATCAATAATCATGTGCAAAGAACGCAACGAACAGCACTGTCACTACGTGCTACATGTTCCACGGAAAGATTGCAGATTGTTAGTAGGAAGATCGCCAACTGTCGGAAGTGCGATGAGTCCGGGGCAACCGAAACCTTGACCATAGTGCATGATTTTTTCTGTGTTAAATTATGTGAAACACCTACACACAAAAATAAGGTCAATTATTATTTGCCATTAAGTGAGTTAATAAAACAGTCCCATTGGACATGCAGGACCGATCCAGATTACCAGATTTGCTCTCTAAAATTCATGGGGTTAGGGTATTCCTATCTCCCAGCCCTGGTTATTCTTAAACAATTTGGTTTAATCATTTACGAATTTTGGGATATTGCTTATTTTGGTACCTTGCAATGTTTAATTAAGCCCAGGGCTTAAGTAGAAAATGAATATTAGTACCGTAATAGAATTAGTAAGTTATTGACGAGTTATTAACTAAATTCGGTTTTCCGTTTGTAACATATTTTTAATATTCTTTAGCCTTGATATTTAAAAATTTTTGGTTTAAGTTCAAAAAATTATTGCCTCATTTACATGAAAATTAATTTTAAAAAGTAAAGCCCTTTTTGGATCAGTAACATTTAGTTACCCAGATTAATGTTATGAATATAATACGAATTACAATTATTTTAATTTCTAACGACCGTCAATAAATGTCGTAATATTTAAAAGATTTTCTAGTTTTCTTTCATCCAATTAGCATATGAAAGTATTTTTTTTATTTTTTAAATTATTATCAATTGATGTCTGATAAAGATAGTCTAATTAAGAGTAAATATTAGATGATTCATTCAGAAAAATAAAATGTTTTTAAACTTTGTAGATGTCTTCTATATACTCTCACTCGTATATATGTCGGAACGAACCGGATCGGTCAATCCGTAAATTTAAAAAAAAAAAAGAAAAATTATAACTTCACTGTTTTTTAACATATCTTGATCAGCTCTCGGCTATGAGCTTTATATATTGTTTCCGATTTAACTTTATAAAAAAATATTATAAAGCTGCAATAGGAACGGTCGTGAAATTTTTAGACAAAAAATTACAACTTTGTCAGTTTTCAACATAATTTCTTCTACTTTAAGATACAAGTATTTCCAATTTTGTCAGAATTTTGTTGTAAATTTCATAAGAATCGGAAGACTATATCATATTGCTGCCATACAAACGATCGGTAAATTTGGAGGAAAATTACATTTTACTTTTCTTTCAAAAATGTAAAAAATTTAAAACTGTATAAATAAAATTAATGCGAAAGTTATGCATATTATATTATATTGGGATATATTATAATTGTTACAATTGGAATCTGCAAGGATATACAAAATTTCGGCGTGCCGAAGTTAGCTTCCTTTCTTGTTTTTATTTAATTTACCTTCAAAACAGTAACTATCATAGAAAACTCTTTCCTTAGGTCATCTTAATTTTTCATTCTACAAATAATCCGAAAATAAAAACAATTTAAAACTGATATACCTTTTTTGAGACTCCAAGTTTAGTTACATAAATATCTGTTCTGTAAAAACCATACAATATGATTTCATTTGATAATAATATTTCTTTTTATATTAAATTCTTCAATTAAATATACCTTATTTTAATTTTAACATTATATCTATTTTGTTATGAGACAGCAGTCTCTTCAGCACATAATTTCGGAATAACATAGAGTTATTCGAACCATCAGATCTACGTTGACCATTGTCAAATCCAATACGAAGTAAGACGCAGTCAGTGTATTATACAGATGTAAAGTGATCACCAGTAAACGTTTTATTATTACGGCGATACGAATTTAGAGTGTATTATTTTAATTTACCATATAAGTTCGTAAAGTTAAAAAAAAAAAAAAGTATACCAAAATATTTGTTCCTTTCTTCTCGTAGACAGGCACCTGGGATCCCGAGTTTGTAAATGACCAGGGTGTTCGGGGAGATGACACAACGGCAGGCGACTTATTTGTCCTGTCATAACCATTGCGTGTAGGTAGTTGCGTATGTACTGAAACAGAAGCGTAAAAATCAAATGAATATAGTGAAGTGCTTTAGTATGCATAAAAGGCGTCTCTTGGGTTTGAAAGCTCTATACTTATTATTATTTCACCCTTATATAATTTACCGCTCCAAGTAATATAAAGTTCATACTATATATTATTTTTTGATTTAAGGGTTAATAGGCATTGTGTTTGCAATATATTTTATTGGAAATACAATTGGCAGCACATTTGTTTTCATCTCTGGCTACCACATATAGTACACCTTATATATCGCGTGTGCTGTCATCGCATAAGTATCTTCTCTAACAGTTGTTCTTTCTATCTATCTACCGCCAATAATGTGTAAAACTTAATCACTAATAAAAACATCCTTAAATAAAACTATTATCTATTTCGCTACCTATACGAAAACAGGTTATGGGCCCAGTAGTTAGAACAAAGACGCTAGAACAACCAAGATGCGGAACGGCCATATCTTTTTTTGTTCAAGATTTTTTCGTGCTGGCTTTTGAACTGGCATCAGGCTTTATTGAATTTCAGAAGTCAGAATATATCGCTCTAGAGCCAGGAAAAGAGCGCTCTGGAGCCAAACTATCTCTTGTAAGCAAACAGCGACCGCCGCCGAGTATTTGTGTGCACACGTATTCCCATTCACCGTATTTGGGTAGGAGTTGTGAAGTTGTTGAAGTGGTAGTTTGTGTTTTCATCGCGCTCCGTCTGATATCCTCTTAAGGCGGTGTAAGCGCGTAGTTATTCTTAAAAAAAATTCAGAAGTGCAGTGCCAGACTTCTCGGGACGCTTCTCGGTTCTGGTCTCCTAGAGGTGCCTGGAGGCAAGGGGAGGGGGAAGCCCTCGCATCCCAATTTAAACAGATTGAAAGCAAGTGTGGATAACGTCTTGTATGTCCTAAGGCAGTGCACGGTTGCGCATCGGGCAGGTGGGAAGAGGTCCCGGACCCGACCAAACTCCGATCCCCCGCCTAGGTGGTATCCCGACCAAGGGTATCGGGGGCCGAGAAGGGGCGGTATATCCCCCGTCGTAAAGCTAGGGGGAAGTCCTTGGCCGTCGTGGGTGCCCTGTGCAGGCCGCTAAGCCTACCATGGACGAAGACAACCACTTCGTGGGCGGTTAGACATTAACGAGGTCGCTTTGCCAATAGAAGGAAAAGCATGAAGCAGCGGCCTTGAAGAGAAGCAGTAAGCTTTACCGTTCACCCCCGCTACAAGAAACCCTTGAAGGTGGGCAGAACTCGGCGGACGAATCCACGCCGCTAGCCCAGTTAGCTCATAGAGGATAGTGCCGGCCAAAAAGAGCAAGGCATGCCAGGAGGCAGAGAGCCTGCAGGACTTACAGGAGCTAGGGAACCTCAAGTCGTCTCGCCACATCACAATCCCCACGAGGGAGATGTTCGCCAAAATGGAAGCCATCATAGTCCTACAGCGAGGCGCTCGCCACGGTCACCAGGAGGGAAGACAAACCGTTGTCTGAACTGGGGACTACCTGCTACTTGAAGTGGCCAACGGTAGTACCGAGAGCGCTAAGGCCATAAGAGAGTATCGAGAAGGTGCTCGGTGATTCAGCCTCAGTGCGAGTTACGGCGATGGACTCAAAGTTGCTAATATTGGAGATACGCAACATCGACTCCATCACAACGAAGAAGGAGGTCTGCGACGCTATCGCGGGTCTATTCGACTTTGAGGCTGATCGAGTAAAGGTTTGAGGTATGTGCCGTGGGTATGCAGAGACCCAATCGGCGGTGGTCAGCCTGCCCGTTTCCTTGGGCAAAGTCGTCCTGCACCGTCTAGAACTTCGGATCGGGTGAACCTTGGAATCAAGGCACACTGCAATTCACTGCAAGAGCCCTCTGATGCTGCATCAAATGCGAGGAGCCGGGACACTAATTGGCTACGTGCATTAAGGAGGCAACAGGAGAGGCTGTCAGGCCGGTATGCAGTTGTTTCAACTAAATCTAAATTACTGCAGGGCGGCCCAGGATCTCTTGTCGCAGACGGTGCGAGAGCTGGGCTCGGAAGTAGCATTCCTCAGCGAACCCTTCAGGGTAGGCAGCAGCCGTGCTTGGGCCACAGACGGTTGCGGCAGAGCGGCCTTGTGGCTCTGCGTAGTCGAGACGCCGCACAGTAGCACCTCTAGGACAAAAGCCGTTGCAAAAATCAAAAAAGTCAATGTCGTAAAAACGATTTTAATCATACTGAATCGACAGAGAATTTCCCAAGGATTAAGAATCTACAATAAAAATTCAAATCAAAAATCAATTTTAGGATTTTTTTTAGAAGATATGAGCATTCGAAGTTGAAAAATATTTCCATTTTTGCATCATAGGAGAAAAAAATTGAAAATTGGTCTTCTTTCAGGTAGCATAACTCAAAATGTAGATTAGATTAGATTAGATTATCGTCATGTTTGTTTCTTTAAATGATAGATACATTCACTGCCTGTAAACTAAGCTGAAAAAACGGCAGTTGTGTTTGGGCTTGCACAGGTAATTCGCTACCTGCATTTCTTTTACTTTTTTTTACTAAAGTAGTCTATATCTTCTGAAGCCGATGAAAGCCATTGAGTACACTACGACGTTCGTGGACATTTTTTGGACCAAAATCAACTTTCATCGGCTGCGTCAAGCTGCGTCTGCGGAAATGCAACGGCATAAACAAAAGCAACTTAGGGGTAAAATATACCAAAATACCAAAAAATCTGGTCTTTTTTTTGTATTGAATGCAAAGTCTTTCCTTTACATTGGTTTTTAAATAATATAAATACAAAAAAGACAACGAATTTTTTTTTATGTCAGCCAAATTTTTATTTTGATATATTACAAATTTTTTTTTGCATTCGAAATATTTTTATTTAAGCAAATACATAAAAATAAGGATAAAAAATTGAATAAAAAATATTTTTTTTACATTTTCTTCATAGAAAAAAATAGATTTTTTCATTTTGATAGCCCATACATATATAAATTTTACAACAATTACCTGCCAGTTACCGTTATTAAATTACTATTAATTATTAAATTATTTAAATATCTTATTTGGTCCAAAAGTTCTGATTTTTGCAACGTAAAATGAGAAAAGGCGTTACTGTGCGCCGGGCATGCGGGACAAAAAGTCGGCCGGGGTATTTATTCGAGCTAATGTTGGCGGGAACTGGCTGTATAGCTGCTATTTGGCACCCAGTCTCTCACTGGAGTCCTGTTCAGTGACCTGCAAGGAAGGAGTAAGTAGACCTGGTGGAGGTCCCCCCGAACCAATTCTAAGGTCCGAGCGGTTTTGTAGGCATTTGCCTCTCTGAACATCGTCCTTCTGAATGAAGGCAGACGTTTAGCAGGGCGGGGGCGGGATCGATCATCGATCTCACCTTTGTTAGCAGCGCATTGTCCCGCCACTTAAGATGGAGGATCAGCGAGACCTACACCGCCACCGACCACGAGGCCATCGAGTACTCGTTATGCACCGCTGAACGATTGAGAGGTACCGGGCCCCTGCTCAGCAAGGCGATACGGGAGTGATTTACAACAGACGAAGCGGATGGAGCCAATGTGTTGGCCAACTAGTTGGCGGTTGCTGTGGAAGGCGCTTGAGCCAGAGCATGCTGCAAAGGACGACCGTCCCGCAGCACAATTCTCCGCACTTGCCAAAGGGGCGCGCTCCGCGCCTCCCTGCATGCAGCGAACAATACAAAGCGGAAAAGAAGGAGTTGAAGATCGCCATTAAGAACAGCAAACGGGAATGCTTCCTCAAGCCGTGATGCCGCCGACGATAATCCTTGGTGAGAAGCCTATAAATTGATGGTAAAGAGGCTTAATGCAGGTGGCAAAGCACCAACGTCAAGAAGAGCAACGAAGGCGACTAGATGCCATCCCAAACAGAGCGACGAAACTGACCCATGCTCTGCTGGCGACAAAAGTGGCCAACTAGTTCAACAAGTGCCTCCTAGAGGGGACAGTTGGAAAAGTCTATGCTGCATGCCATCACGAGGGTCGTCAAGGTGGCACAAGAAAGGAGGAACTAAGTATTATTATCTGGTTGCCACCCAGGTCAGTAGGAATGTGTTCAACTCGGCTGACTGGGGTCGAACACGGGAGTCCCTAAGGGCTTCCACATCCCGGGGTACCTGCTGATTGTAGCTCACAGCTATTTCAGCAACCAAGTACTTACGCTGGACACGATTCTGGAAACCAGGGCATACAAAGTCTCAGCCGGGGTCTCGCAGAGCTCCGTTCCGGGGCCCGTTCTCTTGAATACCATGTACGACGAAGTACTTTGGCTGCCAATGCCCGTCAGCACTATCCTGGTGGTTTTTGCCGACGATGTCGCCATTGTGCAGGTATCCAAGGAGCTCGCTTCAGTAGAGGCCCGCGCGTCGGAGGGACCACAATCGCGGACGATCAAATACCTGGGCGTCTTCATCAACACGCGCTTGTCGATCAAAGAGCACCTGCAGTACGTCCACAAGAAGGCCATTCGGACTGCAGGTGCGCTATCCAGGATGCTGCTGAACACAACATGAAGCAGGTAACAAGGAGACTGCTAACTTCGATCGTGACCTCGCAAATCTTGTACGCAGCGCCGGTGTAGTCGTAATCGGCCAAGGCTAAGAGCTACATAAAAGGGGTGGAGGCGACCTACAGGCTGTGCGCCATTAGGACAGCGTGCGCGTTCCAGACCATTTTGGAGAACGCGGCGCTGGTCATCGCCGGGAAAGTTCGCCTTACTAAACTGACAAGGGACAGAAGGGGATCTTCGCAGAGCTAGCAGAGCAGATGACCAAAGCCGAGCTCAAAGCTGCCGCCAGGAGGAGAAGCATAGAGAGCTGGCAGATGGACGCAGTCAAAGGGCCGATGGACGCACACCCTTACCCCAGACAGCACGGCGCGCAACTTCTAGTTCTGTCTTTTTCTTGTAACTGTCTTATCCTAATTGTTTGTATGTAAATGTAGTAGAATTAGGCTTTAGTTGTTAGATGAATAAACATGGAGTGCAAAAAAAAAGGGATCGTAGTTTCATGCATGTGTTCGTGTTCTGAGTCAAAATATACCTTTCACTTTATAAGAGTAAGTTAATTTTGGAAGACACTTGCTGTATCTCATTTTAAATAAACTACAATTACTATAATAACATTGTAATTATAATTATTATAATATACAATTGTGAGGTAGCTCTCACAACCCCATGTAAATGATGTACATATAGAATAAGTTAGTTTAAGTCAAATGTATATTTTTCTAGGGTTAAGGCACATACACACACACACACACAGGCAGGAATCGGGGACGGCGTCAACAGAGTAAGGAGAGCTGCGAGGGGCGAGCTCCAAATCGAGCTTAAAAGGTCTGCTGCAGCGTCTCTCAACGCTTTCAAGGAGCAAATCGGCAGTGCGCTAGGCGGCGGTATGCCGATCCGCACAGTGTCGCCGCAGACCTGCTTTCTCATCCGGGACCTGGACGAGCTGGTGACCAGGGAGGTGCTTTCGTCAGAGCTCGCCTCTCAGGCTAACCTCTCTCCCAGCTCGGTCACCATCAAGAGTATCCGCTCCCTCCCAAGTGGGGGCCAGGTGGCGACGATTACCGTTCCAGAGTCAGTAGCTGGCTCAATCTCCAGTCTTGGGAGAGTGAAAGTGAGAGAGAAAGAAAGACTAGGTGTCGCCTCAAAGAGATAGAGTCCCTTCCCAAGTGCTTCCGCTGTATGGAGCCAGGATACATAGCGGCCAGGTGCACTAGCACCTCCGACAGGAGCAACTCCTGCTTTAGGTGCGACCAGGAGGGCCATAAAATAGCCGCCTGCAACAGCAGTCCGCGCCGTTTTAGATGCGCCGATTCGAACCGCAGCGATACAAACCACCAGGCAGGCAGTCGCCTATGCCCCCTGGGGAGGTTAGCTAGAGCGGCCAAAAATAAAAGGGCATGACAGTGGTTCAAGTGAATGTGAACCATTGCGCGGCAGCACAAGAGTGCAACCCGCACCCCCGCCCCCCCCCCCCCCCCCCCCAAACACAAAGGGAATACAAGGCCGAAACCTTGGACATCCAGTCCTTCACGGCGCATATGCAGACACTGGTGGGAAACGGCAAAGCAGAGCAGACGGCGGATTCTGTCATGGACCAACTCCGGGTCGTATGCGATAACTGCATGGCTGCCAAGAGCGCTCACTCTCGTCATAGCGACCCGGTGTATTGGTGGAACCAATCAAAAGCAGCGACCAGAACTTAGTGCTTAAAGGCGAGGCGCCGGTACCAGCGCTCTTACCGTACGGGTGCCCATCTGGAGAGGCGGTCCGAGTACCAGCGGTGCCAAAGAACTCTTAAGGCGGCGATCCGGGATAGCAAGACAAGTTGCTTCCTTTGCGACTCCCCGGATCACGACCCCTAGGACAACGCCTACAGGATGGGCGTAGAGAAGATTCATGGGGCGAAGCAGGGCGCCCCCCTCGACGCGGACAGCATCGACAAGATGTTCCCAAAGACGGATAACCCCAGCGGCGATCTACGACAAGTACCTTAGGGAAGGTACCTTCCCCAAGAGATGGAAAGTCCAGAGATTGTTCCTGCTACCGAAACCTGGGAAGCCGCCAGAAGACCCATCCGCCTACAGACCAATCTGCTTGATTGATGGGGCTAGCAAGGTGCTGGAGCAGCTGATCAGGACAAGGCTGGAGAAGGCCATCGCGGCGGCCGGCGACCTTTCAGATTTCCAGTTTGGCTTCAGGAAGGCTACGTCGACGGTCGATGCCATCCCCAAAGTGGCGGACAATGCGGGTAAACGGGTGGTGCGAAGGATAGCCTTTCTGATAGCCACGCTGGACATCCGCAACGCCTTCAATACGGCGAGATGGGGCTGTATTCTGGATGCTTTAACTAGCTTCGGAGCTTCCAAACTGTTGGAGCTGCTGAAAGGTACTTTATAGGCAGAGCTACTTTATGGTACGACTCCGACGGCGGTGTCAGATCGGCTGAGCTTTCCTGCGGAGTTCCGCAATGGTCGGTCTTGGCCCCGTTGTTGTGAAACGCCATGTACAATGGTGTCCTGCGGCTCCCGCTTCCGGGACGAACCGAGCTCGTGGGATTCGCTGACGACATCGCAGTAGTTACGGTTGACAAGGAACTTTCCGGAGCAGAAGACCTGTGCGGAATAAGCATTAGCGGTATTAACTCGTAGCTGCCTAGTGCAGTCAGCAGGATAATGCTGAACCACAGGGGACCGAAGCAGGCGAGCAGGATGCGTCTGTCGAGCGTTGCGAGAGCCAGCATGCTGTATACGGAACCAGTCTGGGAGCATGCGATAGCGACCCCGGCTTACAGTCGTGGTCTGAACTCGGCCCATCGCCTAGCGGCACTACGCATCCGTAGCGCCTTCAGGACGGTGCCTGAGCAGGTCCCCTGAGCACTGGACAGCTAGACTTGCTAGCAGCAGAGAGAGCCAGCATCTACCACCAGACTAAGGGTAGATCACTGACACCCCGGGAGAAGCAGGAGCTACGCACCGCAGGATCGGTGGGATTCAGCGCTCAAAGGCAGATGGACGCATCGTCTGATCCCTCACCTAGAAAACTGGCTGAAGAGGAAGCACGTTCAGGTAGACTTCCACCTGACCCAGATTCTTAGCGGCCACGGATGCTATCGTAGCTACCTGTGACGATTTGAGCACGAAGACCTCGATACCTGTGCGCGCTGTCACGGGCAATGCGTGGAGACGGCGGAATACACAGTCTTCGAGTGCGAGAGATTTGCTTGGGAGCGGACATCCTTGGAGGCCAGGCTGAGGACCACTATATCAGTGGAAAACCTGGTTCAGCTGATGCTGTTGTTCGAAGCAAATTGGCAGGCTGCGTCGGCTTTGCTGCGATGGCCATGGCGGGACTTCGAGCAGAGGAGCGGCGCAGGAACCAGGTGGCATCTTAGGTCGGGAACAGGGCCCGCGCGAAGCATTGCTTCGCGGCCGTACCGCGCGAGCAAACCGTCCTCGAACCTATGTAACCTCCCAACCCTTCTATCCCCTCTTCTCTGACGCGTCTGTCCTTGCCCATGGAGAGCCCGGCGATCCCGATCCTTAAATCCTAGCCTCTTGAGTCGGTGGTGAGAGTGGAGAGAGTGGCTTAGAGTATTTCCTCCAGGTACTTTCATCATTGTTGTTGCCGTTGCCCGCGAAGTGTTCTCTAGCGGCTAAACGTGGCTGCACCCGCATCAAATGCCAGTCACGTCAGCTGATGACCCGATCAGCTGCGACCAAATGTTGGCAAATGCCCGGACTCCCACCGATCTGGCAGCTTCCAGCTCCCACTTGGTGACTCCACTAATTTGACCGGCAGGTGGTGCTGTCGAGATCGCGCCATGCCTTTCGCTGCTGGCGGAAGCTAGTTGCCACGACACGCACGTATGATCCGAAGTGCAAGAGGTAGCATTAGGAGGTGGAAATCGGTTTGGACCCCGATTCCATGGCTCGCACAGGGGATTTACAGGTGGTAAGATCATGGAACTGACCAATTGCCATCCCCACCGCCCAGCGGTACACCATAAAACGGGGCTCTGGCAACCAAGCAGGAGTGGTAAAACTTCCACCTGCTTAGGAAACCAGCTTAGGTAAACCCCTGACCAACGAGAGACCCCAAAAATGCACACGCCTGTCCCTCCACCTTCTCCCGCGTAGCGTCTGTCCCATAATGGGAGGCTTTGTGATCTGCGTCTGCGTCAGAAGATCAAGCTTGGCAACAAGCAATAGCTGCACTTCATGCTAAACCCAGGTAGCGTCTGATCCACATTGGGCGGCTACTTGGTCTGCATCTGAGCCACATTGCAGTTCTTAATTACCTGGCAGAAGGTATTAAATACAGCCCCCCACATTGGGCCATAATGCTTTAAAAAGCTATGTCGAGTAAGAACTTAGTTACTCCAGGTGACAGCCACAAAAGTGGAAACCCGCGGTTGACGCCGCGGCTAGGGCACAGATTCTGGAGTCCCTAACCCACATTCCCTCCAACATGGCAGCGCCGGCGGCCCACTTGGCCAACGCCCCATTATCAGCGACAAGTGTGGATTCAAGCGGATTGGGTGTCTTTCAAAAGCGCTCGAAACTGCAGCGGACCCTACCTCGCGGCACCCCCACGCCGTCTGCTCACGACTCAGAGAGAGTCCTGGACCCCAGCGGGCGGGAGACAAGTTCGGTGACCCCAATTTCCAAAGGGATCAGGGACTCCCCCAGCCCCCCCCCCTGTACCAGCCCACCCACCCAAGAAAATCAAAACGCCCAAGCCCCAGATCAGGGAGATGGGTATGGTCTTAGACGACCTGTTAACCAAGGTTAACGAGAAGAAGGTCCGAAGCATTATGCGTTTATTGCTGTGGCGAGAGCGAACGATCTGCTTCGTACCAGCGATCAAAAGCGAATGAATAGATGAGAGTGCGCAGGTCCGAGAGACCAGCGAGCGCAGTCGCTTATCTCTGCTTATCTTATTCTTCTCCCCACGCATGCAAAATAGATAATTGGCAAGCTTTTGTTTACATTGTTGTTGTCAGTGATGCTGACCAAATAGAAAACAATAATAATAATCGTATTGCCAAATAAAATAATTTCTTGCCACCAAAATTTTTCGGATTTAAATTTCTAAAAACCTATTTTGAAATTTCATGGCGCCCCCGGGTGGACAAGAATTGTTTAAATAAAAAAGGCAACAAATTAAAAGTGACAGTGACACAAAATGAAAAGTGACAGGGACACATACAAATAAAAAGTGCAATTAAAAAATTATATTTTTTTTCTGTGCATTTAAAAGTTTTTGTTATTAAAACATAAAAAGCTCGATTATGATAATAAACTATTCGAACAACAATTTAATAATTTAATATTAATTTATTAATTAATTATTAATTATTAATATATTTTTCGTTTAATTTGATAATAAGTGATTCGAAAGTTTATTAAATTTTCATTTGTCGTCTGATTGAGAAATAAATATTTTGAACATTAAAAAAAATATACATAAATAATAATAATAAATTTATTAATTATTTAATTAAAAACAATAAACATGACAAAAGAAACAAAAAATAAATCTCTACTAGAAGTACTGAGAAGCAAGCTCCAAGGTCGGGTTAAAGCTATCAGCCGATTAAACGTTCGATTAGAACAAGGATCGATTCCGATTTTGGAGGAAGAATTAAAATGTCGACTCAAAAACTTAAATGCTTCAATTAATAAGGCAAATCAGTTACAAAGGCAAATAGAGGACATCGATAGTGACGATGAATTTTGCGACGAGTTGGAAGAACTATTTATAGTTACCAAGGCTAAAATAATGTCGCTGTTATCTGCCTTGAAAACAGCCAGCGATAGCGAAACTACTGGGTCAGCTGGGTCATTTGATATCCTGTCTCTCTGGTGAAGCTTTAGGAACAATTAAAGCTTACCAAGTCACCGAGAGCAATTACGAGAAGGCAATGGCCAGCTTAAAAAAGGTTTACGATAACGAATGCCTAATCTTTATGAATAATATATCAACATTGTTCACTCTTCCGAAAATATCGCATCAGTCCGCATACTCCTTGAGAAACCTTATGGATACTGTTTCATCGATTTACGGTTCTCTCTTATCGATAGGAGATGACACAAAGATTTCAAACGCAATGTTGATACATTTGGTATTAAATCGAGTCGACCCAGTGACCAAACAATAATGGGAGGAACAGCTCGATTATGAGACTTTGCCGCTTTGGTCCGATTTTGAAAAAATGTTAAATCGCCGATATCAGCACCTATCTGCTGAAGAATCGACAAAGCCGAAGCAAGACAAATTAGTGTCGAGCAGGCAGCATAACCGTAGCTCCTTTTCGTGTTCCGCCTCCAACAGCAAGCCTCAACAAACTTGTAGCTATTGCAATGCAGCAGATCATATATTGACTAATTGCAGTTCATTTGGTCGTCTCTCTGTAATGCAAAGGTTCGAGTTTGTTAAGTTATGCATCAATTGTCTGCGAAAGGGCCATACTGTTTCGAAATGCAAAGGCAAAAAGTGTCGAGCTTGCGACCGATCGCATCATATTCTGCTCCACAGATATACTGTGCCTGAGAAGAGTTTAGCGTTGTCACCACCCCAAGAGAGTATCTCTCCTCCTTTGAACCAAGATCAGCCTTCCACGTCACATGTTATGCATGCCACGTCATTGGACAGGGTGATTTTGGCTACGTCGATCGTAAGTGTCGGAACAAAGAGCGGCGACTACGTGTTACCCCGAGCACTGCTGGACTCTGGGTCCCAAACAAATTTTATTACGGAAGAACTGACTAACCGCTTACAGATCCGTGAGAGGAGTCGTGTATTAACTTACTTGGTATTGGCGAGTCCAATTCTCAAGTTATGAAAAAGGTACACACAGTGGTGAAGTCGCGAATAAATGGTAGTGAGTTCTCCTTTGATTTCTGGATCATAAAATCAATCTCCGGGTATCATTCTGACCAATCGGTGAACGTCAGTGATTGGAAGATCCCAAAGAACCTACCATTAGCAGACCCCTACTTCTACAAGTCCCAAAAAAATGATATGCTAATAGGAGCCGAATAATTTTTCGAATTGCTAGCTGTTGGTCAAATTAGACAAGGTCCTGACTATCCAACTCTGCAAAAGACCCTTCTTGGTTGGGTTGTCTCGGGCAGTTACAAATCTGCAGTCCCGAAACAAGTTGTGAATAGTTTCAGTTGTAGTGAAGAACCCTTAGTATCGATTAATAACACACTACAGAAGTTTTGGTCACTGGAGGAATTGCCATCTCCAAAGAAAATTCCATTTACAGGAAGACAACTCAGGTGTTGCCGTCAGGTCGGTTTGAAGTAAGGCTGCCGTTTAAATCCGATCCCAATGGGTTAGGCAACGCCTTCGAGATTGCAAAACGGCGGTTTTTGTCGCTTGAGATAAGGTTGTCTCGAGATTTTAACAGGAAAGCTATGTACTTGGAATTCATGGAAGAATATCTCGCCCTAGGTCACATGTCGCCTACAGACAATAAAATTCCTTTCACTCTACATTATGTCATTCCTCATCAACGTGTTTTAAGGCCCCAGAGTACGTCCATAAAACTTCGCGTCGTTTTCGATGGCATTAAACGACATTCTGATGGTTGGACCGACCATTCAAGAGGAGTTGTACTCCACTCTATTCCGCTTCCGGCTGCACAGGTATGCCCTGACTGCCGATGTTAAGAAGATGTATCGCCAAGTTATGGTTCATGAAGCGGATAGGCAGTTTTAACTTATAGTGTGGAGAAGAGACCTGAATCTGAATCCTTGAGATGGTATAAGCTCAACACCGTAACATATGGTACTGGACCAGCCCCATTTCTGGCAATTCGGTGTTTAAAAAGGTTGAGTGAATCTGCAAAATTTTCATTCCCTAGAGCTGCTGACGTAATTGGATCCGACTTTTACGTCGATGATCTATTAACTGGTGCTGCATGCGTAGAGGAGCTAAAGACGATCAAGCCTGAAATGTCTCAGGCTCTTCAAACAGCAGGATTCGAATTGACAATGTGGTTTTCAAACTCACCTGAGGTCACTGCATCTGAGAGCACAGTTAAGTCTATACCTATCTCGGATTCAGAGTCAACGAAGGCGTTAGGAATATCGTGACACATCTGTCATGGGTCTCCGAGCGACAAAACGGAACATTCTATCGGTAACATCGAAGCTGTTTGACCCCCTCGGCTTATTAAGTCCCATCGTAATTAAAGGAAAGATCCTATTGCAGGAACTCTGGCTTAATAAGTTAGACTGGGATGAGTCGATTCCTATGCATTTGGAAACAGCATGGAATATGCTGAAAAGCACCCTGTCTCAACTAGAAGAGATATCCATTCCTCGGTTTGTGCATACCGACCCGATGTCACCGGTACAGATACATGCCTTTGCCGACGCATCCATGAGAGCTTATGGAGCTTGCGTCTATATTCGTAGCAAAACTGCCGAAGGTTTCACATTATCGTTGTTGACTTCCAAGTCGAAAGTAGCGCCGCTCAGGACCAAAACGCTCCCTAGGCTTGAGTTATGTGCCGCTCACCTTCTCGCAGATCTCTGCCATAGAATCAAACCCTTATTAAAAATCCCTATCGAACGAATAGTATACTGGTCGGATTCTGAAGTTACTCTTCATTGGATTCGATCTCATCCATCTTCGTTGTCGACTTTCGTTTCGAACAGGGTAGCGGAGATTCAAGAATGGTCAGGAGAAGCTACATGGCGGCATGTACCAACAAAGCAGAACCCAGCAGATATTGTCTAAAAAGGTTGTGACGTCGACGAAATTGGGCAGTCTATCTGGTTCACAGGACCACCGTTTCTGAAGGATGAAGAAGAGAACTGGCCCAAAAATGCGCACTTAGACCTGGATGAGGAAGTCTTGCGTCAGGAAACGAGGAAGACAGCGGTCGGACTGACCGCTTTTTCGTCACACCTTAAACTGCTTAGGGTGTTCGCTTATATGTTCCGCTTCATAAGAAAATGCAAAGACAAGAGTATAGTTTTCGAAAAAACTCTGTCTCCGACTGAATATATTGAAGCTTTTCAGAAAATATTTAAAATAGTACAAAAACACGAGTATCACATAGAAATTGAAAAAATTCATAAAGGCGCCAAGGTCGGCCCTAGTCTTCAGAGTTTGAACCCTTTCATTCATGAATATACGGGCACTTGGTGCAAATTTTCGTTGTTGCGAGTTGGGGGGCGACTCGCTAACGCTCCTATATCGTATGATGCCAAGTTTCCCTTGCTGTTGACGAAACGCTCCCAATTTATACGTCCGGCATCTGCACCATTCAAATTTTCATGTCGGTCCACGAGCACTAGTGAGCATCCTACGACAGCGTATTTGGACCGTAAACGCTCAGGAACTCTGCAGTCAGAGAGTTTGATCATATGTGCGCTGCTTTAAATGCAAGCTTCGACTGATGACGCAAGTTATGGGAAATTTACCCGCAGATAGACTCCGTGCTCTCCGCCCATTTGCGATATGTGGCATTGATTTTTGTGGCCCAGTCTATACGACATTAAAAATAAGAGGAAGACCTCCGTACAAGTCGTACATTGCCCTGTTTGTTTGCTTTGCGTCCAAGGCGGTTCACTTAGAAATTGTTTCAGATCTAAGCACTGACTCCTTTTTATTGG
>VNJR01006048.1:0-27529 GCA_008042585.1 Drosophila punjabiensis | reverse complement strand
AGAGAGCGCACGGCGAGAGAAAAACACATTAAGAGAGAGCGAGAAACTCAGACAGATGTCTCAAAGTGCGGGTTGTTTTTCTTTTTGTTTTTCTTCGCCGACAACGACAAGGGGGTTGCAAAATTCACAAAATGCAGCTGTATGTGGGGGGCGAAACTGCAGCGGAAAATGTTCGTGCTCCCGAAATTACTCGGTGGGGAAATTTCTCTTGAAAAAGGGGGGTTCCCACTAATTAAACTCCCCACCGTCATTTTTGATGAGCCTGGGAAATCAGACTGTTGGAAAATGACCCGAGCTAGATCCTTGGCAAATAGTTTTACGACGCAGTTTAATCAACATTAAAAATCATTCTAAATGCGACCATTAAGCGCAATTTCCGGAGAGCTCTCTCTGGGCTCTCCCAAATGGGGGCATATCGAGAGAGAGAGTGAAGTGAGTGAGTGAGAGAGCGAGCGAGGGGGTTGCAAGTTATTAGCGGCTTTTGTTTAAATCATAATAAAAGAAGATTAACACAAAAAACAACAACTTCCCGCAAGAAGTTCGGAATAATGTTGTTTTTGTAATGCAACCGCCAGGATATCCTTCGAATATTCCCCTTCTCGAATATCCTTGCACTTTTGCAAATAACAACGGAAATTTACCGCCTGCCAACCCTTATTTGCAAATGAGAGACAGAGAGCGGAAAAGAGCCAGAAACCAGCAGAGAGTGGAAGAGTATCCGAGAGAAAGCAAAACGGCATTGCCATATCGAAATCTGTCACTTATGCACTGCCAAAAATTAGTAATTCATTTTTGGAAGACTTCAGAAGAATAAATATTTTGTCTTAGAAATGCAGCTAGATAATTTAATTAGGTAAAAAATATATAACACTTTCAAAAATAAGTACACACATTACACACATTAAATATAAAAATATATAAAAATAAAATCAAAGCACAGAAACTCAGAATATGGTTATTTTATTAGCTTCTAAATATTTTAAAGGTATGTATGGGACAAACCTACTTACAAACGTAAATAAAACCTTACTCCGTGCTGTGGGAATCTTTTCCCTAACCCAGTTCATCAACTTTTATTGAGTTATTTGGCGGGTAATCGCACTGAGACTATTATAATTGAGGTGATTACCATAGTTACCATAGTTTGGATTGTTTGGGAGCATGTACCACCGCCCCGAGGTCACCAGCAAAGTCCCAGGCCCGAGGCACAGTTCCCATATGGTTTTGCCCACTATTGAAGAAGCGCTGCTGCTGCTGCTGCTGCTGCATGAAAACCCAGAAAAGTGACAGCTTCAACTGCTGCACACAGCACCACCACCCTTCGAATTCATTTATATATATCCTATATGTCTGGTGCGTGCTCAAGTCGCGGTAGCTTCTCCATGGGGATCTGCCAATGGGTTCGGCACGGTTTGGTGTGGTTTGGGGGGCACTTTCTATGGCCCCGTTGCATGCAACCTAATGCAATCTAACCCAACACAAAGGTCTGTCTCACCCATCTCTCTTTCACTTCCACAAAAGAGGTCTGCCCCGTCGACTTCAACTTTAATTCTTGGGCGCGCTTTTCAAATACAAGTCGAGCAATAAGTATTTAATAATCAACAACAGCGGCGGCAGGCAAAAACATCAACAACATCAACAACGGGTAATTGCAAGCTGCACTTGTGAGCTGCACTTGGGAAAATTTTAACGGAAAAGTTGTTTTTTTCCGGAATTTATCTTAATAGAGATTAGGCCAACTTTAATCAGGGAAGGCCTTGGTGCAAAGGCAGTATTCTAGATCTGCGAGCTGGAGTTCTCTCTTTTAAATCTCAGGAGTGGGCGATTTTTTTAACGACCATCAAAATAAAATAAATCTTCATAAATTACTTGAGTTTTTTAAATCCTTAAAAATGAGTCTAAAAGTATGCAATTATATTGGTTAGGTAGCTAATTCGGGTAAAAAGTTATAGCATAATTTTAAACACAATTTTAAAGTTTTAAAAACTTTGTAAATCTATATTTTAGAGATTCAATAAAGTTCTTCATCATTACAATTAATCCCTTTACGTTTCACATATAGAAAATCCTATGATACTTCCTACATTTTTTTTCCACTTTACAACCACCCAGCCAGCACGCCCACTTCGTGCATTTTATTGTGTGAACAGAAATCAACTTGGAAAGAAGTTCAAAACTCTGAATGGCTTCTCAAGACATGAATTTTTCAGGAGGCCGCAGTGCGGGAAAAGCGGGGATTTCCAAGGGGAGTTGGATAGGGAGTGAAAAAGGGGGCCTGGTGTTAGTGTGGGAGCTGCTTGCCCCGAGGTCCACGCCCAACAAATTGGGTCAACTGACAATGAAGCGCATCAAAAATGCAACTGCAGCGCGAGGATAACGAAAAATAACACAGAAAGACAAAAACAGTGAAGAGACAATTTTCAGGCAGATAATAGTAGAAAAAGTTGTAATCTCTGTCAACCCAAAAAGTAGGAAAAATAAACAAAAGATTAATATTTGAGAGAATGGAGAAGCGGGGATGGGAGCCTGATGTACTTTTTGGGAAGGAGACTTATATGAATATTAGAACAAATAATAATACAAAATGTTGCTATGGAGTTTATAATATTTCAAAGAATATGTCAGATGCTTAATCAGTGTATACTTCTTTAGAACAGAGTTAAATTTATCTTTGATTTTTTTTAGGTGGTTACTTAAGATTTAGATAGATAGATAGATGTTTCTTATTTCTTTTTTAATATTTTCTTATTTGTATAAATTCTTAAGCTAGCAGCATCTCTAAACAAATTTTGTATTTTACAATAAATTTGGGAGTGTATCTTCGTATCTATTACAAACAAAAGAACCCCTCCTTAGAACGCCACTGAAGACGGGATCCAACTTGTGAAGAATAAACACACAAAGAGAGCAGCCACAATATTTTTACATTCTTTTTTATCAGTCTCGAAATGGAAATGAAACGCGGAAAAGACCAAGACGCCAAAACGATGAAGACGATGATGAGAATGATGAAGAGAAGCTGTCGAGGGACACCAGCGGCAGAGCGTAAGGAAAGACCAACTTCCAGATGCTCGAGATGAATTAAGCGCAAAGGCAACAAAAGATTTTCCCTCTTGGCTGTCATAATATTGAGAGAACGCCCAAGGCTGTGGGTGGGGTGGTAGGTGGATATACATACAAACATATATATTTATATATATACATAGGGACAGAACACAGAAACTGGAGGAACTAGTCGGAATGGCTGCAAGTTCCAGAAAGATGACAAGTTATTAGCGGGGCGTGTGTTCACTCCTCGAACTTCGCCAGTGCATATCACTGCCCCAAGGCTTATTGGCTTCCTGTCAGATACATCAGCTTATTAATGTGCCAGTAAATTAGTGATCAAATCGGAAGAGGAATTAGTTATATGATGGAGGTGACACAAGGCATATCAGGTGATACCAAGTAGAGCTATAATATTTATTTTAAGCTTGATTTAAGCTTGATTTAAGAAAATCATCATATTGCTTGCAATAAAAACAAACAAAAAACATTTTAATTATAAATTACCGTTCTGGAATGCACCGGTAAATGCAAGTTCACATTCCACCAAGCCCACAGCGCACAGTCTAAAAACAAATTATGAAAATGCATCCGAATTTTAGGCAAAGTAGAGCAGTGACCGCCCATCTGAATATTCATATATATACATATATGCATATATCTGCACGACATGGGCGCCTTCTACACGATTCTTCTATATATATTTACCCCTCATTTCTGTTGCAAAAAAAATAAAGAAAACAGTAAAAAAGAAAAGAGAAAATGTCAGCAAACGCTAAAGAGCACTTCATGTACCCACGACACATCATGCAGATGAACTGGAGGCGGCCAGAGAACAGAGCAGGGAGTCGAGATGTTATGGGGCAGAACAGGGAAGCCGGGAGAACTTGATGGAGAACACGATGCAGAACATTGGGGTGGCGCATGGCAACACATAAAATCAGTGAGCAAAAAAAAAAATTAATGAACATCATGTTAATGAATTGGGGAATACTCTAACGAAAAAGAAAGAGAGAATTGTGAAGGGAAAGTTATACGAAAAATACTCTTTTAAATCAAAATAATCTTTGGAATAGTTCAGGAAATATAAAATCCTATTAAATCTTATATCATTATTGAAAAGAATAATATGTGACAACCAAAAAGGAAGTGCATTTCATGCAATCTACGTATTCATGTCGGTGTCAAATTTCACAAAGGAAACGACTTCGTGAGGAATATAATAAGACTTTTCACACCAATGATTTCAGGCTATAGAAAAAGGAAAGCAAAATGATTTGGCTAATTCGGGCAGGAAGTAAGAGTCATATTACAGCCTTGAACAAAAATTGTTCAATATATTTTTCAATAAGATTAATTACAGAATCATATAAGTGAGAAATTTTTAAACTGAAAAGCAGTGAATGAGAATGGAATAATACATTTTAACAGAATTGTTGTAATATACATAAAATGTTGTTAACTAAAATCTCTTTAAATATTTAAGGATATAGCTTATTCTGTTCTGTTAAATATAGGTAAATTATATATATACACTTGTAATCATGTACCTAATTCCCTAATCAACATACCCCATCAAAGATCTTGACATGGTGAAAAACAGAACGCGGGTGCTCAGCCTTAGAAGATGCACAAAAACAAACAGAAATGCTGTTACACAAGTGCCCAAGTGGCAGGCGCTGGCATCCTCCGTGGAGCATGCAACATTCAACATTTCTGCCTGCCACCCCCCTCCTGCGGACACCCACTCGGCATCCTTTCTGCCCCCACACTTCACCTCTTCTTAAGGACAAAGAATGCATGCCAGCGAACTCTCCGGCTCGTCAGTTAGTCAGTCAGTCAGGGAAAACTCCTCTCGCTCTCCAAGGGGTTGATCTCAACAGTGGCGTATGCAGAGTTAATTTCAAAGGGGATCAAATGTTGCGTTAATCAATAATTAAATGCCTAAAGTAGATTCATAGTTTTTGAGCAGAAACGTTTTAAGAACAATAGCAAAATCATTTAATATAAATATAAGGGTCTTGGGGATATGATATTGTACTATTAAGGTCACACTAGAAAACATACCATTTGTACAATTAAAGTAAGATAAAAACGTTGCGAATTTGCTGATAAATATTTAATACATAAGAGATAAGGCATTATGCCTCTATTTCAATTTGAAAGCATTTTATTGTGTCAAATACTCTTTAAAAATGATAAGTGTGACCATTTATTACAAATTTTCCATTAAGGCTCATAAAATACTTAAAAAATATATAATAAATAGATAAGATTAGATTAAATAAATTTTATTATATGAAGAAAGTTTAATAATTTATTTGTTTATATTACTACTGATTAACTTCTGAATTCCTAACCCAAATGCAAAATTAAACCCCTCTGCCTACACCCCTGTTTCGTGATGTTGAAGAATTGCGACAAGTCGCAGGACAAAGGACTACGGACAAGGTATGAGGATGTTGACTGCCACAGGACGATGACGTAGGGAACAGGCGCGGAAAAAAAAACTGTGTTGAGATTTGCTCCCTCGAAATAACCTCACATCCATCCCTTGGATTGCGGATTTCTGGCTAGAATGGATGCATCTGAATGCGGGCTGGGGGAAAAATGAGAGGAGACGGCGACGCTGTCGGCGGCGAGGTGCGATATGTGTGTAAATTTGAAATGTGAAAATGGGAGCAGAGAATTTCCCAGCATCCCCCCGAACTGGTGATTTTCATTCGGCTTCCCAGTGTGCGTGTCTTTGTATGTGGTGGAATACTTTTTCAGTTTGTTAAACTCTATTTTTAGAGCTCTCGGCGCGGCCATGAGAAGGAAAATTCAGCCGCAAAGAGCGTGTGTGTGTGGGGGCGCTTGCTTGCTGGCTTAGTTTTTCCTGCAGTTTCCACTCGTTTTGTTTCCAATTTGATTTTGTTTACTGCATGTTAATGCGACAAACACGAATTGGTTATTTCAAGTTGGTGCTTCCCTGATACTTCCCAAACACGGAGATTACTCAAAATGTTCGAAATCGATTCGACAAGTTGCCCAGCAATTTGCCATGGGCGGGGGGAGAAGGTCTGTGTTAATTGAGTGTGGCAATTAAGGGGGTGGCGGTGGCGGTGGTGGATCCTATATATTTCAGGCTGGCAATTAACGGTAACTTAATTTTCACCTGCCGAGATCCCCTCACTTTCTTATACGTATATATTTATATGTATGTATATATATCGCTTTAGGTGTAGGAGAAACCTGACATTTGTTTGCCTTCCCACGGCAAAAAGTGGAGGATAATAATGACCATCGATATATAGTTTAACTGCCAAGACGATGATGATGATGATAATGATGATGATGAAGTCGGTGATGATTGCCAGTCGCCGGCCCCAAGTGGGTAATGCAATCCGCTAATGCAACTCTCCAAGCAGTTAGCACTAAGCAGAAATCGAATACGAGAGCGACTTATTAAAAACCGTAACAGACGCCAAACTGCAAATCAGTAATCAATACATATGAGGGAAGAGGTTAACAAGAATTTTAAATACACTATCTTTATGTATCAAATATCAATCAATCAATTGTAAGTGTGTCAGATGAAGTATCACATATTTAATGATAAAATAAATGTATTATATTGTTCGTTTTGTATATGTTTTATTCTATATTATTAAGAAGAACTCTAGAAACACTAGCTTATGGTTTTGCAGACTATTTGTACTGCACAAAAGAATTAATAAGCCATTTATCTTAAGAAACTTGTTATAATTAAAATTTTAATTTAATTTTTTAAATTTAATTTTTTATTGATATATCCTTAACTCAAGAATTATTTCTTTATTTCAAAGTGATCTCAGCACAATAAAATCAAGATTTAAGTCCAACCACATTTATAAACATTTTATAATCTGACACAATTTAAAAAACAAAACAATTTAAACAAAAAGGTAATGCGATATGTTCTTAACTCTCACACCAGTTTTAATTGTATTCCCCGAGTAATGCGATCTTGGTCACCAGCCTTCTCGCGAAGCCACAAAGCTTCTTGGCCATGTCAGGGTATCTGGCAACGGGCAACAGGTAA
The DNA here is from genome assembly GCA_008042585.1 of Drosophila punjabiensis. NCBI lineage: Eukaryota > Metazoa > Arthropoda > Insecta > Diptera > Drosophilidae > Drosophila > Drosophila punjabiensis. The sequence continues at coordinate 20,421 of VNJR01006048.1, read as the reverse complement.
CTGGTTGTCAGTCAACACCCTCTCCGTGTCCCAATCACTCCACACTCTCCGCAATGGCGATCGCGGGCCATGACGAGGCTGCTGACAATCGATTAATGGCACATATAAATGGCTATCTTCTGGTTGGCCAGTTGCTAGCTCAGATCAGCTTCAACAGCGGCTTATGAGATGCACAGGGAAAATTTTGGTATGCAAATTTAAGTCATTAATAGGAAAGGTTTTGTCTATAACTTTTCATATTTTGTATTTGTTAACTACATTTTAAACTGAATACCCACAAAAGACTTTAAAGAGTATGCATCAATATTATTATTTGAATTGATGTAGTTAATTATATTTAAGAAAATATATAAGCCAACCAAAACCGTAGAATACTCTTTAAATATTTTACTCTATAATAAGTAGTCTTTAAAAATTAATTAAATAGATACAAGTTTGCATTATTTCAGCGTGTTTTATATTTTTAAGGGACGATTTGGGACCATTTTAGTTTAAAATTTCCTTTCCCATATTTGAAATCAACTTTTTTTGTTTATTTAAATTTTGACAACTAAGTAACTTATAGGAAATCAATTAAACACAACATTATTAATACTTCGTTCTTTTAAAACCTATTTCAAATAATTTGCAGCCTAAAATATTCATTCTTCCTTTAAAATCGTATTTTTTTTGTTTAGCTTAGGTATTATTTTTTCAAGTGCATTGCCACTGGCTAGCAGCAGCACCAGCTCCAACTCTCTGGCTGACCAACTCACTTCAAAATACTATATATATTCAATTCGCTTTCAATTTGCATGTGGCTCTCGGTTTCGACTCGTTTTCATTTTCATTTTACGTTTTTGGCTCACTCACTACTACGCTTTTTTTTGTGGTTTCTTTGTCGATGAATGAAATCAACATAAACAGCATTTAAAAACACGAAATTATTATATATTGTGGGCGTTTGGCCGAGTGCGTTCAGCGGCGCCGCTCCGACGCTCCATTGGGTCACCAATAAAAATACGAGAAAAAAAGATCGGGGGAAAAAAATATATATATATATGTCTATATAAAAAAAAGAGAAATAAGCTAAAAAGCTGGCGTCTGCGCATGCGTCGCTGCTGCTGCGTCCATTGACGTTGGCGAGTTGGCTGGAAAAGACAGAAGTCTTAAGGTCAAGATATGGCGGCAATATCACTTCGGGGAAATCGGTGCCGGGGGCATCGGTTTTCATATGAACGATGAGCAACACACAAAAATGAACTTTGTAAAAGAAAAAAAAGCAATAAATAAATAAAATGCAAACGAAAAACCCACAAAAATTCATATAAATCGCAATATATTGGTTGGTTGGCTGTTTGTTTGGGTTCTGCAGCGCCTACACAAACAAATGCAGCACAACAGTGATGGCAACTTGACTGAAAAAAGCTACATACTATAGATATTTATCATGTTAAATATATAAATTTAATATTAACCAAATTAGAAATCTACTAAAGGGAGAAATCGATATTTATAGACCCAGTAAACAGAGGTTTGTGGGCTTCAAAAATGAAATATCTTTATCCATTTTAACTCATAAAATATTTTATATGGCAAACAACTAATAAAATAATATCTAATTATTATATTTCCCTTAAAAACATTCTTGCACAATTAATCAAACAAACTAGTTACATATTTGCCACTAATTAGTTTTTAATAATACTTTATAGCTCCCAAAAATTTTTTCAACTCTGAACAAGAAACACTCACCGAAACACATGCAACAACAGCTGTTGAATATTTCGAGCTTTTAATTTTGAAAAAAAATGAGAAAAAGATAAAATTTGAATATTAAAAACCGGAGGAAGAGGGCGCTGCACTCTGGGCAGAGGAGGAAATTGAGCAACAACGCATTTTCTTGGCACTCGCAATTGGGGCGTGCCCGAGGAGGGTTCCTAGGGCGAAGTACCCCACTCAACCATGGCGCTGACAAGAGAGGGAATCCCTCCCGCCGAAACGGAAAATTTGGGTCAATGTACACAAACAAACTATAGAGCGAAGATGTAGAATAATTTTTCACGTTTTTCTTTATGGTTTTTTAATTTTAGAACATTAATATGTCAAAGAGGGCGGGTCATTGCATTTTGTTATTCTAAATTTCCACGAAAATATCACCATTTGTCTTTTCCTCATTTTGCTGATTTCTTTATGACTCGTGGCAGCGTTAATTAATTGATTGATCCCACGTTTTGCGACCTCAGAAGTGGGTGGTACTTGTTCTTGGGTGTTCCCACTCCAACCCTCTACCGGAAGTTGGCTGTCTGTCTGTTTGTCTGGCAAAATCTTATTTAAGTAAGTCAAAGCACTAAACCAGATTACAGATGATAAGTGGAGTGGAGTGGGGTTCAACAGATGAGAGATGTCGTCCCAGACATTTTGAAAGACTTTGTCATAGGGCGAGCGTCCCGTCCCGTTCCGTCCTCCGAAAGATAAGACAAAGACTCAAGGGCTCGGATGATGAGGGTGATGGTGATGAAAGCTTTATTGGGTTGAAAGCAATAAAATGATAAGATACTGTGCAAGGTTCTAGTGTTTTATTACAGGTATAACTTTGAACAATCAAAGGCACTTGTTCTTACATTTTAGTAGTTATAAAAAGCAGTATATCATATTCTAACTACATGATTATATCTACATTTTTATAATTATTCATGACTTTTTGATCACATTACCATCATAAAACAGTATGAGAATCATATTAAGATTTCCTAATAAAAATTCTATACGTACATTCTTTATTTGGTGATTTCTCATAACCTATTATCCTGTTTCGATTTCTTAATGCCTATCATTATATTTTCTTCATATTTTTAAAGGGATTTTTTCAGTTTTCTAGCTTTGATAAGAAACAGAAATGCCTCTAAGAAATCGTTTAAATATAGCTCTGAAATGAGTATTAGTCAGAGACATAAATCACTGTGATTGTAAATCAAAATTTAGCAAAGTTTTTATTGTTTTTCGAGGGCATGTAAAAATAAGGTTACAATTTACATGAAGTGAAAATCGTACCCATATGCTGACCCATTATTTTATAACTAATTAAATTGTTAAAAAAAAATTTAATACCCTGTAAAATTAGCAAAAACGAACTTCTTTCTATATTTATGTTAGCAACACCAATGGGTGTTGCTCAACATATCCTAGCAACATTTCTCTTTATTACGGTGTTGCGCAACATGTTCTTAACAGTATTTGTCAACATTTTCATATGCCTTCCGACCAGTTAAATTAAAGATTTTCATCAATTTTAGTTTAATGTAAAAAAGGAATTTAGCAAACTCAAGGTTCCTTTTAATACACCAGGCATCCCACAGTTTTACTAATTGTTCCTTGAAGTATTGCATTTTTAAAAGAAAACGAACTAATTATACACATACCACTATCATATAACCTTAAGAACTAAATAACAATAATATAACCCAGATTTCCTAAGATATTTTCCCACCACAAGCAACGATCTGGAACGCGTCACCAAAAGTATAACTCTTTCTATATAAACGAATCAAACTACTGCTGATCATTACGCGTGTTTCCACATAGACCATCCATCCCATCCAAGAACTCAACTTCCTTAAGTCAGAGACAAAGGCGAATTCCGCTGCTTTTAGGTTCGAAACCAAAGCACACGATCACCATTTTTGGGGCGCATACGAGAAGCCGTTCAGAATCGAGTAGCAAAATTACCAGAAGATGGCCAAGACCGGGACTTATGGCCATGTAAAGAGCGGCACACTGTTGCCGCTGCTGTCAGAGCCAAACACGATTGACAAGCCGCTGCTGGAGCAGCGAGAGCTCTGGCCGTCATTTAAATTTGGTAGCGAGTTCCGCTGAATGGGGAAAATCGAAGTCGACTCGGAAGTTGTCACTGGGCAGGGACATGAACGCATACATGTGTCTCATCAATCATCGTGTAAGTGTGTGTGCGTAACGAGCTGCACGAGTTGGATTAAAAAAAAAATAAACACATAGATACAACCTCTTTTTTTTATTTAAGATAACGACGTAAGCAAAATGCTCTAACTCAAGCGGGACGCCCTCTAATTGATTACATTGTTCAATTCGAAACTAATTCCCCAAAGACTTTAAGCCAACTGGAATTTTTTGCAACTGAGCTCGAAGCTAAGCTTTTTTTTGTATCTTTATTTGTAAAATAATATTTCAACGACTTGACAGTTTAGTTTGAATGTCAGTTGGCAATGAGAGACAGTGTTTATTAAACATTTCACAAATATATAAATAAACGATTTTAATTATTATTCTTCTTCGTCTGCCCAGCGCGGCATGATCTCACTTTTCGATCGAAAACTGAAAATATCATTTTTGTTTATTGGATGCATAATAAATGGTCTAGTCTGGAGCACGGACACATGGTGGGAATGGGAATGGGTACAGAACACATGTGCGTTGAGCGATCAGTGGAATACCCCAGAAAGGCGATCAACTTAATTGTGTTAATTTGCAATTGAGAACTTTGGGAGGGAAATTATAGTGCCGCGGGGCGCACTTCCTCAATCGAAACGATATAGACAGAAATTACTGGTAATGGATAACTGCTTTGTCATAATAATAATAATTGTGGCAACCAAGGGCATAATGTCAATATGGTAATTCATAAGAGCTTAAGTAGTAAGAAACCACCAATCAAAGATTCAAAGCCGATATATACTTACCTCATTGAGCAGAGTGTTCCCACAGCATATCAAAAATAAATGCAGGACTCACAAAGAGGTATGAAGGGAGATTTAGAAAAGGGAAGCAGGTTCAGGACTCACAAATAAACTATTAAAAAGTATAAATTATAAACTAACCACAAAAAAAATTGTTTCTAGAAAGTATAAAGACACCCTAGAATACCATCTGGCATACAACTACAACAAGAAACCAAGAACAATAAAGGATTTCAAAGCGAAGAATCAATTGCAATTACTATCTAATTTTAGCTCCGCCCTCTGAGAATTTTTTTTCCCATCTGCAAATGCATTCAAAATTCACATTTTAGATCATCCGAACCTCTTCTTGCTCATCTTTATCCCTCAACCAGCATGTCCATTTGGTATATCTTTTAATTAAAACAAAAGAAAAACCTCGCAGATATTTGCAACACGCATGACCACCAAACTCCAAACTCCTGAACTCCGCCCCCCTTATGAAACCCCCATTAAAATGGGGCAACCGCAATCTTCAGTCCAAATGTTGCATGCAAATTAAACGAAAAAAAAAATAATAATAATAATACAAAGAGTACTACGAAGGGCAGAGAACTATGGTACTTCACCTACTGAAGTCACAGTACACAGTACACGCTCATTAAGTAGTCGGAAAACGTTATCCCATCCCTCCCCATGACCATTTTAAAGAGGGGCGTATGAAATTAATAGACTCTCCTCTCCACTCGCTTAATTATCACAAAGAGACCTAAACCAACTACAAAAGCACTGTTGAAATGGGCAAGTGTTTTCCCTTTAGCTCCATTCCCCCTTTCCCCGTTTTCCCGGTGCGTGTGTCTGCTTTATTAGATGATGATAACTGGCTAATGAGCTGAACTCTGCGGCAGGCCGAACTACGACATTGTGTCTACAGAGAACGAAATGATTTAAACATTTATTTCATTATATTTCATGGTATTTTGTTATATTGTTTCAGTATTTTCTAAGAGTTCTATGATATTATATAGTTTATTGCGTTATTTTTGTGCTTTTGGTTTAAAGATACTTTCAAATACAAGTAGCAAGTAGCAGATACAGTTTGAATTGTCAGAATTGTTTCCGAAGGTAGACAACTTTCTAAGTCAGCATCTCATATGCTAATATTTTCCTGAGTCCTATTTGAATTCCAGAGTATTCTTTCCCCCTAAATATATAGTTTCAAGTACCTTAAAATACAAAATATATAGATAACTATAAAATAAAATTATCTGCACTTTTATCTTGAAAAAAAAGAAGCTTCTTAAATATTGAATGACAATTAAGCTTAATAAATTATACTTTCAATACTAATAATAATAATCAATTATAATAATTTCTTTCTGTGTATTATTTCATTGTGAGATAGCTTGTATAAGTGTGTGAGTGACGATGAGTGACCAAATGCAGAAGTTACCAAGAGAAAAACAACAACCATAACCAGGGGAACCTTACACAGAAAGCTGCCCGCACATTTTCAACAACAACATCTCTGATCTTGAGCTTCGAGTCTGTCTCTCCGCATGTCATATGCACACATACTCTTCTCTCTAATGGGGATGATGCACAATATCGAATGGGACTTGGTGCGTGTGGCTAATCTTGTAAAAGGTTATCACAGAATGGATCTAAGCCACGAAAAGCATTTGCACATTACATTTAGTTATGCTAATTGAAAGGTATAAGGAGTTGTAGGTGGTGTAGGGAATGGTGTAATGGGGGAAATTAACTACCGGCGGACACATTTTCCTCATAAACAACCGTGCAAGTTCTCGTTAAAATATAAGCATGCCCTCATAAATTTTAACTATATTTAACTGTGAATAAATGAGTTCGTTTACTTTTTACTGTTTATTAATAGAGGCTATGTTTTTTTGTTCTTAATTTTTATACATTTTAGAACATGAGGCTTAAGAGTGCAGAATAAGACAATAATTAAAGTGTAAGTTAATTTTATATTTGTTTATATTTGAAATATTGTTTAGACTACATACATGTGAATTTTTGAATATTATTTATTGAGAGATTTATCACAATTTTGTGCTCACTTTTTTTGTGTTTGTTTACAGATTTATTGTGTGAATCGAACGGATATGTTTTCCATACCAAGAAAAGTCGTATATACATAGCATCCTGAATATTTTTATCTTTATTATATAAACAATTATTACGTATTCAGTTTATTAAAGATAAACAAAACTAAAATGATTTTAAGGAATATCTAAATATACTTTTTGAAAAGGTTTAAATATACTTTATCAATAAATTGTAAAAAGATACTACTCGAATTTATGATGAAAAACTTCTATTAAAATTAAAAATATTTTAATTTTTATTTAAAACTTCGAAAAGAGTATCCAAAGGTTCGCTGATCGCATGTCTTGTTATTTTTCCTGCTTTGTTTTTGAATGTTTTGGCGAAGGTGAGCACAGCGTGCAAAAAAAAACAAACAGAAAACGCAAAGCGAATAATTGGAAGAGCCCACGAATCTTCTAGCAGACCTTAGAGGCCAAAAAGACCCGAAATGTAGAAAACGGTTAAAGATAACTGCGCTTTATTTGCGCCCACTTTGGGTATATAAATATCTGTATAAAAAACAAAAAATAACGTCGTATTTTTCAGATTGTCTGCGTTTGGGGCATGACCACATGCAAAACAAAGTCAGGTACGAAAAGTATTCAGATATTTCCACCTTTATTCGGCTGTGTCAATGGCAAATGCCAGACGTATCGTTATTAATACATCTCCGCCTGTTATTTACTTATGCATTTGTGGGTTAATCTCCCCTTCGAGACCCGAATAAGTGATCGAAACTTGCACTTAACATTGAATTCCCGAACTGTGGGAATTATTTGGAACTGTCCTTATCACCTGGAGTGGCACTATTCCTTATCAGCGAGGGAAAACAGAGCGATAAAGAGCAAAACAAACAGAGAAAATACAATAAACTGCACGATCGATAAGCGAAGAGCAACGGTAGTTTTAACGAAGTTGACTCATCGAAATAATGTCTCGAAAACAAAGAGTATAATAATTATCTAATGTTCAGTGAGATAAGTTTTTGACTTTTTATGTACGGAAATTCCTATCTTTAGCTAATTTGACAGAAATATCCGCTATGTTTTGATATGTTGTTGCAAAGAGAGGAAGGTTTTACAATCAATTTTTGTTCAGGTTAGGAAGTATTGAGTACTCTGAAAAAGCAGGTTAAATATTAAATAAAAATATTTATTTATGCCCACTTTTTAGATTATCATTTAACATAGTTTATTTTTATTATTAAGAGTCTGACTCACAAAATGTACCATCAAAATTGAATTTAAAAAAAATCCTTATCTTTATTCTTTAAGATAAGTAGGCCAACTTTTTGGCGACAATTCCAATCGGAATTTCCTGGTGTGCAAAAAAAAAACTACTTATAGGTTTAATATTTTGACCGCGACTGTGTCGATTAGCCCACAGGTAGTAGGGATTGCAAAAAGGGGTTGCAAAAACCAGTAAGACGGACTTGCCAGCCTGCAGCTGCCAAAGGTGGCAAGGACAAGGGGACGAAAATGTGACTCAACCAGAAGTTGTTGACTCAATATAGTGTGTGGTGTGGTTGGGGGGGCTAAGGGAAACATCGGAAGTGCAGCCGAAAATGGCGATCTCCATCGAAATGACAAAAAGGAATTTTTGGTTTTTTTAGAATTATATTTTTACACTTAAAAGATTTTCTGTAGAAACTAATCTAACATTTAAATTCGAAGTTTAACTCAGGAACTCTAATTAGGATTTTTCTTATTGGTTAGGAACTCTACTATCATTATAATTGAAATATGTCTATAAATATCAGTGGGCAAAATATACACTATCTTTGATCAGAAGTGCAACATCAGCTTTAAATCAATTCAATTGGATTCCCTGATAGGGAAACAAACCCACATAAAATAAAACAAGAGAATAAATGTACATAATGATAGACCATTAATCTTTATTACACAAACGTGTAATCTCTTGCCCTTGCTTTATATTTTTTAAATTTTTTGTATAAATATTCATAGTATATATTTTGTTTTGTAAAGAATGAAGTTAAAGATCTCAAGGCAATAAAGAATAAATTAAATCAATCCTTATTGATAGACCATTAACCTTGATTATACGGAACTGTAATCTTTTTCCCTTGTAGCATTATAATATAATTTCTGTTTAATATTAAAAAATATATATATTTTAACATAAGATTCTTAAATTTTTGGTATGCATTTTGTTCTAAATAACACCAAGTTAAAGATCTCAAGAAAATAAAGTATAAATTTAATCAAAAGTCATTAATTTATACTTCCATTTTAATTTATGCTTCCATTTTATAAAAACAATAGTATCCTCCTGATTTTATACTAAACCCATAACTTGGAAATAAAACTATAGCTTTAATATTAAGCCTTAAAATCAAATTAAATATCAATATATTATTAACAAATAACTGCATCATTTTTCGCAACTAGAATATAATTTAACTTTACATAAAAAGAAACATCTTCAGCCGTAAACACTCACCTCTCATCCAGATCAATGGGCAGTCTCTTCAGCTCGGACATATCCAGCTCGAGGCGCAGATTGGATACCTCGCAGAGCAGGCGATCCCGTTCGATGCTCAGCTCCTTGATCTTCGAGTGCAGGGCGTTGTTCTCCCGCAGCAGCTCGTCGACGCTGTAGGGGATCGGGTGGTGGTGGTGCTGGTGCTGTGCGGCCAAACTCATGGGCAGGGAGCTCAAAGAACCCATGGAGACCGGGCCATGTCCCAGAACCTGGGGATGTCCATTACCACCACCGCCGCCGCCGCCTGGGCCAGGCGTCTCCACGAACATCATGGAGCTGGCCATTAGCAGGGATTGCGTGGTCTGATGGAGGAGCAGCTCCTGATCGGATTCCGACCGCTTGGCCGGACTCTGATTTGAATTCTCAGCCTCCGACATTCTTGTGTTGTTTTTTTTTTTTATTTATTTGTATTTAAACTGGCAGCTTTTAGCGGTAACTTTTGGTTGCACTTCTTTTTGGCTCTCTTTATGGCCTAAACATCGTCGACGGCCACGCACACGCACTCGCGCGGATGAGAATGGGAGGAGGAATGGTGGAGGAGCGCTGGGGGCGGAGCGGCAACAGGAGGAAACGGTACACAACTGGCAAGGCAAGCTGCTTGCCTCGGGCTAAACTTCACTTGGCTTCACAGGGGTCCGCCCGCTAGCACAATGGGTCGCGACTCGCGAGCAACAATTGGATTCAGATTCAGATCGGATCGGATCGGAATTACGGATATTCAATTCACGCGCGACGAAAACGCGACGCACGCTCCAATTCGAAGTTTTTGTAACAGTATGACCATCCGCGGCGCGCCGCAATATACCTGCAGTGGGGTCGTACTACGCATTGGTATTTTGTAGTGGAATCCCACCGCAAAATACCAAAAGTATCAAATAATTAAGAGGAAGTCGTTTTTTTAGCAGGTTCTTCGGCATTTTTGGAGGGCAAATGATGCAGTCTTACTTGAAGCGGCTCTATTTGAAAAAAAGCCTCATTAACATTTTATGCTTTGTTTCGGAACAATATTTGTTATTAAGATATTGGGGTTCATTCTAGCGGCGGCGCCTCTCTTGTACTTTCAGCATTTTTTTATTTGCCTTTACCAAATGAATTATAAGAACTATAACTGCTTCTGAACGCCTGGATTCGAATTTTCCGCACGATATTGTTTTTGGCAGGATCCAAAATTTGAAATATGTGAAGGAAGTGAAGAGCAGAGCGAGAGGCATATAGTCGAAGCTTCTTGCTCTGCTCTTCAGTTGCCTCACAGGATAATAAAACAAATGAAATAATAATAAAACTGTTTTATTAAATTTCTCATTCTTTTTTGCAGCCCGCCTTGGAAATACTGCATCGCAAAATCTCCTAACGCCATGCAACTTTCTAGTATTTCGTTATCTCGTCTACATACCGACCGTTTTAAAGATGCTTAGAAACTTTTTTTTGCTGTCTTCTTTTTACAAAATATACATTTCTTCCTTATTCCTTATTAAAATACTGATAAAATCGATTTAAGTTTTAAAACTATCCCAAAATTTCAAAGTTAAAACTCGAAACATATAATACTCGTTCCCATTCCTGGTTGATCTAGTTCTCCTTCAAATCCCCAAACCAAAACAAAACATGGAAAGCGACATACTTCGGGTTATTCTGATCACAGGTCCTCCAGGTACTTCCCTAAATATATATAAATAAACTATAATTTAATTTAAGTGTCATGCTACTTCAGGAGTGGGCAAAACCACGCTGGTTCGCAGGATCTGCTCAAAGCTAGGCGAAAAAGGTCACTTACTGCAAGGATTCTACACTGAGGAAGTTCGCGATGCTGGCAATGGCCAAAGGATTGGGTTTGATGTGGTTACTCTAACGGGAACACATGGCATCCTGGCTCGATGCACCAAACCAGAGGAGACTGATAAGCGACGCCCCAAAGTGGGCAAGTATGCAGTGTTTGTCCAGGACTTTGAGCACCTTGCATTGCCACAGCTGGACATCAAGGAAGATGGACCAAAGCCTGAGCTCCTGGTCATCGATGAAGTTGGCAAAATGGAGATGTTTAGCAAGCGATTTGAGACGACCATCGATGATCTCTTACAGAAGCAACGAATTCCTCTAGTAATCACAATACCCGAAAAGAGCTCCCTAAAGTTGGTGGAGCAGCTAAGGAAGTCGCCCAGATCGATGCTATTCCAGGTCACGAAGAGCAATAGGGATTCGCTAGCAGAAAAGATCTCGAATCTAATCACAAAGTCAATGCTGGTATCAAAATAAACCTGCTTGTCTGTGCTTTTATTAGTGACTAAATATATAAGACTGCCACTCCGCCATTCGGAGGTCAGTGAATGCTACGCTTCCGCAGCGGCTGGAGGATTCAGGGCGGGCGGCGGCGGTTGCATGGACGATGACTGGGATTCGCTCTTGCGCGTTGACCTCTTGCGCACGCGCTTCGTCTCCCGAGCCCAGTCCATCTCATTGTAGTGCTGCTCAGAGGCGAGCCAATGGTACTCCTGACGCTGCACCAACTCCGGATGCTTCTGCTCGAACTCCTTGTCCGGTGGCAGTAGCAGCTCCCAGCGTTTCGCATTATTCACACGAGCCACCGTCCGCAGCACGTCCAGGGTTTCCGCCGGCGGCAGTTGGGTGGCGGCCATTACCTGTGCGCGGAACAGGCCAGCGGTGCGGGAGAACCGAAAAAGCTGTAAATAAAAGCAGGCTTAGTCTCTGGCAATCATTCTTTAAAGGTAGAATAAAAATATGAGCAGTCCCGCACACTTACTACGTAATCCCTGGCGCGAATCATCTGCTCGGCGGATACACCGTTGGCGTGCGACAGCATCCGTTCGGGGAAGACCACCTCAGATCGTGGCACCCAGTTTCCATGCAGCAGAATGCCCACCTGGGGAAGCAAAGCCAGTACCTTCTCCGACGACACATGAGGATCCACGTGCTCGGTGAGTATCTCAATGACATCGGCAAAGGAGAGCATTCTGGCATCACGCAAGAGCACCTTCAGCTGCTCCAGTAGCGGCATTGTGCGCAACATGGCCTTGTTGTAGACGGGCAGCACTTGCGCTGCGGCAGTTGTTCCGTCAGCGGGTGCCGTGTCCACCGGCTGTACGTGCCCGTCATAGGGCAGCAGGCGGCGTAGATAGTCGGAGGGACCGAGGGATAGCGCCTGATTGCTTTGGTGACTGGTGGCGAATAGCTTCTGGCGCTCCAACTCGGCTGTTGGCGTGCCCCTCGCATGCCAATAGGCCTCGCACCACGGCTCGTCAGCGATCCGCTGCACAAATCCATCGTAGGTGCCGGCGCGCTGCTCCTTTCCGCCAGAATTTTTGGCATTGCCACGGGCAAACTTCACCGTAACCTGCTGCAGCACCTCATCGTCGTCGGCGTCCTCTGTCTGGGCCTTCTGTTCCGCCTTCTTGCGCTTGTCCTCCTTGTCGAAATGGCTGAGAGCCGGCCGCAGCTGAACAATGGAGGTGAGCGGCGACAGGTGCACCTCTCGATCAGTGTAAATGCCCACAATATACTTGCCGACATCTGTGATGGATCGGCTGCTGACAAAGGCCTGCTTGTCCATAATGCCACGCTTATAGGTGGGCCGCTCCTGACCCTTTGGCGGTGCGGCTCCATATGTGTTCTTGCCGTCGGCGGCCACCGCAAACTGCTCGCCCTTGAACCGATCGAAGTGCCTGGACTCGATGTCCAGGCCGAAGTCCACCTTCACCTCCTGGGCGAAGGGTTTCACGCAGCAGTTGACAACCACGGCACTGTCGTGGTTGGGCAGCTCCGTTTTCGTTGGGTATTGGAAGAGGTACAAGCTGTCCTGCAGGTTCTTTGACAGGAACACCGGTATCTACAGGGAATCCAGTGGAGAGTCAGTGAAGGTAAAGCTTTGGCCAAGTCAGGACATACCTCCTCCACCACGGGATCGTCGTCGTCCATATTTTGGCTGCTGAACTCGTTTTTGTCGTGTGCTCGAGTCTCGAGAGATTCCCCGTTTATTATGCTAAAATCGTGCAGTAGCTGGTCACACTGTAGGCCCTAGGCGTTGCCAGACAGCACCAAAACGGCACAGTGGAGCACATCTACAAGAAATTCAAATGACAGATTTAATTTGGATTATTTTTTATTTGGCGTTCCGAGATTGTCTACTAAAAATATGGCCCGAACATGGTCAAAAAACAAGTTGGATGATGGTGCTGGTTTTTAGCCGCACTTCGGTTTCGGCTTGGCACATTTTGGTTTCGGCTTGGCGCACTTTGGTTTCGGCTTCCTGGACTTCGGTTTCGGCTTGGCGCACTTTGGCTTTGGCTTGGCGCACCTCGGCTTCGGCTTACCGCATTTCATGGCCTTCTTTTTAGCGCGTTTGGGTTTGGCGCAGCTTGATTTACTTTTCATTTTGTGATCACAGTCTGCGCCGTAGCGCCCGTAAATATCATTTATCAGCCGGGATGATGGCTCGGAGCCCATGGTGTCCGATGAGGGAGTACCGAGATCTTCTCTCTGCAACAAGCAAAAGAGTTAAAATTTACTAGAAAACTTTTTTTTAGCTTTACTTACAAGAGCATACGCCTGTCGCTCACGCTCGGACATTGATTCCCATTTCTTAGCAGCTTTCTGCGAAAGTCTTATTGTGAAACTCTCCACGAAGTTGTTGAAGGCCGTTTCACTTGGTACTGGTGCTGCCGGGGCGAGTCCTTCCAACAGCTGGTCGCCGATTACCGATTTCAGGCCTAAGGTCTCTTCCGGTTTATCCTTTGAATAAATATCCAAATTGATCAAACAATTTCTAGTTCAGTTAGAAAGTTTATTACCGAAAGGAATCGCATTCGTTCTTCGTGTTTCAATTTAGACCACTGCATTTGTGCGTTATTCAATACCTCCTCATAGCTCAAGTCGTCAGCACAAACACTCTTATATAGATCGAGAAAATTCGAAAAGGCGATATCGGATAAATCCTTGAACCGAGGGGAGATATCGACACCACTCTCCTCCGGACTGGATAAATTTGAGCTGTCCATGTTTATAAAATTCTGCTAAAAATGTTGTGAACTTATTTTTGACACTGACAAATTTTTACACAAAAATAAAAGTTTTATACAAAAAACTGATCGTAGCGAATTTTTTTCTTAAAAATTTGTTTCTATTAAAATACTTCTACTTCGTTCCAGATAACGATTTAGACTGAAATTTATTTATGTGAGCAACAATAGGAAGCTTGAGTTTGATTGAAAAGCCATGGATTGCTTGACTAGCTTAATATTTGGGTTTTTTAACTGGTAGAATTTTCTAAGCTGTATTATATGTACTCGTGCTTGTTTTTATTGAACAACAAGAAATTAAAAAGAAAAAAATTGTTTCAAATTATGTAAATATGTATTTATTAAGGAGGACCCAAATTATTTCATATATGGCTTTTTATGCTTAAAAGCAAAAGTTTTTGAAACAGTTTTCTCTGGCATAAAACATATGTAGAAATACCTAACATTTCTTATTAAAAGTTTAGCATAATAAATTGTTTTGTTATAGTTTTTAATTTTTTAGGTTTAATTTTCAATTTAGCAAAATTCACTTTGGTTTCTGCTTGATATGCTTGCACAAAGCTGATTAAAACTTTAAATAAGGCTACAAAAAACTTGTGTAAAAACATAATTTAAACAGAAAAAAAAACAAAAATTTTGCCTAATTTAAAAGGAAAAAATTAATAAAATAAATAAATAAAAAAGAGATATTTTTAAAACCTATTCTATCAAAACTTACCACTGTTCAAATACAGTGAAAAAAAATAATTGATTATCGATTGACCGCAACAGTGTGACCATATTGCCGCAGAAGAACCCGGGAATGTCACAGCCGACGAAGCAACATTAAAAACATATATAATATATATTTACACTTATAGCCGCGATGCATACATAACTCAACCATGTTCACGGTCACGTCGGAGATCTACAGCGAGACCAATTACCAGACCACGCGCGATGGCAGCCGGGCAGTGTCCAAGTTCCGCTTCGCCTATCCACTGGATGAGAAGCTCCCGGAGATTACGAGGGACAGCGATGGTGACCTTGAGGTGCCAAGGCCACGGCGCGGCGTGATCGAACTCGAGCATTCCGAGGCCACCGAGCTGCGACTGGTGGGTCTGCAAGTGTGGCGCGGTGCGCTGCTCCTGGCCGATTACCTCTTTGCCAAGCGGCAGGAGTTTGCGGGGCAAACCATCATGGAACTGGGTGCGGGCGTGGGCCTCACCAGCATAGCAGCTGCAATTTACAATCCCGGCAAAGTATACTGCACGGATGTGGATCTGGGCTGCATCCTCAAGTTGATACGCGGCAATGTTGCAAGGAACTCGCAGCTCCTAACTGGTCAAGTGTCCGTCCTGGAGTTTAACTTCCTCACGCCAAGGGGAGAGCAATCAAAGGAGCTTCTGCAGGCCATAGATGAAAGTGATATCATCCTGGCCGCCGATGTTATCTACTGCGACACCCTCACCGATGCCTTTATCGGTGTGGTGGATCTGATACTGGACAGGAGCCACCAAACTGGACGATCCAAGACCATATACATGGCCCTGGAAAAGCGCTATGTCTTCACCCTGGAAGATTGTGATTCGGTGGCGCCCATGTACGAGTACTTCCTCCGTCAAACTGTCAATAAGCCCTGGATTCTGGAGCATCTTCCTCTGGACTTTCCTCAGTATTTCGAATACGATCGCTGCAAGCAACTGATTTTGATGAAGATCACCAGACGCTAAGGGAGTTTAGCAAAAAAAAACCACCTTCTGTGTTTTATATTATTTATAACTAACTTTAGTTGAATTATTTATGTTTTTATACTTACATTAAAGCTGTAATTAAAGCAATAAGGGTTTAACTTTTCTCAGACCTTGAAATTCGATGCTTAACTAAGGTTAAGATTTTAAAGCTAAATGGAAAATGAATGCAAAGCTGGGAATTTATAAGAGAAGAAACCTCCTTAACTATTTTTCCCATTAAAACTCGTATACATTTGTTAACAATATAAAAAGTACAAATATATTTTGACTAATATTGGGACTTCTAGAAATTAAACTTGAATTAACAATTATACAACTTTTTAAAGTTTAAAATTAAATTGTTCGCTTTAATTGAAGAGACAGATTACCCAAATGGAATAAATACAACTAAACTTAAGCCCAGAACCCATGGAGACAACAATTTTTTTATGAATCAAAGATCCTGCATGGCCAGTATGATGTTCTCCAGAGCCTGGCGAGCATCTGTGGCCGGAAAGTGCTGGAGAACGGCGAGAGCAGCAGCCGTGTGCTTCCGTTGCAGCTCCTTGGTCTTGGCCAACGCCGGACCAGCGAGGATTGCCTTGTGAATCTTCTCGTAGTCAATATTATCCACCGATTGCTTGCCCGCCTCCAGCTGGGCGTAGATAGCGGGATCGTGCTCCAGGTGGAAGAGAACTGGAGCACTGACCAAACTGAATGTGGCATCCAGCGGCAAAGTGGGACACTGGAAGGGCTCGGCGTCGAGGCAAGCCTGCCAAGCCAAAGCCAAATGCTTGCCAAAACGATAAGCATGCCGCTGGAGCTCCTCACTTTGCCCGGCCAACTTCAACGACGCCTGGCAGGACTTGCCCAGCAGACTACCAGCATTCAGTATATTGCGGCATTCCCATTCCTGTTCCGGATTGCCAAGAACCTGGGCTATGGGCATCGGTGTCATCACATCGTGCTCGTTAAAGTCCACGCCAACGCTCAGCGATGGTCGCTGGAAGGTGCCCGGCTTGTAGGGCAGCGGATTATTTTGCTCATCCCTTTCGCCGATGAATTCCGACTCGGAAAAGTCGCGCACCGCCGACGAGATCAGCTCCACCACCTCCTGATTGCGCAAATTCGCCAGCTCCGCACTGGAGTGACCCAGCAGGTAGTCGCCGGTCAAGAGACCAATCTTATTGCCAAAGGACATGTCGTCGTAGGTGGCACCATCTTGTCCAGCCTGTGTGCTGGACTGCAGATTCACCACGCTCTGCAAGGAAACAGGGAAACTGGTTTATTATTGATTTTGGTGGTAAATTATAGGACTTACATTGTGCACCAGATGAGAGATACGAATCATTTCAGTGACCTCAGCCAGAGCCCTTTGAGAATGGAGCACGCCAGCACTCTTGTCCTGCTCCACATCGGGCACACTGGGCGCATGTCCTGCTGCCTTGGACACCAAAAGCACAATCAAGCCCCAAGCTTGCATGGTGTTCTTGCCATTGTAGAGCAGGTGCCTAAAAGAGGGGATTATAGGGATTGTTTGGAAAGTCAGAAAACTTAAAAATAGATTTTAAATCAATTGAATCAACAGATAACAGATGTTCAAGTTCATTAATAGAAGAAATTATTGAAAATATACAAATCAATTGAAAAATTTGTCTAAAGGATGCAGTGAAATATTTAAGATACAAAATTCATTGGAAATCTCTTTCTTAAGGCATGATTTTGGACAGCAACTAAGCTTATTTCTAATTCCCAAACACACAATATGATAAAACTCTCACTTTCTCCATCATAAACCTTTATCTTTATAAATCCCTCATCTCTAAGATTCACTCACTTGGCTGTTTTCATCAAAGGATGTGCACTGCCCACCAGTTTGCGCAAATGTAGCGCCACATTGGCTATCTCATCGCTTAGGAGCCAACGCAAACTCAGAAAGGAAGTGGGATAGCCCACGATCCTCTCCGCCTCGCTTACAGCCCGGTTCCAGTCGTGGCGCGGCGGAGGAGTCACCTGGACGTTGGCCGACTGCTTCCCCGCCGCAGTCGACGTTGACGTCCAACGGCACTGCTGCTGCTGCTTCTGCTGTAAAGTGAAAGTTTTCAGCGCAGGCGCAACGGCGGAGGGATGCAGCTCTCCAGAAACGGGTATCCTTTGCTGCAGCTGTTGCATAATAATCCGTAGTCCCCTGGCGCGGTACATTCTGGCTGTTTGTTTGTTTGTCTGTTTTTCTCAGGTACAATTATGAGGCGCACTTGCTGTTTGAGGGAAAATCAGTCTTTTTTAAGCTCCGCTTCGTTGAGTCGCCAGTCGAAAAGTGAAATCTTTTGAATCCAATCGGTTGCTTCTGCCTCTGCCGGCGCCGCTGTCGTCGTGTTGTTGTTGTTTCTGCTGCTGCTGCTGCTTCTTCTTCGCTGGCGGCCCACTTTTACAGTTGGCCGCTCAGGTGGCAGGGCAGGCGCGGCCGCCAAGCGTTCTGTTTGTTTTTATTGCCCCACACGCAGTGTCATGGAATCCGCAGTGCAGGTGGGGAGGCGGTGCGGCGGGGGCGGGTGCAGAACAGGTTTTCGCACAGCGTCCAGCGTTGCCAATTTGGCCATTTTCCCGCTATATCTGGTGGTTTTTAGAAGCAAGGTGCGGGATAATTTGTAAACTAGCAGCTAGCGGGAAATATGGCGTTATTCTAGCTGTTTTTGCAATGTGTTTACGTATTTTTTACTTTACACTGCAACAATTAAATAATTTGTTGTATTTATTTTTATTGATTTTATTAGAATAAATAATACATTCGCAATATTCAATATTAATGATTTAAAATCCGAAATCGATAAAATTGTCTTGTTAAACATAGCGAGAGTTAAGACCGGTGAAAAAATATGACCCCCTTCATAATTGAAAATTTAAACGCTTTTCTTCTGAAGTTGAACGGGTTTTGTAATGTAAGAACATTAAATAAGCAAAATTGCGCATAAAGGTACATTTAAATGTTTTTGAATAAGCTTCTGAGCCTAAAATAATTTTTTTCTTGCATTTGGATGTTGCTATTGGTATTTAAGATTATTTGTTTTATTTTTAGCTAATTATTTTCAGAGTCTAGCTTATTCGAGAGCTCATCACTGAAAACTAAAAGGGACTGCGTTTGGTGCAGAAAAAATACTGAAAGTGTGACCGTAATCTGGATGATGAGAAGAAAGATAATATTTTTAAAATATTTTTATAAAGACTTTTTTATCAGCTTTTGACTGCTGTTCAGTGTTGCCAGGTATTGAGCTCGCAAATAGGCTAGATTTTGGGTAAAAATAGGCTAGAATAGGCTAAAATTCAGAAAAATATGCTGAAAAATAAGCTATATATTAAAATCCAATCATATCTACCAAATTAAAGTAATTTTCATGTTTTTATTATATTAAACACGTTAACAAACTTTCAATATCGTCGTTCTCCCCGTCATTCAAATATTTGTCGTTTTTTTTTAAATTTAATTTAATTTATTTATTTAATTTAATTTTTTATTTCACAATTAATTATTAGAGATCACATAACATAATGCGATAACATATCGCACCATCCAAAAAATCTATCGATCAGAAAGCACGATCACATGAATAAAGTTCACGTAACAATCGGCAAAAAAGAACCAGAAAACCATTGAACACCAAAAATAAAATTTTTCGTTGGTCACAAATACAGTAAAAAAATATGCTAAATTATTTTTAAAAATAGGCTAGATTTATGGCTATAGGCTATTTACAAATTTTATAGGCTAGATCATTTAAAAATAGGCTAGATCTAGCCTGAAATAGGCTAAACTGGCAACACTGCTGCTGTTCCAGAAGATCGAGATAACAATACCAGAAACATCGAAATATACATATTAGGATCGCTTAAACATGTATTACAAAAAATATAAGTGATTGCTCTAGTTGTTAATTTAAATTTTAAATCAACCCTTAAATGTTGTAAAAATTCTGGCATTTAGTCAATTTTAAAATTGGATAATTAACGCCGTGTTTAGCGGTTAAAAATGGAATTAAATCTTTAAAATATTTGGGATAGGTTGATTAGTTTTGTTTATTCACTTCATTTTCCATTTATTTTACAATCTGCCATAGCAGTGGACCACTTTTTATTGAGTGTATTTGAAAGCGCAGTAACTTCGTAATTCTTCAGTTAGAATAAATTTTTAAATGTACACAAATAAACAATATATGGTAAAAAATTCAAAATTCTGTCCTTTAGTCGAGCGGAGATACGAATTTTTGAATTACAGTCTAAAAACGGCTTTAACTTCAACAGACAAAATATAGCTTAAAAAGCTTTAAGTCCAAAAAGAGAGCAAGAAAAATGAGAGAGCTTTTTCCTCTGACAGCGCTGTTTATAGTGATGCCGCGG
>VNJR01006045.1:0-21370 GCA_008042585.1 Drosophila punjabiensis | reverse complement strand
CCTTTGTATTCAAGGAATATCAAATGATGGAACATCTCAAGGCAGTACTATGGCAGAATTCTTCTGCTATGCATTCCCCATATGAAGTGCCAGCTAACGTCGTCTGCAAGAGCAGCCTCTTCGGTTACAAACGAAAGAGAAATGCGGCAGCTCCAGGTGTATTTGCACTCTGTAATGGCAAAGTAATTGATGGTTGGCTGGAAACCATTAATGACAATTTCCAATGCACGGGTTTGTTTGGCTTAAGATTCGGCCAAACAAAAGAAAGCCTAACACATGGAAACCACAATTGCGATGATAGCAGTGCCTATGGCTTTCATTCTTGGCTTGATCAATTATAAATGAATCTATGTACATTTTCAATTCATCTTAAATACAATCCTTATACCTTCTCTAAATCATAACTTATTTAAGTTCTCTATAATGTCGGGTGCTATTTATTTATACTTGATGAACAGCTTAAGCCTTTTACATAATTTATAGAAACCGCATCTGTCCTCTTTTTGGGTTAAAAAGGAAACCTGCTCCTGATTGGACACCACCAGCATCCGCAGCACCTCGAAAGGTAAATAATAATCTAAATGGCAGAGGCACGTGCTGTGTTGAAAGCCTAAGGAAAGTTCGTTTCTGGGGAAAACATAAGGGAGAAGTGTGGCGAGGTGATGGGAGAATGTTGGGCGTTAATTGACAGTAATTTTATTAGGTAAATGAAGCCGCTGTGTTGTGTGAAAAAAAAGAAGAATTATAAAGCGGATCCAACAAACTCGTAAATATTTAAGAAATTATGCGATTTTAATGAGCTGGAAAAGTGCAAATCACTGGCGGCGGCTTTTTCCACGTCCTGTGTCCCCACCGATTTTATTTTTTCCCCCAAGAGCTGGTGGGAAATATATATGAATCCACAGCATACAATATACATATTAATTGAAATGTGGCGCTGAAATCAATTCAATGTCACAGTGCGGAGTGCATAATGGATGGAAACAGGTCGGAAAAGAAGTGGTAAGCCCTGGTCTACATTACCAACATCCAATTACGATATAAAGTGAGCCACAAATCACAAGCCAGTGTAAAGAAGGCATTCGCTTTATCAGAATCATTACTTTAACAAAATTTATAAAATAAGTATAGATATAATAAATTAGTTATTGAACTAACAAAAATGCAGCTCCTCATTGTTCATCTTCATAAACTAGAATTTTTGAACGATTTTATTTTGTGTACATAATTTGTCAAACCTTTTTCTCCTCCTTTTAATAAACTTGTCCCACCAATAATTGGCAGTGGTGTCAAAATCAAATTCGATTCGCACAAGGATAAACCTCGAGACCCCTCGATAATGTTTGCCAAAAAGTTTCTTTTTTCTTTTTGTTTTTGTTCAGAAGCAGGAGGAGTGGCTATTGGCAGTCCCAAATTGTTGTCAGACATTTTCATGCGAGCTCATAACATTTTATGCACAAAATAAATTTGCATGTTGCACTTTTGAATAATCGCACGCCGCTGACAAACATCGTTCTGCCAAAATCGGTCGCGTGGAAAGCGGGCGAGCAGAGGCTTCCTCTCTGCAATCTGTATCCCTTAATCCCGGAGGGGAAAAATCCTGCGAGAAACCGTCCTGGCCCTCTGCCAGTTGGCAGAAGGCAGTGCAACTTCTGGACAAAAGGAGTTGCTGCACGGATAAAAAAAAAATGGAAACTATTTGGTGACGATATGAAAAGGAAAGAACTTATAATTCTCTCATTAAATGCTAGAGAAATTAATATTTTTATTTATGTGTTTTTATGTTTTTCTGCTCACTTAAGAAAGGCAATACCTTTTTTTTTTTTGAGTGCTTGGTTAGAAGTTGGTTTAGGAACAGTATCTTTTCGCCAGAAGCGGCCAAACCAGACACGTAAATTTTGGACAGACGAGGACGTGGTCGTGGTCGTGGAGGACGATGGCGGCAACGAAAAGGACAACGATGAGGACAACGACAACGACAACGACAAGGACAACATCCTTGCATGAATGAAATCGAGTCGAGGCGGCTGCTGCTGCTGCTCCTGCTGCCCCAAATGAAATGCCATTAATTTGGCAAATGAATGCGGTTGCGTTGGCTGTTTGACTGACTGACTGACTGAATGACTGAATGACTGAATGGCCAAGTGACAGGAGTGAAGCGGGAAGGGGACACTGAATCCCAACCAGACAGAGACAGGCACTCCACTTCACAGCAATTACCCAACAAGTGTAGGCAAATTTGAACTCGGACTCGACTCAACTCAACTGCTGTGGCTAAAACAACAACTGGGGAAATCTTTAGTTTCTCAAATATTATTTTAGTCGAGTTGAGCTCTCAGTTGCGGCCGGTGGTGCAAGGGTTTTGGAATTTAATTTCATCGGGATTTTTGTAATAAAACTAACATTTTTACAATTATCAGAGAATTTATCAGAATCCTTAACATTTAGCAAAATAATTACTCAGTTGACACCAGAAAGGAACATATATCACGCTTCATGTGTGATCAAAAATTTATATTAAAAAATTTTCTGTTAAATTTCTGCTAAATTTTTTTTACATTTATAATTAAAGGTAAGTATTAGTTATTCTTTGGCACAGTCTGATACAACAAACAAAGCACAGATATATTTAATATCACAGAAACGTTAAAAAATCGATTTTCTTTATCATATCAGCATTCTTATCGACCTTCGCTTCAAAAATCGATACAATATTGGTATAGTTTTATTTTATGTAATTTTTAATCGGTATCCTTTACATTACCATTAATGTTTAACAATGCAATGATATCTAGTAAGAATTAGAAAAAGTTCATTACTGAATATAGTAATTATTTACTTAGTTTGTTCGAATTACTTTCTTCTTTAAATTAATCAAACTTTCAAGTTTGTTTTTAATTTATTAAGTTTAACGCTGAAAGTAATAAATATTTCATAATGAATTACAGCAATTATTCGCAAACCTCGCTTATCCGTAAACTAAGTGTTCTCACCCTCGTTTCCTTGAGTTACTCCTTGACCATTTTTGATCTGATTAGTGCCTGGCACCAAATTGCTTGTTCCTGTGTCATCTGGCCATAA
The DNA here is from genome assembly GCA_008042585.1 of Drosophila punjabiensis. Lineage (NCBI taxonomy): Eukaryota > Metazoa > Arthropoda > Insecta > Diptera > Drosophilidae > Drosophila > Drosophila punjabiensis. The sequence goes on along the minus strand of VNJR01006045.1, from coordinate 18,289 downwards.
TTCAGTGAGGGGCAGGCAGGCGTCTGGCCCCAACTCGGTTCGGCTCGAGGGGTCATCTATCAAGCAAGTGCTGCAAGTGCTATATAATATTTCTGTCATTATGCTTAATTATCTGGTTCCTGGGCAATGCGTCAACGTTGACCTGACCGCTGACACGCCCCCTGCCTTGCGTGCCAGCTGGGGAAAAGCTTCAATCTGAAATTAGTTGGGGCAGGTCACTTCAGTTCAGCTCAGCTCAGTTCCAGCTCAGTCTTTTCACATAAGATTGAGGTTGAGGTTGAGGTTGAGCTGGGTGTGGACATGGTGGTGCAGGTGGAGGTGGGGCACATGACATCGCGTGTTGTGAGCAGGCGGGTCATAAATGAAATCTGCTGCCACTTTGTCGCCCATTGTTTAATAATGAAATTAAATCGTTTTAGCCGACAAGCCCTACACGAAAAAAAGGTTAAGTAAAAACTACAAAGGAAAGGGACATACACAGCAGGAAATGTGATGAGTAATAATTTTATTTGACATTTTAGAAGCCCTACAATTACTGAATACTTAAATATTAAAAGAAAAATAATAATATGTAATTATAATATATTTTAAAAAATATTAATGGAAATGGTTTTTAAAATATTTAATTTATTATTTTAAAAATAATAAGGATATAAATGAGGATACATTTTACTGTTAATAATATCTGAGGAATCTCAATTGTGCATGTAAATCGAGAGGGAGAATTCGAAAAGATTAATCGATACAAATATTTAACTTAATGCAATATAGGAAAATCGGAACATCTTATGTATTAAAAATATCTCGTTTATTATTATTGCAATTTTTTTTAATATCTGCAAAATGTTTTCTCAAAAAATGTTTTTTAATTGTATTTGTTGTACTTTTCGATAACATTAATCCGATATATGGCACAAAACTGAATACCGATTTATTTCACACCGTTTGCAATGATAAAATATCGATTCATACGTTAATTTTTATAGATTATCAATTCACCATAATTTCACATTGATTCTCATCTCAGTTTCCACAGAAACCCATTTAAATAACTTTAAGCCATTTTTTCCTCCTAATTTTTTCCTGTGCATTCGGTGCTTGTGGGGTTAGAAACTCAACCCCAAAAGACGAGGTGAGGCCAACCCCATCCGCTTCCCACTTGTCAGCGCTCTTGTTGACGCTTGACAAATGGCTGTTGGGTGGGAGGGAGGTACCACCAGCCCCCTCTCATTTCTTCCTTTGATTTACTGCCACATTTTGTATACACATACACCACATAGATACTTATATATTTTTTGCTCCTTGTTTGCCCAGCAGCGAAATGAGCAGCGGGAACGAACTTAGACTAATTCGGAGTGAAATGGTTGTAAAAAAAAAAGTGAAATGTGTTGAGGTTGGCTAAGTGAAATGTCAGGCAATTGTTCAACGTCCAAACGGCGGGGTGAACCTCAAACTCGAACTGGCCCCGAAAATTGCATGCAATGGACGAGTTATGTGTGTTATTACCGCCGCCCCGGTATTTGTCTGTGCGTGCCGAAGATTGATACCCTGTAGCTCAAAAATATGAAGTAAATCTAGAGTAAAGTTGGGAGAATATCTGGCTTCACTTGGATTTTGCTACTATTACTATATAGTAATATATGGAAGGTAATAAGTTTATGATATTTTCGAGATCATATTCGGAGCGATATTTATATCGGTACATCAAATCATATCATAGTTGCGATTTACTTCAGTTTCTGTAATTACCAGTAAGTCCCATTGATGTTTGTCCTTCAAATGAAGAAAAATTAATTAAAAACAAATTAAAAGCTTTATTCTTTTTACATGCATCTTTTTATACCGAATGGCATTTCCTATTGATATTCATGCAATTAAAATATTATCTCATTTCTTTAAAATATAATACCGTATATTTTTATTATATAATTATGTGCATTGAGTTTATATTTAAGAATCTTGAAAAATCTACATAAATTAAAGGATTTCCCTTAAGAGTCTCAAACTCAGATTTATAAATATAAAACTGTAGCATAATTCTAGGCTTCCACTGATTTATGGAACAACATAAAATACTTCCTAAATTAAAGTTAATGAAGGCTCCAAGGCTCAAAAAAGGGTATTTACATGTTGCACTTGACGGCTTCGTTTGCTTTCTTTTGCGTGATCAACTTTTGTTAATATTTTTTTTTTCTGCTGCTTTTGTGGTTGCCGGCAGGGTTTTATTATATATATATTTTTTGCACTATTTTCAGTGATAATTTGCGCGCTTGTTGATTTGGCAGCTAATTACATAGTTGTTGCACTTTACGTTTTTACATTCAACAATTTTATAATTTTACGAGTTATTTGTGTTTAATTTAATGTGCAATTTGTTGGCCGGCAAATGGCCCTTCGGGGCGTCCACTGTGTTCGCATAAAGGGTGGATGGGGTGGACGGGGTGGAAAATGCGGAGGAAAATGGAGAGGAAAATGAAGTGAAGGGAGAAGAGTACGAATTAAGCCAGAGGGCAAAACAGTTACTGGTCGCCGATGGCTGTTGTGTCAAGTGCTTAAAGTGCCCGAAACAGTTGCGCTGTGACATAAAATAACAATTACGCAATTAATTGCAGCATTTCAATAATATTTAATGAAGCGTAAACAAAAATGAAATGACAGCGGGACAAAGCCGAGGCCAACATGGCAAAATAATTGCAAATGACAAAAGTGGGAAAACAAATTTCACATATTACTTTATATGTATATTATTATAGATTCCATATTATTCTGCGTCAGTATGCATACACTTATTTAAATATAGAGCCCCCTCCGAATTTATGTGCTTATTATTATTATATCAGATATATGGGGAAAATAATGTGCACAGAATGGAAGAATTTATGCGCCTTTGAAGCTGTGAATTAATAATATTAAATACTTATCATTATGGGAAATTATATTATTCTGGCTTGAGTCGGCATTCAATGGGTTGTATTATATATTAAATAATTTTTTATTCATTTTGTGAGATAGTTAACCATACGATTGGGCTGTGAGGACTTAATATGGCTTTCTATAATAGAACTTGGAGTTTTTTAATTTAATTAAAATAGGTAATATTTAATAGTTAAAACCTGTCATTACTCAAAATTTATTCGCTATAAGCTTCCTCTGCTTGAGTAACTATTCAGAGCAGCTTCAATGGCTCCTAGTGCTGGCTCATGGAAATTAAAAGGATTTTCCACGGCTCTCCTTCGCCTGCTCGGCTGATTCCTGGCCATCCTTGGGCATCCTGCTCCTGCTGGCGGTGGTCACATAAATCTCGGCCACTTAATAGACGACTGCATAATTTAACAGATAAACAAACAAGCGAGGGAAGCGACGACTCGGCAGAATGCATGTGCCAATGAATGGAACGCAAAGGGGAACGCAACTACACATAGACATAGTCCAACGAAAAGAGAAAGGGAAGGCTGCACAAAAAAATCCAGGAAAAAAATAATACAGAAAAAAGTCAAAAAGAAAATGAAGCCAGAGCTAGAGAAAGGATAGCCACCTCGAGCCGAGCCGAAAGCAAAAGCTAATTGCCAAATACTAAATTACCCATTCAGCAGTAAAAACATTCCAGGCTCGAGCTCGAGCTCCTCCTCTTCGAGCGTTGAAAGCCCCCGAAAATGTGGTGTAAAACGTGGCTCGAAACGGAACGAAACGAAACGAAACGAAACCAGTCAGCTACTGGCCAGAATGCTGGGCAAATATATTTCGAATTTGCTGTCAATGCGAAAAAAAAGCACTCCACACAAATATACACATACTTTTGGGGCACTTGAAGAAAATTTGGTATCCAAGGAATTTTAAAATGTACCTTTTTATTTTATGAAGTCTTTAACTTGGATGTTGAAACGTATAAAGGAGTTGGATGATTATTAAAATGTATTTTATTTTATTGTTTTATTTCTTTTTATTATTTTTAAACTTTCTGAAAATGTTAGATCTCTAAAAAAAGGTTACTGCTGGTTTTGGGGATCTTGTAATAAGTTTGTAATTTAAAGGGTTATATTTTTTATGGATATATTACTTTTAAATAATAATAACATAATAAAATAATAATGCAAATTATAATATTTATCAGCCAAAAGTATGCAATGTTTCACTACAGATTTTTAAAAGAATACTTTTAGGGAAGTCTTCAATCTTGGGACTTGAAATCACCTAAACATATCCCTAAAAGTATTTTTTTTTAAATCTGTAGTGGAGCATTGCATACTTTTGAGTGGTAAATATTATATTTAAAAATTGAAAACTCTTGGGACCTAAAATCATCTAAACATATCCCTAAAAGTATTTTTCTTAAATCTGTGGTGGATGATTTATATTATTATTTAAATTAATATATATAAATAAGAGAGAAAATAAAGAGAATTCTTCAATAAAGACGTAGATCTTAAACATTCTAAAATATGCCTAGCAGCTTGCTTTAAAAATGGAATATGTTCAAGGCATCAGTGTATACTTTTGAACAATTAAAATAAAACCCACTTGTCATAATTATATGTAAGATTAGGTTATTCTTTCAAAAAAATTTTTTTTTTTTAGTTTTTAAATTTAATTTTACTGGATTTTTAACACATCCTAATTTCTTAGCTATACATTTGACATGCCACATTATTTTTCCCAGTGCATACATACATAAAGAGTGAATTCTGTCGAACGGCGTCCCAACGAGTAGGGCGTGGTATGGGCCCTGGATTTGCTGATATGGAGTAAATGGCAGTAACTGCAGAAAGTAGCCAAAAGGAATGGCCCCAAAAAACCAAGGGACAACACAGGGGGAAACCCAAAGCCAGGAACCAGAAATAGAGAAATGGAGAAAGGCAGAGAAAGAGAGAAAAAAAAACAAACTGGAGAAGTGTTAAGCGCGTCCAATGGTTGACCAAGCGAATGCGCTCTGTTTGGGCCAAGAAATTAGCCAGAGATTTCGCTCGCCGAGTGGCTCGAAGGGGGATGGCAAATATGTGCTCATTGATATCGATGTTTTATGGCCTTTTTATGGCCAGTTAGTTGGACGGGCATAAAAAGTTGTCACTATCTCGGCATGATGTGGGCGGGTGTGGTATTTGCCAAGGAATTGAATATAAATATATATATATTTACTTACCATTAATGGTACCCATATAATGTAAACAATAAAAGTGACATCAAAGCCTTGATGGCTATAACTATTCACAAATTGTTCTCGAGGGAATTCAGTTGATGTTCTGATTTCTGTAGAAAGTATTTAAAAAATAGGAAAGCTGTTTTTCCAAAGCCGCTTTATTTTCCATTTTATTTCATAAATGTGTAGTTTTCTTCCAGCAGCTTAGCTTTAGTCAAGTATAAGCCGGTGTTTAATGGCCACTGAAAAGGACTCAAAAAGGGTATATTCTGAGGAGGATAATCGCTCGTTGGCTTGCTCGTTCGATGGTCGTATAAGTAAGCACATACTTACATGCGAAAGTAGTTCAAAGTGTAGTTTTCAAATGTAAAATTATAAGCAATGGCTATGCTATTTCGGTCATATCCGCTTCTCTCTCTCTCTTGGCACTCCCCTCTGACCCTTGGCACTTAATGTGCTTCTCCCTTCGCTTCCCCCTCTCCCCTCCCGCTACACTTTCACACAATCATAGTGCCTTTTGCACTCGGCTCGTCGCTTCCGTTTGTCAACGAGTTCCGGAAATGATGATAAAAAATGGCTGCTGCTGCTGCAGTTGCAGCTGCTGTTCGGCACTCTTCTATCTTTTCCTTTTCTGGCCAAGAGGGTGTGTGTGTGTGTGTTTATGACATGTGTGTGTGTGTGTGGGGGGGTGGGAGATGGTGTAATTGTGTGTGCAGAGAGAGAAAGTTAGATTTAAAAAAGCCCTTTATTTCATAAGAAATATATAAAATATATGAGTTTATTATTAAAAGAAAAATAAGGAATAGGATTTGATCTTTAAATAGCTAAAAACAAGTTTTATAATTAATTTGTATAAAAGTTAGTTCAAGATAAATGCTTACATTCTATATTGCATAACTTTAGGCTCTAGTAAAAATGTATTTAAATCACTTAAGCTTTCAAAACCTTAAAAGTAACCTACATCTATTTATCTTTCTTTACAAATTTTCTATAGATATATTTGATTTTGATTTGGATTTTTTCCCTGTGCTTACTTGACTTTGACTTAGTAGCTGTGCAGCTGGAGGCAGCTGCTAAAATTTCATTGCACTCGACTGCTGCGACTACTTAGCACAAGTGAGCCCCCGAAGGCATCTGGAATTTGTTGGGGGTACGCGGTGTGGCTTAAACTTGAACATGGCTCTTTTTTTTTTATTTTCATCCTGCTTGCCATTGAGCAAAATTCTAAGGGGTTAGAGGATGGGTCGGGGGGCTAGAGGGGGTTAGGCCAAGACAGCTGCTCATTTCCGCACGCTCGATGCGACGATGACTCGGCAAAGGGGGGGGCAAGGAGGTTGCATAATAAGCAACTAAGACAGCTTAGAACTGCGGCCATGTCCTGCTCTCACACAGCAGTACCGCCCACAGGCGCTTGGCTTTTACAGAGGGGGGAAGAAATTGTATAAAAATAAATAAAAGAAATAGGTAGTGAAAAAAGAAATTATATAAATAATAAATATTAAAAAAAAAATACTAGTAAATAAAAGAACGAAATGGTTAAATGTATAAATAAATAAAATAATTAGTAAAAGAAGGAGTGAGAAATTAGTCATGAAAATTAAAATAATAAATAAATAAAAAAATACTAGTAAATAAAAGGAGGAAAAGGTTAAATGTATAAATAAATAAAATAATTAGTAAAAGAAGGAGTGAGAAATTAGATATAAAAATTGACTATAAAATAACTTTCAAAAAAAGCTAACGTAAAATCTAAGTGTAGCTAAATTTGTAGTTAAATTTGTGCATTTTTTAAGCAATGACTACTATCAGAAGTTTAAAAATATTTAAGATAAATATTTCTTACATATAAAATTAATTATAATAAAGATTTTATGTTAGTACATTATATATTAAATTGTAAATTAATTTAAAACGAAGCATTTTTAATAGCTAACAAAAGTAAGCTTTAAGTTTCAACAAATAATATTATGCACTTTGCCTTTTAAGTCATTAAAAATAGCTCCTGTAGCATTAGTTTCAACTTTAAGCAGACTGTAAATATATAAATAAAATTTATAAAATATTTTATATATTCCGTTTATTTAGAGAAAGTTCAGCTCATTTTCAAGCCATATTTGAATACCTATTATTGCCGAATAATATTACATTATTATTGTATCCTTTGCTGTACCTATGCCAGTGGTCCTTGTTCTACTCTGGCTTTTCCCTTTCCCTTGCCGTGACAGGCACTTTCGAATGCATTCGCAACGCCTTCGGATCCTGCATCCTCGACTGCCACAATAAATGTAAAGTGCTGCCAAGTGTCGGCTCCTCCGGTTAACTCCCTCTGGTCCACCCACACATGCATAGATTATTACCTGCCACTTGCCACTTGGCACCTTACTTTTTTCCTATTTTTCCCCTCCACCCTCCATTTTTTTCTTACTCTTCTTATTCTTTTTGTTTTTTTTTTTTTTTTTTTTAGCTCACTCTACAACTTTGAAGGAGTTTTCTTCGACATTTCTCTCTCGCCTTTCGACCGAAAGCTGCCAACACATGTTCAAAAGTTTTCGCTTCGTTTTCCCATTTTTTTTCTGTCTATGTGTGTGTGTGTGGGCGACATGAAAATGCTTTGAATCCATTCAGCAGCAGACAGACGTCGACAAAAAGGACGAAGGACGAGGAAGGCAAAAGGACGGAAGTCAAGGGGATTGGACAGGGGGGGAAATTAAATTTGGCAGCTGCTGCCATTTTTCGTTGCTCAAACTCTGACTAATTGACATGTTGCATGTTGCAAGGCCGAGAGTCTGAAAAGGTGTTGACTCCGATTGTCTGACACGGCGAGACCCGAAAATGTATTTAAACATTTCTCAGCATTTCAATTTGAAATCTCTTTGGCAACCGCAGGCGAAGGGCTTCGAGACGAAGGGGAATAGTGCAGGGATTTGGCTTTGAATGCCATGTTAATTACAAAACACTAGGCAACTGAACCAGAGCCAAAGGTTTGGCTGTGCACTGTGAGAAAATATAGGCAACGAAATATTTCATACAGCTTTTTATTTGTAATGGGAGTAAAAATTGTTGCCTTTAGAAGTCATCGTTCTCTATGAAAGCTTTTTAAATTTTAGGTATTTTTTGGTGCATGGATAGGAAAAGTGCGATATGATTTATCGATACAAATTTTGCTATCTTTTGTCCATTGGAAATATCGCAAAATGTGTTAAAACAAAATTTAAAATATCGATAAATATATCGCACTCTATCTCACATAGAAAATATCGCAGTTTTGATGTTTTAAAATTACAAATATTTCATAATTATACAGCACTCAGTAGAATATCGAATATGTCGTAATATTTGATGGATATCAATTTCAACTATCGGCACGCATCGCATTTTAAGATAATATCGATTTTAACGAAAAACTAATCGAAATATTTTATCTATTTATTGGTTTTCGCCTTAAATATCGATGTTCACTAATGTATCAATAGATATTTTCATCCTTTGCTTTATGAGCTACAATACTTTGTTAAGACTTTCACAGATAAACACTCTGACTTTCCTGTTAAAATAAATGTAATTATATGGAATGATAAGAATTGTGTATTTAAAAATAGTCTGAGATAAAAACTATATTTAACCACCTCTCAGTGTACACCAGTTGAGCTTTTCAACTGCAATAGAACTAGGGTCCTGGAGCCCTAAGCTACTGCATTAGTAGACCACTAAGCGGCAGAACATTGCACTTGGCCACATCCCACAGACAGTTCTCACCCATTTCACACATCCGAAAGCCGAGAATCGAGAATTTCGAATTGTGGGGGTACTAAGAGCCCAAGAACTCCACTCGGAATAATGTTCGGGACTTCTATAACACTTCCAGCAACATTGCTTTCATTTGTAGCACTTTTCAAGGAGCGAGTCAAATGTTTGTTTACCAAAATTTCTTTGGTTTGCCTTCAAGTGTTGTGCTTAAATTGAAATTCATGGTTTTACGAAACAAATTAAATGTACATTTCTTTTTAGATATTTAATTAGTCAAGAAGAATGTCTTAATTAAACTAATACCGGTAGTTGCTTACAATTTTAAAAGCTTTAATAATATGCCTTACATTAATAAAGAAAAATTTATAACAAAATTAAATACCATTAAGCTTGTTTCTCTTACAACAGTTTTGATTTAAAATCCTCGTTTTATCTAGGATAAAACCTAATAGTTTCCTCACGGTTACACCCATGCAATATTTTATTATCCTTTCAGCTTTGCTCACTAGCTCTCCCTCCTTTGCATTCCATCATGCCATGATCCCTTTGAACTCCCCCTTAACTCTGTCTTATCGCTCGTAATCCTTGGCATTGATTGCCGCCCCGGTTCATTGGCTCGTTTAAAGGAGTTTTAACCACATTTTGATGGACCAAGAACAGGAACAGGAACATTATCGCAAACCAGCTGCCAAAGCCGAAGGCTCAACACCTGCAGGAGTCTTTAGGAGAGAGGCGGCAGCAATCCTTAAAGCGCCCCGGAAACTTTTGCAATGTCCTGCGGGTTATTTATGTCCACAGCTTGACTTAATGACCTCCTCCTGCTCCTGTTCCTGGTCCTCCTCTTTCGAGGGTAGTGGCCAGGGTCGATAGTGCAGGCAGGAACTGGGGGGAAAAAATAAAAAAGGAAAGACAAAGCGAGTGGTTAAGTCAAAAGGCGTTGAAGGCACTTTATGAGCTGCTGCTGCCGTCTGCCGCCATCGTCTGGAGCCGTAGTCCTGGCCGCCACATCCTGAATCCTGGTCAGTTTCCATGGAAGCCGGACTGTATGGACTGTGGGACAATCACTGAGCAAATCCCGGCCATTGAAATCAATAAAACTTAACGGCTTCGGACGTTGCTGGACCGATGGCTACGATTGATGTGCCATAAAAGTCGCAATTGAAGCGCACGCCCGCAGTGAGCGGCTCCGGTTGACCAGCGTCAGTGGAAAATCGTTGGAAAAATAAGGAAAAGAGGGAAAAACTGTGCTACTGTGGGACTGACTGGTAGACAGACAAACAGATGAGCCGGTGGATTGGGGATTGGCAACTGAAGTCCGGAAGTGGGAGATGGGCGGCTCCGGACGGAAGTGCGTCATCATAAAAAGCTTTCACGGCTCCTGACTTGCGCCAACTGCTTACTGTGGCGCATAATTTATCATTTAACTGCCTTAATAGTTCCGTTATATTGAAAATTGTCCTGCCAAGGGGGGAGGTGGGTGGTCTGAGGGTCATCAGGGAATGGCAGCTCCCATAAATTGCGCACTAACTAAGGGCAAAAGCGCTGAGGAAAAAAATTTGTAGGTCCTTAGAAAGGGTATGAGAAAAAGGAGTTTTAGATTTAATTTTAAAATTCTAGGTTATTTTTTTAATTGCTTATATATAAAAATAAAACAATAATATATTTTTTTTCATAAATTTGTCAATTTAATGTTTAATATTTATTTTTTCTATTTCTATTTTCTATTACCCAACTTGAGATCTTATTTCGCATTTAAACTATATCGATATTTGACGATAAATACAATAATCGATATGTTAACGTTACGATATATGCACGATAATTCAATTTTCTTTGAGATGTATGGGATAATATATAAGTTAATAATAATTTTTCGATATTTGATACTTTATTGATATAAGCAATTTTTTAAACTTCGATATATGAAAGACTATAATGATTTCGATATGATATTAAGCTCGATATTTGTTTCGATATATCATACCGTCTAACTCTTCAATTGTATTATCGATACTTCTTGATTTCAAAATACTTTTTCTACTTTTACTAAATTATTTATAATAATATATCCATTTTGTGCCACCTTTTAAATATATTTACAGGGATTTTTAATATTGTTTCTACACTCTGATAAAGTCATATAATTTTTCCCTAGTTAACTTGTCTATATTCCCAATTTAGTCTAGTCAACCTTAATCCTTCTCAACTACTTTCTCGCCATGTATCAATTTTTTGTATCCACAGACTGCTATTTCTTATTACAGACTCGTTCGTCACACTTTTGACTAATGGCCGGGCAAGTGGATGTGGACACATGGGGGGATCGAGGATTCAGGGAGAAGAAGGATATGGCAGTCCTGACAAATTCACCTGCCAGACCCCCCACCCGTTCTGATATTTATGATTTTAGCCACAAGATGACTTGGCTGTGTTCCTAGGAATTCATTGATTTTTTTTTGTTGTTTTGTTTTTCTGGTCAGCAGGGGCGGAGGGGCAAAACTGTTTTTGTGTTGGGCTGTGTAATCGGTGAGCGAGAAAGGCGACAAGTCAATTTCTGGTGACTCCCCGAGTTTGTTATTATGGCAGTTGACGAAATTTATGAACTACACATCCGCTGTGCTGTTGCTTTTTCTGTTTACTTGGCTACAACATCCGTTTTGGCCTCAACTTCAACTTGGTCTTTTGGGTTTCTTTTTTCCTCTCGCCTGCCTTTTGTGAATTATTTTGCTTTGGTGAGGTTAAGCTGCACGTGCGCCAAATGCCAAACGAGGCGTGTCCCAACACCTGTATTTATACCTGTATATATATGTACATATGTATGCTAGTTGGTACGCACCTATGTTTGGTCTCAAGAAAGCCATGTGTTTAGCCTGTTGTGTTGTCTGTGGTTTTCGTGTGAGCCGCCTTTGGATTTGCTTGTTAACCCTTATGTGGCTTTTAATAACAATTTATTTGTTATTCATGTTATAATTTTTCTTTTGCTTTTTAACAGTAAAAGAATTAGATTTAAAATTTAATATGGAATAAATTAGAATGATTTGGTTTATTTTAGGCGTTATAAAACAAAAATATATAAACTGAATTTTCGTATAAATTTTACCACTTGAAATTAGCTACAAAATTCAGCATAAATATAAATCATAATTTGTCCTAAAAATATATATTTTGTAGAATATAATAAAACATATATTTTCCTTTTTTTTCTATATATAAATAAATTTGTATATATATATTTTTTTGTAATGACTAAATAAATTGTAAAACGTTTTTATGCTTTTATTTAGAATTCTTATATCTATTTCTTAATCTATAAAAATAAAAATATTGAAAATAACTTGTAAGTTTTTAAATATATTTTTGTTTAATAAATAAATAAATTGGGAAACGTTTAAATGCATTTATTTAGAATTTTTATATCTATTTTTTAATCTATTAAAATATAAATAATGAAAATAACTTTGCTTTGGGGTAATACATATATATATATTTTATATACAAAAATGTTTATATATATTTATATATATATATATTAAAAATATTTTTAAAAAATGCATATATATATATTTATTTTTTTTATAAAATGTATATACTTATATGTATAACTCCAAAGAGGAGTTATTTTCTTTATTTATATTTTTATAAATTACATTTTCGATTTTAAATAAATAAATATTCATTAATTCCTTTTTTTCTTACTGATTTTCTTTATTTTCCCACCTTAAAACCCCTATTATTCTGGTCTCTTTTGACCCCCTTTGTCTGACCAAGGGTTAAGGCTCATCTTCAGTGGCCCGCTGAGTTTTTGGTTAGTTGGGCAAATCACTGCTGGTGGCCGAAATTCAGGCAGTCACAATGAAACTGAAACTGAGACTGAGACTGAGGCAACAATTTGGCCACAGACAACGACAGGGAAGCGTAGGACGGGACAAACGAGAAAAAACGCACAGACAGCTTCAAGGACACACATTGATAAGGACATAGCAGCTGGCTGTGCGTGTGTGTGCGTACGTGTGCAGCCCATTTGATTGCGGAGATTTACGACATAACAATTTATGGAATGACGAAATGATTTCCTGTGTTTTTTTACGATTCCCAGCAACGGCAGAGAAAGCGAAATAGGGATTGAACTAAAGGGAATCCTTCAGAATCAGATCACCCACGCATATACAGGGTACAAAATTAAAGGACAATGCTGAAAATATAAAATATAAACCTATCAGAGTCCTTAAAACGGTTTCTCGATCAAGAAAAGCGTATCTTTTAAGACTTTGTTTTAATTTATAACTTTAGATAGTTTTAAAAATGACAGCATATATTTTTGCAGTGCTCTCTTGCCTAGGCTTCGGCCATATCACGCCTTTGCAATATCATTTCAATCAATTTTGAGTCAAGAACTTCTTTTTTTTCGCAGCATTCTTTGGTCGGTATCGTTTGGGAATCGAATAAAATTAAAACGTCAGCGTCGCTCGAGACTCGGAATGTATTTCCTGAGCTGAGACTGTGCCACTGTGTGTGTGTGTGTGGGTGTCAGGATAATGATATACATGCCACGTATGCAATCCTGGGTCGTGCCTAGTCCACTATTGCCCAGCCCAAGCGACGAGTTTCGATTGAAAGCAGGAAGTTCAATCGAATTTCAACGGAAATTGCCGACATTTCATGAGGTGTGAAATGATTTTATTACATCATTACGTGCAAAGGCTCGAAAGGAAGAGAAAGCGAGAGGCATACCAGTGAAATCTCTTTCGTATTTCCCTTTAGGAAACTCCATTCCCTATTTTTTCCCTTTCTTTCCTTTTTTTTTGTTGTTTTTTTTTCGTCCCAGTTTGGTTTTCCTTGCTTTGCGCACTTGCCCACGAAAGGAAATCCCAGCTGCATGCATATAGCATACTTTGCAGCGCCGCGTTGCATGTCGACATTTAATTATGGCCACGTACTGTCCGCGGAGTGTTGCACACATGTACCCTCTCACGAACACATTACCCACACAACCAGGGCAAGGGCATACACAACACACACACAAAACACACACACACACACACTAGGGGCCCTAGGCGGGTTGTGAGATTAGGTTGGCCTTCTAAATTCCGGCTGAAATTTTTGGGTGATTTTAAGGCAGAAAAAATAATTTTAAATCAACACTTGAACTGAAATATATTTATAGTTATATATTAATATTATTTATTGTTAAATATTATTATTATTATTCTAATTTTTATAATATAACTCGTATAATCATTATCATAATAAGTGAATATTATTATTAATAATGATAAATAAAATAATAATAATAATAATAATAATTTATATTAACACTTTTCAAATTATTATATTGATGATGATAATATTATTACGATATCATCGCCGTCAACAAAATGATAGTAACAATATTATTTAGATGACGATGATTATAATAATATTATTATCATTATATTATTATTATTATTATTATTATCATCATCAACAAAATAATATTAATAATTGTTACTATCATTTTGTTGACGACGATGATAACGTAATAATATTATTTTCAATATTATTGTCAATATCAAAATAATATTAATAAGTTATTATCATTTTGATGATGATAGTTCTAATAATTTATTAAATAAAATTAATTGAATATTATTATTATCAATTTTATTATCAATATTATTATTATTGAAATCATCATCATCATAATGATTCTACTAATAATAATTATTCTTATTATTTTAATGAGGATGATTTTAATAATAATGATAATAATAATACTGACTTATATTTTTTCAAAAATTTCCATATTTGCCTGGCAAATAAAACACTTGGAGTCCTCACAATCAGCATCAATCATAAAGCTGTTACACAGTTCTCAGAGTTTATCGCTGGGTTCTCCTTGTTCCCACTTCTGTTGCCTGATTCTTGAGGACACTAATCAAGTGCTCTAGTTTTACAGTAATGGCTGCGAGTTCCTCTAGATTTTTGATGGACGCTCATCAGATTACAGGAATTGACGGCTGTGGTCTGGAAATAATTGTTTTCAATGTAGTAGAATTTCGAATCGATCTGGTCAAAGTCCTCCCGCACAAGGTTCTTCAGAATTGTTTTAGTAGTTGGTGTCTCTTTAATATTACCTGGTTGTGTCTCCATTCTATCCAGAATCGCTTGGGTTTCAGTTACGACTTTGCCATGAGGCAATTCCTTTCGCATTGAGTCTGTGGAGTCTCCGTAGATATTGAAGCCTGCGCCAATGATCCACAAAGCTCTTAACTTGAGCATTTTGGGAAAGTATAACCGCTGATGACTGACGACTCTAATGAACTGATTCTAAAATAATTCGCTGACTTTCGAAGGGCCCTCCAACGCGGATGATTAAAGACCATTTATCTATAAAGCAAAAATGTTTTTATTTTTTTAGCTTATACTATATTTTCAGGAAATTCGTAACTACATTTTTGTGATACTGAATATCTGAACAATAGTTGTTGAACAATAGTACATTCGAGTGTAGTCGGGGTACTACATACATATGTAAAAGCTGGTAAAGATAAAAAGTATTTCAAAGTCAAAATATCATTTTATTGCAATCAACATTTGTATTTTTATTTCAAAGATTTAAAGGTTAAACAAATTTTAAATAAATACATGTATGTTTCTGTTTATTAGTGTTTATAGCAATTATAATAAAAGTGCTTTAAATATCATTGTCTGCCTGACATATATAATGTTTTTCCTCATTACAATTATCATTATACATGAAGCCGTCGCTCAATGCCACACAGTTTTTCGTGTGATCTTTGTCTGAGGGTTCCCCTAATTTCCATTTCAAAAAGGGCGCTGTCTTATTCGAGGCACTGGACACATAGTGACCTTCCACTGCCTGATCGTTGGTGGCCAACCAAAAGCTTATTTCCCCCCAAGAACGGATATACCCTAATATGTAGTCGAGTTCCTCTTGGTCTTTTATGGATGCAAGATGACCGCCCATTTTTCGACATTTAAAATTCGCATCATTAAATGTTTCAGCTGAATTTCTATCGATATAGAAAAATCTTGATCCGAACCGCGTAAAATACTCCGGAATTCGTCTCACCGACGACGCAATATTTTCTAATTGGTTTTCAATCCTTGTCAGCATCCCCGTTATTTGGTTTTCCATTCGGGACGGCGGCTCCTCCATCCTGTCCAGAGATGGTATTGCTTCATTTGGAGAACTATATTGTGGCGTTAGCAAAATGGAACCAATTATTGTAAAAAGATGACCGAGTTTATTGCTTTGCAAGGCCGGGTCTTGCAGCGCACCATCCGAATTGTTACAATTTACAGGTTGTGCCAAGGATATATGCAAATTCCAGGACACTAATCCAAGCCAAATAAATATTGTAAACTTGAACATTTTAGGTCTGTGCTGGGCGACTGTTTATGTGGTTCTGATTTTTGGTTTACTTGCTAGCTTTCAATAAAGCCCTCTCGGCTATATATATATTTCTTCTCTCATGAAAACAAAGATAACTCAAAGAACGCAGAATTTATATATACATAAGTATATAAGTATATTTGTATAAATGATAAGAGCACTTATGGTTTTCCTTCCCCGGACGTTACTTTTTGATATTTCTTATGCAAGACCATCAAGAAAAAAAATAGAGTTATATATTAAGCGAAAAGAATATATAGGTTATTCTACGCCCTTTTAATTGATTGAATTATTAAGTCAATATTTATTGCAATATTATTTAATTTGTTGTACAAAAAAATAACTGAAATTATTCTACTATTTTAAGCAAATATTTTTAACTGTGTAGAAAGTCATCATTATTATTATTTGCAAAATTAAATAATTTATTCAGATTATGATTATATATGCACTATATATAAGCTTCCTTTCCTTAAGGGCTTCCTTCTGATAAAACTACCCGCTGTACACAGAATATATGTCCGACTAACATTATTTACTTGATAACGCCAAAAAACAATTGCTTTATTCTCCCCCACAATTATTTTCCCAGTGAATTGAATTTCTAGTACATGCCACATCAATCTGCTCGGAAATTCCTCAAAGCCGAACCAATTTCAATTTTATTTTATATATTCAATTAACAGTGTTTCGCTTCCGTTGAATTTGCTTTTCCGCTGCATAGCTCACCGAGGTAAATGTATGAAAAGAAAATACGAAAAATGGAAAATGCCAGAGCAGATGTGTAAATACACGTGAAAATTCTTTATGTTCCGGCCTCAGTCGAATATGTTGACACAAGAGCCAGTATGGAATATACATCATACTACTATATATATATATACACATATATATCGGACAGAAGTAAGCAATATATGCAGTTTCCTTATATTAATTTTTATGGCATACGCACGTTCCACGATTGTTTTATGGTCAACAAGGGTTATATGAGGAGAAAATTCGAAAACTCAGGGTGTGTCTGTGTTGTGTGTGTAGCTAAGGATAAAATTGCGAGTAATTTTTCATTTGCATTTTCATTTTGCGTGCTGAACTGGGTGAGTTTTTTTCTTTTTTGGTAATTTCCCCATTTTACCCACTCAATCAACTTGATTGCAACTAAATGAGGCACGAACTGTGGCAATTTCCAGCCTAAATCCAGCATCCTTCAGTCCGAAATGCCAAATCCAAAATTCCGGATCCCGCATTATTCACACATTGGGCTCAACAAGATTCTGGCATTATTTTTGGAGAGCCAAAAGCTCGCCCAACCGCAGTCACTTTTGCAATTAGAGCGTAATTATTTAATAAACCGAATGTGTGTACTTGTGCGTGTTTGTCTGCGTGCGTGTGGCTTTTATTAAGTGTGTGTGTGTGTTGTGTGAGAGTGTGTGTGTGTGTGTGCTTGTGGTTGAGTTGGGAAAATATCGAAAGTATATCGATGCTATCGGACCATTTTAAATTTGATAAAAAAGATTATTCCTTAAATTATTTTAAAAATAACTTTAGAAAAAGATATTAAAATAAACCATAAATAGACCAAAGAAAATTTATAGACATACAAAAATTTTTGCGTATAAATTATTTATTATTAAATTATTAAATTATTAAAAATAATATTTTTATAGTAAAGTTTTAGTAAGCTTAAATGAATTCCTTATTAAATAACAATAATAAAGAAGTATTGAATTTGCAAAAGAAATAAACTTTTCCTATATAATTAATCGATTATATCGATGTTTGCCTATTTTTATTTAGTTTTTGTGAGAATGTGAGGAAAAGTCTTATATGATAATCGATAAGAATATAACAATTCAAAATATTACCTTTAACATTAAAAAATATATAGAAATTATTTTTTAATCTTATATCGCTTAACTGAAAATCGATTTCATTATCGAATTTAACTTCAAATTCGATACATTATCGTTATAGATGGACATTTTCTGTCATCCCTAGTTTGAATGACTGTAAAA
>VNJR01006043.1:0-13608 GCA_008042585.1 Drosophila punjabiensis | reverse complement strand
AGAGCGTCCGAGGCTTATTGCAATTTTGCGAAGACTTTTTCTTTCCTTTTGCAGAATTATTGCCAGCTTTCTTTCTTCGGGGGTACAATACGGTTAACGGCCAATCTACATAAGTTTTTTTTATCACTAATTTACTTAAATTTGCCGGAAGTTAATAAAAACTGATAAACTTTTGTTCAAGTAGCAATATAATCCTTTTAAATTTATTTTAATCACAAGTGTACTTATTATTTTGACCAACACAATTTTGGGTTGTTAGATAAAATCGGTCACAGTCTTTAAATTTGAAATGAAGAATACATTTGATATATATTTTTATTATCTAGGATAAGCCCGAGAGCTATAATAAATCGAATTTTTTTATTAGGTTTATTAAAAAAAGTTTTACGAGGCTTGAAACAAAGCCTCATGTGCTGTGTACTTATTTCTTTGACCACTAGTGTATTATTCTAGATTTTCGGAGTTAATTGTATAAAGATCGGAAATTTTTAGAAAAAAAAAGTTAAGTTTTCAACATAACTTCTTCTACTTTGAGATTCAAGCATTCTATATTATTTTAAAATTCAGTAAAATCGGACGACTATATCATATAGCTGTCATACAAACGATCGGTAAATGTGGAGGTAAATTACATATTACTTTACATGTAAAAATTGTAAAAAATGTAAAGCTGTAAAAAAAAAAACAAGAAAGGAAGCTAACTTAGGTACGCCGAAGTTGGTATACCCTTGCAGATTCCAATTGTATAAATTATAATCTATCCCAATATAATTTATTTATTTATTTATTTATATAAAGCTATCGAGATGCTTTAAAGCAAATGATAACTTGTTGGAAAGAGCAATAGCTGCTTCGGCCTTCCGCTCATCTGTGTTATTACATATGTTGAGGTGTTAGTATAATATTGTTATAAATTTAATTTTGTGTATGAGGTTGGTTTGTATATCCTTGCAGATTCCAATTGTATCAATTATAATCTATCCCAATATAATATAATATGAACTACTTTCATATACATAGAATTTTTACAGTTTTACATTTTTTCACATTTTTACATGTAAAGTAGAATTTAAATTTTTCTCCACGTTTACCGATCGTTTGTATGGCAGCTATATGATATAGTCGACCGATTTTTATGAAATTTACAAAAAAATTCTGGAATAATATGAAATACTAGTATCTTAAAGTAGAAGAAATTATGTTGAAAACTGACAAAATTATATTTTTTTTCTTAAAATTTGCCGACCGTTCCTATGGCAGCTATATGATATAGTAGTCCGATTTTTATAAAATTTAATCTAAAAATCCATATATAGCTTATATTCGAGAGTTGATCAAGATATGTTGAAAAATAGTGAAGTTATAATTTTTTTTCAACAAATTTACGGATCGGTTGTATGGCAGCTATATGATCGTCCAATTTTTATGAAATTTAAAACGAAATTCGGAAATAATATGGAATGCTAGTATCTCACTTTACTGTGACGCTGATCAAAAATGTATACACTTTATAGGGTCGGAAATGCCTCCTTCATTGCTTTGCAAACTTCGGACTAAAATTAAAATACCCTGCAAGGCTATAAAAATTTAAAATTGTAAAAATAATATGAATATAAAAGTATTTCGTATTATTTTAGGTATGGATAAATTATAAGTTATCCAATGGCAATCTGCAAGGGTGTACAAACTTCGGCGTGCTAACTTAGTTTCATATTAATTATTGACTGCCGATTGGCCAAGTCCTCGAACACCGTGCGATTTGTAGTCTTTTCCAACGCGTACGCTTACCTGGTTTCAACGTCTTTATGGCTACATCAATGTCTTGAACAAAATTAGGTGGAATTTTCAAGCGACCTCGACAAACGTCTCCAAATTCTCCGCCGCCTTTAAATAAGAAATAAATTTGATTATATTATTTTATTCATTTATTACACACAATAACATGGTTTAGTTGTTAGGAAGCTGAGGTTTATTTCCGAAGTAATTTTATGCGTAGAATCTGTATCCGTCACTATTTTCTCATAGTTATATGATGTTATGTAGCCGATAAAAGCAGATTTTTCGAACTTTTCTGTGCTGTCTCCCTTGTTGCATCACTTATATAACTTCAAAACGATAAATTGTATAAAGCCTCGGATTCGTAACCCATAACAACCAATAACAAATTTAAGGGTATGCACTGTACTAAATGATGAAACCGAAAACACATACAAAAATTTTGGTGTGCCGTCTATATGATCTCAAAACAACATTTTCGGATACATAACCTCAAATATCTCAAAATTCTGACGTGATGGGCCAGCTCGGACGGGATTATCGGATTCCCTGCAGCGAATTTCTGTAGAAAAGAAGTCTCGGTTTCCAAGAACTCACATGAACCTGATAATTGTAGAACTGTCTTATTACTAAAATATATACCCACCGATAATAGCTTCTATAGTTATGTAGTTGGCATCGATCTCTCTGGCGAATTCTCGTATTGCCTGATTTGGATCTTCATATGTGTGCGGGTCTATGTAGCATCTGCTATTACCAAAGAGGGGCGTTGTCACTAAAAAAAGAGAAGTTTAAGGGATTAAAATAGAGCTGAATTATAAAAACCTACAGATAATGGCAGCATATAGATATCGGCGTCTGATACATATAGTAACGGAAATAGTCAGAAGACGGTCTGACAAGTTTAATTTAGATGGCTTAAAAACTTAGGGACTAGTTCGCGTGTAATCGGACAGACGGACATGGCCGGATCGACTCGGCTAATAATGCTGACTTCACTGCGTTGCCAACTTCTGACTAAAATTATAATACCCTGAAAGGATTTATTTTTATATTATAAACTTCGGCTTGCCGAAGTAAGCTTTCATTCCCGTTTTCTTTAAATTTCCCGATCGTGTTCTATGGCGGATAGGTAAAACACTGAGAGACTAGCTTGCATAAAACGACAATTAACTCTGATATGTGCTTAGGATTCAAAACTAAAATCAAGTAAAAACAATTTTTTTACTGTATTTAAATTTTTTTTTTATATTTTTAAGTTGTATATTTAATATATTAACGTCAATATTTTATAATTGAAAGACTTTCAGGGAACATGCAAAAATTCATTTCAACAACCAAAAACTTAACAGAATATAGTATATATGTATATAAAAAAATAAATATAAAAATTGAAGCAATAGGTTATACCGTTTAAGTGAAGGGTTTTGACAATTGGAGTAGTATCCATAGAATTAACTAAAAATAAAGAAAAGGAATAATATATAGTTTTTATATCAAGACAAAACATTTTATGTGGATTTGCTCTAAATTTATAAAAGGTTAAAGTCGGGATAAGCCGACGTGGCTGGAACTTTATTTAAATAAAAAAAACCAAAACAATAAAACAAATTAAAATTTAGGTTTTAAAAAATAATTTTATAAAATTATTTTTATAAGTAAAACGTAATCGATATTAATTTTGTTTTAAACTTTATAGAAAAGTATAAGGGAATTATTTTTATAAGTTAAAGTACTTTTTGACGAAGGATATTAATCCATTTTAATTACATTCCGTGTTCCAGAATTTGAATTTAATGTATCAGAGCAGAAAATTTTTTTGAGTTTACACTTACCTTCATTGCTGGCATAATCCATCGGCAAAGGCAAATGATTCGTAGACTTCTTATCAAGTTCATCCTGATGCTTTGAACGCATAAAATACACTGTTGCCACAATTATTATAACCAGAAATAATACCCCAGTGACAATGGCCCCGGCAATGAATCGTATTTGCACTGAGTCGTCATAGACTATGAAATGGAAAAATATGAAATTAAAATAAATTGTAAGTTTAAGAAATTTAGTTTAATGGAATCCGGTTTTCACAAAAAAATTTTTAAATACAAATATTTATATATAATTATAAATTTGCAAAACCCGAAAACGCACGCATAAATATACTATATATAGTAGTATGTACGTGTAGTATGTGTACTTATAACAAATATTTACCTGAACTAACTGCCGGAAGGGTTTGAGCATAGATCATATTGCTATAAGATCCAAATCCATTTAAAGTTTTACAACGAACTTGAAAGCCATATTCGGTATTTTCCATAAGTCCTTCGATGTGAGCCTTTGTGTCCTTGGTATTTAAAGCCGTCTTATTAATCAGATCGAGCTCAAGTTTTGGAAACCAACGAACTTCGTAGAACTCAAGTGGATTATCAATTTGAGTGGGCTTATCCCATTCAATATCCGCGTCCTTGCTGCTTATGGCCAATACACGTAAATTAAAGACTGTAGACAGTAAAACTGATTCTGTTGTAAATACAATTTCTGCATATTGTGTCTTAATTTCATTCAAATCCAGTGGAGGAATGTTCTGCGTCGTCGAAATATTGTTGAAAACAATATCATTCGATAAAGTGGACGTTTCGTTGGAGAGTGACGGCAGTGGCTCAGTGACAAGTGTCACGCTGTTTGTGGCATGAATCTGAACAGTATATGTTGTCACTGGTTCTAGATTTGTTATCGTAATTTTAGTTTCATTGAATGTATCCGTTGCGGGATTGTACATAACGTTAGAGCCACACATACTGCATCTTACTTTATACACTATATCACTGTGATACTTTTGGGTTCTCATAGGTTCTCCCAAATACGACTCGTTCTTGTCGGGATTGTGAGCACTCCAGGCTAGTATGGCACTTGTTTGATCCACAAATAGCAGTGTGAGATTGGTGGGCGCTGCCGGTGGACTGTAACAGGGCATGTGTCGACCATCGCGCGGATGTCGGTAGTATCCTGGGAGACATTGGCAATACGCTGATCCAGTTTTTAAAGCCTTCGAATTCGGCGGACATGGGGTACATTTTTGAACGTCCGGCGATTTAAATTTACCAAGGGGACATTCTAAAAATGAACAATAAAATTAGTTTAAAACAAAAAAGAAAGCTAACTTCGGTAAGCCGAAGTTTGTATACCCTTGCAGTTTTCAATTGTATCAATTATAATCCATCTCTATCTAATATAAAATGAATTACTTTCATATTCATTTTATTTTTAGTTTTAAATTTTTACATAGAAAGTAATATGTATGTAGTATGATATAGTCCTCCAATTACTCTCGAAACTAGCACAATGCAGTCACGATTTAATTTCTCCCAAATTGATGATTGAATTACGCGAATGCGCTGTCAGATGCATTGCGTTCATATTCAACTCAATATTAAAATGGGGCTACTTTCCAGAACAATGGAAAGTCTGTTATTGCAACGATCCCGATGCCAGGCAAAGATAAATACCAGCCTTCCTATCAGCCTTTTTCCGTATCTGTCAAAGCTATTTGAAAAACTCCTCATTGTCCACCTATTAACACACCTGCAAAACAACAGAGCGATTCCCCTGCACCAGTTTGGATTTAGGGAAAGGGAAAATTACCAAACAGGTAAACCGCCTAACATCTTAACATACAAGCAATACTAGAGTGCTCTATTTCTGGACGTATAACAAGCATTTAATCTTGTCTGGATCGACGGTCTGGTATATAAAATAGAAATCCGCTTGGCGGATAACACCCATATGTTGCTTAAGTCCTACCTAAAAAACAGGGTCTCCACCGTGAGATGTAAAACTTTCACTTCAACAATCCGTAAAATCGTACCTGAAGTACTCAAGGGGGCTCGGGCTAATTCTGTACTCCTATACATGGCAGATTTCCCGACAAGCTGCAAGATATTACTTTCAACATTTGCTGACGACACCGCCATTGTCCGACACTTAAAATGCCAAAAAACATCAATAGAACATTTAAAAAGAAAAATGGCTCGCAGACTGGCGGATCAAAGTCAACGAGCAAAAATGTATGCAAATTACGTTCACCCTGAACTTGTCGGAATGCCCAGCACTGGCCCTAAACAATAAGCAGCTTCCACAACCTGACGAAGTCACCTACCTTGGCATACACTTAGATAGAAGGCTTACCCATAGAAAGCATATTAAAGCAAAAAGAAGCTAACTTCGGCACGCCGAATTTTGTATACCCTTGCAGATCCTATCCCTATTTAATATAACATGAACAGGAGCCATGGGAGCAATGGGCCTGGGCTTCCCTGCTATACGCAGACTTTGCATGGGCATGAGTTTTTTATATTTATTTTATAAATGAATATTAAACGGAGAAATTATATATTTAAATATTTCATTTGACTTGTGTTGTTGCTATGGTATTGTGTTAAAAAAAAAAACAAATCTAAAGTGTTAAAAGAATTAATAAAAACATTGTTGTAGTGCTTTTGTTACTATATTTTCTATACATTATAACAACTGCTGCTCGTCATCACGTCAGTAAATTATTATTTTATTTGGTAAATTTTGTTACAGTCTTTACAAGTATTGCTTGTATTCAAATTATTCATTTATTCTAAAGCTGCTTCTGCACTGATTATGATGAAAATTAATAGAAGATTTGATCATTATCCTATGATTTTGAGTGGAGATTATTCCAACATAAACTTTGCAGATGTCAAAAATCAATCATTAATTGATCGCAATCTTAGCACAACAAAAAACAAAACTACTATTGATGCAGTATTCACAAGATATATAAATAGATTTAAATCAAAATTGTTCATTTCATACTTTAGTTACCATAGACCTATTGTTTCAGTTTTAGAATTCAATGAAAATGCTGATAATAATGATGATAATGGTCACCCAAAAAAAACCCAATTTCATTTTTTCACTTCTGTCTGCACTCCCGGAGTGCAACCCCTCTTGTTTTTGTTTATTTTTACATGTAAATAAAAATGTAAAATTCCTTTACATTTGCCAATCGTTCCGATGGGAGCTAAATTATGTAGTAGTCCAATTTTTATGAAATTAAAAGTAAAATTCGAAAATACTAAAAAATGCTTATATCTCTTTTTACTGTGAGATGTTATGTTTAAAACTGACAAATTATTTTTCTTAAAAATTACCGACCTATGGCAGATATAAGTTATGGTATAGGATATCATATCCGATATCCTGAAATAATATATAGAGCTCATAACAGAGAGTTAATAAAGATATGTTAAAAACAGTGAAGTTATAATATTTTTTTAACAAATTTACGGATCGTTTGTATGGCAGCTATATGATATAGTAGACCGATCCGGCTCGTTCCGACTTATATTCGAGTGACAGTATATAGAAGACTATTTGCAAAGTTTCATTCAGATAGCTTCAAAACTGAGGGACTACTTTGAGTATAATCGGACAGACGGACATGGCTAGAACAACTCGGCTGGTGATGCTGATCAAGAATATATATAGGTTACAGGGTCGAAAAAGCCACCTTCACTGCGTTGCAAACTTCTGACTGAAATTATAATACCCTGCAACAGTATGAAAAGTAAAAACTTTTCTAAACTTTTTGTAAAATATAACCACAAAATATTAATTATTAATAATATATTATCAAAAGCTTAATAAGTTGCACAATAAGTTTCCTCGGACATAAAATCATACAGTTTACGTTGTATTTCGCTCGGAAGTTATCAGAGAGGTAAGGAAAATCCGTGAAAATTTTTCAGAAGTGAGATAAATATCTGGGAAATAATATCCCAGCAGATTTTTTTTAACTGAATTTGGGACAGGGCTGCAAATTTGGAGTTTATCATAAATAGAAAAAGAGTGAGAATACTTACCTATACAAGTCTTATTTAAGTCATTTGGTTCAAAGCCAACTTTACAGCGACAACCGCCAGTTAGTATGGTCCATTTGCCATCACCTTTGCAAAGGTAAGTTGGCGTCTCATAGGGCTCTGCATTTTCCACACAAGTTCCATTCTGCTTTTCAATTATCGTTATTTCTCTGCCCGTTGGTGTTTCATTAAAATGAGCAAAATTCTCGGTGACAGCGGGACAGGTAATATAGTAAACTTTCACTGCGAGAACACTAATGCAGGCGCCCTGGTCGCGAAACGCAAAGTATACCCCCTTCTTATTTACAGCTATGCTCTTGACCTCCGTATTAATGTCGACATCAGAGTTCTGATTGAATCGACCCTCTCCGGCCGCAATCCGTGCAATCAGTCGGTAACTATCA
The DNA here is from genome assembly GCA_008042585.1 of Drosophila punjabiensis. NCBI lineage: Eukaryota > Metazoa > Arthropoda > Insecta > Diptera > Drosophilidae > Drosophila > Drosophila punjabiensis. The sequence continues at coordinate 5,537 of VNJR01006043.1, read as the reverse complement.
GTTTGCCAAGGCGGAGGCTCTCTGGTGGCCGCATCGAACTCGTAGAAGAGTAAACTAAATGTTTCCTTACATGACAAAGCATTTCCTATAAAAGAGGGTTTAATATATTAGTTTAAATAAAATTAAAATTAGCACAGACAGAATTTTGTGATAAATATAGGGATGACAGAAGAGAATAATATTCAACTTAATTTAAACTTTCATTGTAGGATTAGAAAATACAGAACTCTTAAAAGGTGTCATTTTAAAAGTCGGTGAATACAATAACATAACTTAAAATCTATTGGACAAATCGTTTAAAAATAATGACTTCCACCTGATATTCAACCTCAACAACAAACCCCGTTTTTTTCTTTAGCTGTCTTTTAGGTTAATTTTAATTTACTCACCTGGAAATAATGAACAATCTCGTATGGTGAATTGTATTTCAATATAAAGCCTGTTTGCTGGTCCACGATCAATAAAGGGTGACCACAGCCAGTTGTTGACATTGTGATAGGCGACATCGCAAACCACATAGCTTCGCCAATTAATGCCCTTTACAAAGTCCGTAAAAGATTCTTCAACCCACTAAAAACGTAAAATCAGAGCTAATTATGTAAATATCGTAATAATAGACATAAATATATACGCCGAGTGGTGCGTGTTTAAAGTATTTTTTTTTTTGGCGTACTTATAAATAATTTCTAGTACAAATAAAAGTTTCCATACTATAACGGTTCCATGGCATCTCTATGGTTTCTTAGTTTTTAGCCACTTTAAAAATTAGTTGGAGGTAACAATATGATAAGCTTGCCGTTTTTTTTTTTACCAAATTACAATGTATTAAAAATAGATTTCGGTGTCTTGTAATCAAATACCTTATGGAAATAAGTAGATGTGCATTTTTTAATATCCTTATATTTTCTTTAAAGTTAGCCGTACATTTTTTCAGGTATGCATGTTACTCTGATCTATTATGAACAGCTCGACCTTCAATGGTATTTTTTTTAATTTCATTCTTTGGACAGTTTCTTTAAAAAATGTGTAGCAACTCTAGATTTTCATAGGAAATAAGTATATGTGCGAATTCTGATTTTTGCGCTTTTGAGTGCTGGTAAGCAAAGAAATGTGACCAAACTTTGTTCCTTAATCAGCAACACGTAAGTAACTTGGTTTTTAATTATTAGGCAAAAAAATTTAGCGAAATAATGTAAATTCTACGGTAGGATGCCTTGTGGAACACATTTGTCGGAAGAAGATCGTGGTGTGATCAAAGGACTGGCCGAATCCGACAAGACCATTACTTATATTGCCGAGAGACTAAATCGACATAGAAATACCATTGCAAACTTTCTCAAAAATCCGGAAAGCTATGGAAAAATTAAGCGGCAGGCCCACTGAAATTGATACTCGTTGTAAGAGACAAATTCGGCGCCTAGCAGTTCAAAACAACAAGTCTTGCTCTCAAATTAACAACTAAACCTTGATATATCCCGTAGACGTACTAACCAAATTTTAAGCGAAAACAAAATGGTTACAAAATGGTTGCTTCCCGTGACGCTGTACCGAGGCTTTTGAAACGCCACATAACCGCTCGCCTAGGCTTTGCTAAAAAGTACACGTTTTGGTCAGTTAACTAAAGATATTTTCCGACGAAAAAAACTTAAACTTGGACGGCCCTGACTCGTGCCAAAAGTATTGGCGCGATAAAAGACAACCACGGCAGCTCTGCCATAAACGAAATTTTGGTGGGGGCTCACTAATGGTTTGGGCTGGATTTGGCTTTGCTGGGAAATCTCCGCTATGTTTTATACAAACTAAAACAAATGCAGACATATATGTACTGTTATTAGAAACAGTACTCATCGAATTCGCAGGAAAACATTACGAGGATGAGTGGAATTTCTAGCAAGACAACGCAAAACAAAGGACTTTCTTGAAGTTAAAAAAATACCGTTATTGCAATGGCCAGCGCTCAGCCCGGAACTTAACCCAATGGAAGATCTTTGGAAAATACTTTCTAATAAAGTTTATAGGAATGGCCGCCAGTATCACACCGTAAAAGACCTTAAGAAGGTTCAGGTTCAGGAATGGGACCTAATTGAACACTCAACGCTTCAAAAATTGGTTACCTCAATGCCTAACCGCATAAATCAAATTATAACGAATAAAGGGAAACATATTAAGAAACATTATTAAAAAATAAAATAAATAATATCTACACACGTTTCCAATAGTATTTTTAATTTTCTTTCCAAATGCACATATACTTATTTCCTATGGAAACAAAGTTCGTAATTAAGTTTTTAGTTCCCAATAAAGCTTATGGATATAATATTGCTATATTTTGTTAATCTGATCTCAAACTAAAAAAAAAAATTAAATCGAAAACATTCTCTGCGTTCTTAATAGTTTTATTAAAAGAAATATCAGTGCACATATACTTATTTCCATAAGGTATAAAGTTATTCCTCTTTAAAAGTAGAAGAAAACAAGAAAGGAAGCTAACTTCGGCATGCCGAAGTTTTTATACCCTTGCAGATTCCAATTGTATAAATTATAATATATCCCAATATAATATAATATGAACTACTTTCATATTCATACAATTTTTAAAGTTATACATTTTTTTACATTTTTTCACATTTTTACATGTAGAGTAAAATGTAATTTTTCTCCACGTTTACCGATCGTTTGTATGACAGCTATATGATATAGTCGTCCGATTCTTATGAAATTTACAACAAAATTCTGAAAAAATATGAAATACTAGTATCTCAAAGTAGAAGAAACTATGTTGAAAACTGACAAAGTTATAATTTTTTTTCTGAAAATTCCACGACCGTTCCTATGGCAGCTATATGATATAGTAGTCCGATTTTTATAAAATTAAATTCAAAAATTTGAAACAATATAAAAAGCTCATAACCGAGATTTGATCAAGATATGTTAAAAAACAGTGAAGTTATAATTTTTTTTCAACAATTTTACGAATCGGTTGTATGGCAGCTATATGATATAGTTGACCGATCCGGCTCGTTCCGACATATGTACGAGTGAGAGTATATAGAAGACTATCTGCAAAGTTTCATTCAGATAGCTTTAAAACTGAGGGACTAGTTTGCGTAGAAACGGACAGACAGACAGACGGACAGACGGACATGGCTAGATCGACTCGGCTGTTGATGCTGATCAAGAATATATATACTTTATAGGGTCGGAGATGACTCCTTCACTGCGTTGCAAACTTCTGACTGAAATTATAATACCCTGCAAGGGTATAAAAACAAGAAAGGAAGTTGACTTAGGCACGTCCAAGTTTGTGTAACCTTGTAGGTTGTAATTAATGTTTTTATATTTCCCTCTGCACTAACCGATCGTTCCTATGGCAGCTATTTGACATAAAACAGAAATTCTGAAATATTACATAGTGCCCAAATTCCAGAGTATTTGAAAGTATGTAGAACAAAAAAGAAAGCTTATTGCGGCGCGGCGAAGTTTGCATACCCTTGCAGATTGCAATTGCATAATTGACTTTCTATCCATAGCTAATATAATATAAACTATTTATAATTATATTTGAGCCTTTGATTTTAAAAGTGGTGTAAGTCACACTTTCCTTGTTTTGGGACATTTAGAGTTTTGCGTTTTAAAGGATTTCAAAATATTTTTGCATTGTAGAATAAGATTTTTTGACAGTGATTTACCATCAATCGTAACGAGAACTGTTGGCTTGAGAGTTTGAAATGACTTATACCACTTGCAAACTTAACTTCATAAATTCATAAATGACTTACACGATGAAGAAAAAATGTTTCTTAGAAATTAAAATTATTACAACTCAATCTTAATGTTAATCAATTAACAAACAAAACAAAACAACTAAACAAAGAAAATGACTTATACCACTATCAAAATAAAAGTAAACATATTTTATAGAGCTAATTTTCATGATATCCTCCTAATCTCTTCAGATTATGTTATTTTATTAGGAAATAGCCAATAAGCTCGATTTTGACAATTTTTGTCTTATACCACTTTCAAAATCAAGGGCTTATATATGGGCATTTCCTGGATGGCAATCTTTCCATTCGTACGGTGAAAAGTGAAAAAAATATACCAAAAATTAATTTTTGCATCTCGATCGTTACAGAACACAGAAGTCAGATTTTACTTAATCTGAAAAATTTGAAAAGTCTGCAAAGTGTGGCGAGTAATTTTGCGCGAATATGCATTTGAATATTTCGAAATTTAGTTTAGAATATGCTAAAGTCTTTTAAATTTAATCAACTGGAACATTTCTAAATGTAATTTAGTTGAAAAAAGTAATTTTAGAGAGCTTTCTGCTTTTGGCCGATTCCGATTTTAATGACATCAAAAATAAAATTCTGAAATAATATATAAAGCTCATAACCGAGAGTAGATCACTTTATTAAAAAAAACCGTGAAGTTATAATTTTTTCCTACATATTTCTGTTAAAATAATATAAAATGCTTGTATCTTAAAGTAAATGAATATATATTTCTAAAAAAAATTATATATCCAAAAATTTCACGATTTTTCCTATTGCTGCTATATGATATAGTCGACCCATTTTAATAAAATTGAATCCAAAATTTGGAAATAATATATAAATCTCATAACCGACAGCAAGATATGTTTAAAAATAGAAAAGTTGTAATTATTGTTCTACAAATTTATTTTTTTAGTTCTGAGAAAACGCGTTTAAAGTTTCATACTAGCGCTTTGAAGTGTCCGAGCTCTGTGTCGAATAACTCAAAAACCAATTATCGGATAAACTTGACATTTTTAGAGAATATTTTTAAGGTATTACACTTTACGAAAAGGTAAAAAAAAAAATAAATAAATAATAATAAAATAAAATTTTAATGTGAAACAGAGATTAAAGCTTCAAACTTCGACTAAACAACGTTATGCTAGTCCTGGGTCTGCTAGTACATATATTTTCACTTGCTAACAGGAAAATATCTATCAGATTAATTTTTTTTTTTAACAAAAGTACTCAAAAAGTGCAAGTCCCCAAAAGTATGGATACAGAAGTACTCCTGGCTTTAGTAGCTAGTTTTATAATCATTTCTATGGAGAACCGTTCCTTATTATACCACTCTCCGTAAAGTCTCTTCTGATACGGACTTGAAGAACTACTCTTTAACCTCCAAAGTTAGCTCATATATACGAGAATTTTGTTTCACCAGTAGAATAAATTTCTTTCTTCTCTCTTCGTTAGAATGCGAGGACGACCAGTACATGGCTTAAAAATGAATGATCCGGTTAATGTAGTGTTGACCCCCAAGAAATAATTTTATAATTATTTTTCTTTCCACTGCACATTTTTCCTAAAACCTTGCATTTCAAGAATATTACATTTTTACGAAAAGTTTACAGAGATATTGACAGTTAAGTTACGTGGTATCCACAATTTTGTGGGTGAACTTTTTTTAGTACCTTTGTTAAAAATTTATAAAAATTTAAATATGAGACCCAAATTTAAAAAAAAAAAAAAAAAAAAAAAAAAAAAAAAAAAAAAAAAAAA
>VNJR01006042.1:0-12363 GCA_008042585.1 Drosophila punjabiensis | reverse complement strand
ATTGATTACAGAGTAATTACTTAAGTCATAACTGGCTCAGTCATCGGGCGATTTTGGCAGCCAAAAATGTGGATGTTGACGAAATTAACTTCCAGATACAACAGTTGTTACCAGGCGATCTAATGTCTTTTAAGTCCATTGATACTGTTGTTGATGAAAATGAAAGTGTAAATTTTCTAACTGAATTTTTGAATTCATTAGATATACCTGGAATGCCACCCCACAATCTTCAGTTAAGGATTGGTTCCCCGATTATTCTCCTACGTAATTTGAATCCACCTCAATTTTTCAACGGTACACGTTTGATCATCAAAAAGATCACCGGAAATATTCTTGAAGCAACCATTTTAACTGGGAAGTTTAAAGGAAATGTGGTTCTGTTGATACCATACCTTTTAAACGGCTACAGTTTCCAATTCGTTTAGCTTTTGCCATGACAATAAATAAGTCTCAAGGCCAAACAATGTCCATTTGTGGTTTGGATTTGGAAAATCCATGTTTTTCTCATGGGCAACTATATGTTGCATGTTCACGTGTTGGGAAATCGTCATATCTATTTATGTTAGCTAAAGACAGGTTAACCAAAAATATTGTGCACCGATTAGTGCTAAATTAAATTGAATTTAAAAGAACTTATACTTTATAATAAATATTACTGTTCAAGGTTTAATATGTTTCCTCATTGTTTCCTACAAATAATAAACATGACAAAACAAAGTTTGCCGGGTCACCTATAATTAGTTCGGGCCCAGCAAAGCGGGTCGGGTCTGCTAGTATAATATAAAAGATAATATGTTGTTTTTTTATTGTAATAAAAATATACGAATGGGTATAACAAAAACGTGTTTAAGTCCAGTTACTTTAATTTAAATAATATGAAAATTTTAAATTAATTTTTACTTCACGCGATCTTCTCTCTTATGGTTTCCAACAAGCAAGTATTCTCATCCCTCTTAAAGTTTTCGTTCATATATTTTTCAACTCCACTGTATAAGGAATAAGATGAAGAGGGTGAAGGCTTGAGGACAAAATACTTGTGTAGTCGAGGACCCGAACACCGTTTTGCCAGCAGAACAAAGGCAGACAAACAGGTACAAAAAAAGCGAGGAATCCGTTGGGTTCCAGCTTCACCATAAGCTGGAACTATAAGCTGGAACCATAATGTTCTGCATTAAAAAAACGGTTAAGAAATATCAAAATAAATATAAACACCACAATTCACACTTTAGCTTGAAACTCGAATTCTAATGAGCTAATTAATATTTATAATAATAATAATAATAATATTAGTAATAATAATACTGGTTTGTGTTAAATAATACCAAATGAATGATTGAATTTTTAAAACCCTTACCTTAATTAATTTATAAGTTATACTATATAAGACATATTCAAATATTATCTGAGAACTAATTTAAAACAAATCTTTTCATGACTTTTTATATTTTTCAAAATTAAATTTCAAGTTTGTGAGATTCCAATCCTCGGAACATTCCTTATTTTCCATCTTGTCAAAAGAAGGTAGAGGGGATCACAAAAGTGCCAGCAAATAAAACATAAAGGTGGAAGGCAAGTCCTCCAATGTCCTCCCCCTTTCAACCCTTGGACGTCTTCTTCATCATCCACACACACTTGTGGCTCTTGTCAACACATATGCGTCCATGATGGCCATATTGCCATGTGGCAACGCCCTCGCCCTCGCAGTCAGGTGTCCTTACACATATCTACCCCAGATCCTTCGGTTCCCTTGCCATTCGTCCTTGGTAAGTGGCCATAGATATAGATTTCTTTTTTTTTGTGTTCTTCATCCTCTGTCTTATGCAAATTCCATCAATAATCCAACAATGCAACGGCGCTCAGGAGGAGAGCTAAGACCCGTTGAGTTTCTAGAGGCAGATGAGGCTTCCATAAACACCGATGAGGAGGAAGTCCCTGTAGAGCATGTGCCTTCCTAGTCCTGTGTCTTTTAAGAATACAAAATTATAATTACTAAAAGGATTTAAAACTATATGTTTTTGGTTAACAAATAAATGGAATTTAGTTGGATGATTGGAATGACTTCATCTTGTCCCTAGTTGAAGTGCCAAAGTTGTGTATGAACTCATTGAGGGAGCTCTTAACATCTCCCAGCTTTGACGAGATGAGCTTCAGGTGTAGCAATTGCTCATCCTTGCCCTCAGGAGGTGTCATCACCTCATCATCCGTCTCACTCTCGCCAATTTCCTCCAGCTGAATGTACCTCAAGACATGATCCTCCAGACTATCCACAACCATTATCGTGTGACCCTGCTGGATGTAGTGATGGAGGGCCAAGGCATCGGCTATGATGACATTATCTTCGCTACTGACCAAGTATCTGCCAAAGATTCCAAACTCCGCCGCTTGTAAAAGAAAGGATAATGGTTTTTTATTCGAATATTTTAAGGATAATTCTTACCTGCAGCTAGAATGCGACTCGTTGTCAGGGTTGAAAACACTCTCAGCAACTTTTTTGACTTGTTACTCGACGAAATGAGCACATAAAACTGGCCATTCTTAATACTAGACATCTTTGGCGAACTCTTTAGGGATTTCCCAATTTAAACATCCAATTTTTATAGTTCAAAGGAACAGTGACAGGTTTTTCGGAGCTAAACTAAATAAATAAACTTTAGTATCTTTGCTTTTTGTTTATTTTATTTTCAAAGACACGGCATAATTTCGTAATTCAAATGCCATGATTTAGTTCTCACACGGGGGAGGTGGAGATGGAGAGCCAGAGAGATAGTCCTGCACTCCGCTGTACTTGACAAAATATTTACTTTTCTTATCAAAAATATGGATTACAAAGTAAATGTTAAATTCCTTTGTATTTCTAGTTTAAAGTTAAACAAACATTAAGTAACTCTTGAGATAAATTACATTCATTCATTTAAATTATTTATTTATTTCGGTGTGGTTGTCTGACAGCCTCTCTGGCTGATTGATTCGCATTTGTTTGTCAATGGTAATGATGTCCCGAATGTATAAATATATATATATATTTATATATATGTGTATATGCTAATGTTCATGGTGATTTTTGATGCCGTCATCACTGTTGTCATTGCGAAAAGGTGAAGTATCCTTCTCAATAGAAAGTGTCAGTTCTTCTTTCTCTGAAACAAAGGTGCTTTGGTCTATATATTTTACATTTGACTCTGACTTTGGCAGGCCTTTTCTTTACCACTTGAAGAGATATAAATTTCGAATTAATAATTTATAATAAAAATGCTACAGATTATGTCAACTGCAATGTAGTTCCAAGCAGATAAAATTTCTTTTGAGAAAAACATATTCAGTCAAACAGAGAGCTTTGTACTCAGTTTTGACTTAAAAAGAAATTTAACTGATTCATGGCATGTACTATAACTTTGAGATAAAAAAAAACACGCATTTAAACTTTATTTTAAATTTTTTATTATATTTTGAAAGCATGACTTAGTTGCATGAAACTGAGCACAATCAATTCCTAAATTGAGCACTAAAAGAGCATTATTCACTTTATTAATATATTTCTACAACTCAATGTTCAGTACTTGTGGCAAAAAAATAAAGAATCATAGAATTTCATTATAAATAAACGATTTTCAATAAAAGACTTCAAATCAATGTTAATAAAATAGAGTATTCCTTACATTATAAATAAAATTTAAACCACAAAAGTTCCCAACCAATCTGTTTATAAACAAGTAAACCCTGGAAAATATATTCCGTCCCTTTGATTTCCAGGACTTGGCTCTGATTTCTGCCGACATTAAAATCGTATTTGTATAGGCCGGCAAAATGATGCAAATAAAGGAAAGGAGAGCGAAACAGATATAATGAAGGCTGGGACACCGATTCCAGAAAGTCTGAAGATTGCCCAGAAAAGGACAATGGACAAGGACGAGGCTCTGTCCGGTTGGGTCCGTAGCAACCGGATATTCATGTGCCAAAACAGGATGCTTACCTCCCTCTCTTTTTGTGTGCTGTGCATTAAAATTTAAATTAATTGCCATAGTTAAGAGGCAGCAACTGTACGGGATTTCCCTGGCAACTGCAAGGCCAAAATTCCTCAATTCCTGCATGGCAATCATTTATGCACTTAATGGCCCAAGGACTAAGCAGGAAAGGAGCCTAGGGCCGACTTTAATTGGATCATAAAACAAAAGCCCAGCCAAATATCTATGTAGCTCTTAGCTTCTGATACTCTTCATTTTAATTGTGAATAAATTTCAATGCAATTAAAATTATGCTGCTAATATACTATCAGTAATGAGCAATGATTTTAATGCTCTCGAAACTCGTAAAATTCTGCTTGGAAAGTGTGGGTTAAAAGCATTTCTGTTCATTTGCCAAGAAATCACTGCTTTAAGGGTTACTTAAAACATTACACACTCGAGGAATTCCAAAAGGGATACTTAACTCTTTAGAAATTGTTCTTAAGAAACTAAATTAAATTGTAATAAAAAGTAAATAAAATAGTTAAGATACATTTCAGCGTAAATATATATTTTAAACCATGTTATTAGGCACTACTTTCCACTCTTTGCTACTAAATAAGGCTCAGATTGCGTATACGCCATGTCGTACCCAGGACACACTCTTGAAGTGCATCAATAACAGGCTCAAATAAGGAGGCGAGAAGAGGAAAAGCAGCAAAGGAGGAAATGGGAAGGCATTAGAGTGACATTAAAGTTCAATAAAAGTGAATTTATGCGAGTGAACAGGATATCCTGTCTAGGACACTGGCAACACATGCCTGCCTGATTATTTGTTTATATGTAATCTGCCTCTTTCTTTTTTTGCTCGCCTTAAATAACAGGCTTCTTTTTTTGGGATTGAAGAGGCTCTTTGCATTTGGCCCATAAATTATGGCACTCTTTATTATTTTGTAAAATGCCAGCTAGACAAGAGGCAGAAACAAAAACTGGTCCACTTTGTTCTTTAATGGTGGGGAAAAAGTTAATGTCCCAACAAAAATGCAGACTCCCCTTTTCGGACCCTTTTTTCCAGGACTTCTTCTGTGTGTGTGTGTGTGAACATTGCGCCCACAAAAAGTTGGTTAAGCACAGGGACTAGTGGTTTTTTAGTCGCAATGCTTTATTTTCTGTAATTGATAAAATAAAACCAGGCTAAGAGTTGGCAATAGGACATATTTAAAGCACAAAAAAAGGAAAGCAACCCTTTAAATTAGTAACAAAGTGGAAAAATTCGATAATGTAAGACGTTTCTGTGTGAAAATAAACTAAAGTGTAGAGTGAAGCTTTAAATGTGTTTAATTTGTAGTTTTTTCTTCACTAAATTCTTATTTGTATCTTAAATATATGACTTCCCTAGGCTTAAAGGTTACGTATTTGCATTATGGATTTTATGCTCTTAAACCGATAAGGTAAAGTCATTTTAAGGGTGCTATAACTTTAGAGCGAGTTGATATTATATAATATTATTATTATTAACAATTTTGAAAATGTTTATATATTCTTATAAATGTAAAATTAACACAGATTTTTTTTGTGACTTTAAATACTTTATTGATTACTTTTGCATACATATTCAGGTGATTTAAGCCCCAATTTCTGTGGCTCTCCTGTATTTCTTATATGCCTAAGATAGGGGCAATCCAGAGCAGAGGGAAACAAGGATCAAATGCCAAAGTGGCAACAATTGGCTAACAATCTGTTGCCAAAAGACTATCCTGCCGGCTGACTGGTGCAATAAACATGGAAATTACTAGATAAACTTTTTGGCAAGGGCTAAAATGTGCCTGCCGGTGAACCAAATATTTGCTTCTAAATAAATATATACAAAATGTATAGAAATATGTATCCATTTATATGCAATATGGTTTGTGTATTTATTGTTATTATTGTTTCGATTTCCATTGCTATTTTTACTTCTCTTCCTGTTCCTGCTGTTTATTACTCCATTCCCCTTGTTGGGGATGCCTTTTTCCGGGGGGTTTGCTCTTTTTGTTTACCTGGAAACATCCTGTGCTAAATATATATTTGAAAAGGAAATTGATTTGCGGCCTCATCTGGCTGTAAGTACTTATGCACTCAAAAAATAATATTAGCAGCAAGTTCAGACATATAGAAAATAATTATTATTACCTAAAAATAAAATCATTTAAAGAAGTAAAACCATTCCATTTCATTGTTGGGATAGTTGATTGAAATCTACAACATACAAGTTCTTCTTAAAAATTCTTAAATATTAAATGTTATATATTCTTCTATATATTCTTTATTTCATAAACCCACACTTTTATCTCAGACTCAAAGTTTCTTATTTTGTTTTCCTGAAACTTGAACACATTTGATCTTAGTGTAAGCCGCGACATTTCCCATTCCCCTTGACTGTGCCACCTGAATTGCCTCCATTTCACCTCTCAATTTTTCGACTTCTCCCCCAAATGATTGTTGGCTCTGAGAGTTGAGACTTCCTTTGGCTTCGTGGCCCACAACAATCCATTGGCATCAACTCATCGCATCTTCTTCTGGACCAAAAAAGCATTTTTGTACAGCGTCTTCTCTGTTCTTTTTTCTATATTTTTGGTTCTTCTGTCCCTTTGTCACGCTCCTTTTGTGAGGAGCGACATAAATTGTTGGCTAATTGCAAGTGGACAAGCAAAAAATAAAATAAAACCGAGTGTGCAGCATACACACAAAGGGACGAGAAGGTGGACATGTCCGAGGATGAGGATGAGGTCAGGAGAAGCTCCAAGACGGCGGGTCAAAAAGTGAAAGTAGAAAGCGGCAACAATGCCAGACTCCTGTTTGACTTTTTTCCGCTCTTGAACACTGAGAAGAAACATTTGAATTCAAAGATTTAAACATTCTTCGAGACCATGAAAAATTATTAAACTTTAAACTAATTGAAAACACTTTATAATAAAAATAATAAGAAAAATATGTCACCCATTACCCATTTCATAATATAACAAATAATTCTGATTGTTGAATAATTTCTCTCAGTGCACACACACCATGAAAGCATTCAGTGGAGAAGTCCTCGTTGTTTGCTGCCTTTTGTTCGCGTAATTGAGGGAAAAGAAAAACTTGGAGGGCCAAAGCCAAGGGTGGAGGTTTTCCAAAGGAGAAGGAAAAGCGTGGAGAAAGGGCATGAAGTGAATGATAGAATAAAGATAGAAAATGGGGGTCAAAGAGCACAAAGCAGTAAGTAAAAGCGAGTGTTGCCATGGCAGCAGGATCCTCAATATGAGGAATTCCTCAGAGTTTCTAGCTCACAAGCACTGCTCATGCATTGCTCTATATTTAATATATATTCCCTTTAGCAGTTTTGTTCATATTTATAATATTTGTATTCTATAAATTGCAGTGGTTGTGGCCAACCAACAGATGCGCTCCACAACCAACCTGCTGATCATAAACCTGGCCGTCTCGGACATCCTGTTCGTCATCTTCTGCGTACCGTTCACGGCCACCGACTACGTCCTGCCCGAGTGGCCCTTCGGCAATGTCTGGTGCAAGTTCGTCCAGTACATGATTGTGGTCACCTGCCACTGCAGGTGAGCTTGCATCGCATTATATGTTAGTTTATGATAATCACTACCAACTTGCAGTGTCTACACTCTGGTGCTGATGTCCTTTGATCGCTTCCTGGCCGTGGTTCATCCTGTGACGAGCATGTCCCTGCGCACCGAGCGCAATGCCACACTGTAAGTGCCTTACACTGCTCAAAATAAAGCCAAAGAATATCCCTGTGCTTGCTGCAAATAATTTAAAAAATATACAAAATAAGACACATATCTTCGTACTCTCCTTACTTTGCCTCTTTTTCCTTGAATTCAACAGAAATAAAAACATATTTGCTACCAAACAACTTTTCGGCAAGTGCCACAGGTTCTTCCTTCCCATATCCTTCCCCATATCATCTGAGTAATTGCATCAATTTGTCCTTTGTAATTAGCTTTGCTTGCCTACCTGCCTACCTGCAAGCCATGTGCCGTGGCCTGTGACCTTTGCCTTTGAGCCAAAGATAGCACATTAAAGTCTCTGAGAGAATCAACCTCAAAGAAAATGACAAACCTGGCAGCCTCAAAAAAGTTGTCATCATCTGGGAATAAGTTTCCAGAAATTAAAACCCACAAAAACTGTCGAGCAATCTTGTTGATTTTTTTCTTGTTCAAGTTCAAACTTTGGCGGCAGCTTTCCTGATTAAAAAACTTGCCAGGTTTAAGAAATTTATAAAAGTAAATTTATATTAAAACGAAGAGCAGATAGGAAACTCAAGGAAAATATAGAACAACAAAAATAAATAAAGCTTAAAAGACCTCATCATCTGCATATTAATTTAAAATGGTGTTTTTTAGGGCTGTCTATTAATTTAACAATTTAATAATATACAAATTTATTTACTTGTTTATTTGAATATTATCCTAGTGCCACAAGGTTCACCTAATATTTATTGCACAAGTCAGAATGGATATGCAATATTGGATATTTCTTAATGAAACATATTTCTTCCTTATAACTCATATATATATTATATATATTATTCATCTGCAGGGCCATCATGTGTGCCTGGATAACCATTGTCACCACCGCCATTCCAGTGGCTCTCTCGCACTCGGTGCGCATCTATCAGTATCACGGCAGTGCCGGCACCGCCTGCGTCTTTTCCACAGAGGAGGAGGTCTGGAGTCTGGTCGGCTTTCAGGTGAGTTTGAGTTTCAACTCGACCATGAAATACCCAAAACTCAAAGCCTGGCACAGATTAAGCTAAAGTTTAGATGGAAGAATGCATTTCAAGAGCTTGGATTACAGAACATTTCTTACTGATTTCCTAGATTAATGATTTATTATGTAAATTAAGTAGTTTAATTATAATTAGAATAAGATGTTCTGTATTTACAAAATATAATTTAAGGTATGAAATCGGAGCATCTATCTTTGCCATTACACTCTTCCCAAAAGAGACACTCAAAGCCAAGAAAACTCTTTAAATAAGTAAAAGTTGAAGTAGGAATGAAGCATTCGTTACACAGAATTTCCCCATGTTATATTATTACCTATGCACTTTGCTTGAAATCTCAAGGAAATCAAGTCACATTTCCGAGTCCTTTCCCGGCAGAAATGCAATATATTTGCTGCTTAACACAGGGACTCTTCTTCACATCACTTTATCAGCGAATCTGCCTTACAAAACGAGGACAACTTGTCAGGATATATGAAATGGCTGTTGCTCATAATGTTTGAATGTTCCCCAAACTGTTTAGATATTCATCAATTTCTTCGTTTCCAAAAATAACAATATATCGAGATATATAAATAAGAGCTTCCAGTGCCGTATTTTGCAATTATTGCCCCTTTTCGAGAGGTGAGAATGCAATTCCATCATCATTATGCTTCCAGTCTAGTCGTAGATCAGCTCATATTTGCCCCGAGATATGTTTATAGCCAGAACTTTGGTCTATTAATCAATTCGGCAGCCTTCTACTCAATCCCCTCAGTGAGAAGTACGCCCCTGTCCTGCCAGAGAGCAATTTAATGGCGGAAGGATGTTACACAGGAAGCCGCAGTTGTTCCCAAAGTGGGTTGCATTTGGGAGGGAATGAATGAGCTTTCTCGTCTATTTCCATTTACCGAACAAATGAGGGACGCCCTGAGTAACCGAGGCACTGAGAAAATAAATTGTAAACTCATAGAACTGGCGAAAAGCCTTCAATTAACTCGCACATCCCTAGAAAAATATTTATTATAATATTAATAGTGACAATTTATAATATATTCTATTAATTTGAAAAACAAATAACAAATAATTAATTATAGAAAAAATTGTATTTGTAATCTTGTAAAATTTCTTAAAAATTTTATATTTCAAATGTTGTTCTTAGATAACACTCTTTTTGCTCAGTGTGGCCAGTTGGAAGACTAGCTGACAGACCGACTGAGTGAGTGAGTGACTCCCTGAGTCGTTTCTCGACTAATTTGCAACCGTGGAGTTTGGTGACACTCGGAAGTCGCCTCCATTCCCATTTTCCCTCCCGCTTTTCCCACTTTTCCGCACCTCTCATTCCCTTTCGCACAAGTCACAATTGCTTTGGCAAACAGGAAAGGTGAGTCACAACTTTGGCGGAAGGACAAAGTGTGGATGTCGTTTAAAGGACTTATGGTTACAATTTAAATGGGATCCCATTCAAGGACATTGGCTTTTTAATGGCTTATTTAAAAAAAATAGTTATATACATAGAAGGTTTCATGTTTAAATTTAATTTTGTCATTGTAAAGCAGTACACAGTACAGGACCAATAATAATGTTTCTCCGATCATAAGGATGCATAGCGAATGCAAGCCATCCTGCCGGAATGATATTTACATCTGGTCCAAGACAAAGAGTAGATTCCCCACAAATTGAATTTTTCATGTGATCCTGAACTATAATATTTATCGGTGCCTATTGATAACAACTGCTTGGATAAAGGAGTTCTGTAAAACATACAAATTATACTAGAGAGACTGAAAGTATACATTTTATATAACTTGTTATTTAGGAAAGAGAACTATCATAATGAGGGATAGCTCATTTGGTGCCTTCAAGCAGGACTATCCCCCTCGTTATGCTCAGCCGCTATCAGTTTCTTTTGAAAAAGCTGTCTGGACTTTAGAAGAGCACCTCAGATAAAAATATCCTTATTTTCTCCCCCAGAGTATTACAGGCAGAAGTTTGCAACGCAGTGAAAAAAAATGTATACACATATGCTCTGTATATATTCTTGATTACTATATTACTATATTTCAATCATCTTTACACGAGGAGAGGGAAGTGGCTCCTCATCAAGCTGCCAGCTCCTGCGGCAAGTTGATTCATTTCGCTGAGTGTCTGAGGAGACGCCGCGTTTATGGACAAATCCCAGGAGCAGTTTTTCGGGTCAGGCGGAGTATTAAGTGTGCAAGTCCTCTGGAAGGCCATCCCCCGCCATTTATCACATGGCACACACTCCAGTTTATGGCCTTTTATTAGCATCCGCATAAAGTTTAAACGAAAAAACAAAACAAAAAATATATAAAAGAAAGAGAAGTTTCTCTCTCAAGTAGGGCAACTTTTATTTATGACGATTGTGTTGTAAAACTTCATGACCAAACAATCCATTGTGCGTATCTATCGGTTCTGTGTATCTTTTGCATCTTTATAACCATCCAAAAAGGGATCTTTATAGGTAGTTACCAGACGGAAGATATAAGAATACACTAGTGCTTGACCCCGTTTCGGCTCATTGCCATCTTTAAAACAATTCGAAATTCTAAATTGAGCAAAGAAAAACAATTTATACACATCGACTAAGCATTGGGCGTGTTAATAGCTTCAACTTTTGTTTTCTTTTTATGAAGAGCATTTGACTAAAATGCAGCTGAGACAGTTTTGACGTCAAGAGTTTATTTAAATGTTATTTAATAAAGAATAAGAAGAAAGAAATAATATATATTTAAGTGAATATTATTATCAGCTGAGACAGTTGTAATTAAAAATCAGGCTCATCATTAACCATATCTGAATTCAGAGCCCAGGACTTCGATTCGGATTCGGATTCGGATACGGATCTGGCGAAGTGTCAGGCCGGATTATGTCACTCTTTCCGTCGCTGTCCTTGCGTCTGATTCGATAACAAACGACGTGTTCATTGGAAATAAAGGGATAATCCCAACAAAGTGATTTCAGGCACTCTCAGCGCCCCTTCCGCCCCAGAATATGAATGCGAAGGGCGTGGCAACGATTTATTAACAATTGCGGCAAGTTCGCCCGATTTCATTGATATGCAGAATAAAACAAAGATATATTTTTACCATTAATGTCACTTTTCAAAAGTTAAAAGACAAAAAACACAGAGCATAAAACATAGACAGTAATTTATTCGTTTGGTTTATTTTTCAACTTCTCATAAACTCAACATAATTTTATCAAATTAAAGTGATGACTATGGTTTGTTTCCACAGTTTAATATGCTAAGTTTTCTTACTATTTCTGTGAACTTATGTAGTTTAATTTTTCGCAATGCATAAATATCACACTTTCCACCTTTTCCGCTTCATTGCCTTCATATTACGGCTCAGAGCTGATATATGTACAAATTATTTTGACTTGCACCTTTGTCCATATTTCGATCTGCCGCGTGTGTGCTTTATTGTTTTTATTGCCTGCTTTCCGCTTTCCACGTTTTCCACTTTTCCGGCAGGAAGTGCGGGAAGTGGGGGAATCCCCTTAATCACTTACACTTGGCTGATGGCAGCCACCCAACCGCAGGCGCAATCAAAGAAAAACCGAACCGAATCCCCTCGAAAGTTGAGGCACCAAATGAATTTTAGGCCTGCAGCTCATTGGATTTCCCGCAATGGACGAAAA
>VNJR01006041.1:0-17871 GCA_008042585.1 Drosophila punjabiensis | reverse complement strand
TGTACTAGACGGAAAGGTATATGTTAGACGAAGGAAAAATGTAGTTTTCAATCCGAATCATACCAAAAAACAAACACTTAAACATGGCGGAGAAATTTTGATGCTATGGGGATGCTTTTCCTCGTCTGGAGTAGGGCCAAATTTCGAGATAAAGGGAAAAATGTGTGCCCTAGACTACCTCAACATACTAAAGGAGGTTATGCTGCCCTATGCCGAAGATGAAATGCCGCTGAAGTGGGAGTTTATGCAGGATAATGACCCCAAACATTCGTCCAAATTAGTCAAGAAATGGGTCCAGGACACACAGCTAAATTTAATGGAGTGGCCCGCTCAATCCCGTGACCCAATTGAGCATTTATGGGGCATACTAAAAAAAAGAATTGGCGGCTTTAAGCCCAGAATTAAGAAAGAATTGTGGGAGAAAGTGCAATCAGAGTGGTATGCCATTAATCCCTCAATTTTCGCCAATCTGGTTGCTTCCATGCTTCGTCGGTGCTCTGCTGTTATCAAAGCTAAAGGCTGTACCACTAAATATGGATAAACAAGCTATAAAATTAAAAAAAAAAGGCGTGAAGTGAATTTTAGCGTTTTGTTTCTATTATTTTTTCCAAGGGAAACAAATATAATTAATTTTTTAAAATTGTTAAACAAATCTATAAAATATTTGTGTTGATTATTATAACATATACTTAAATATATGTTACCAAAAAAATAATTCATTTATTATCGGATACCCGTCTTATGAAATAAATGAAACTAACTGAAGCAAAAAGTTTGTTTCTATTATTTTTCCCACGACTGTATATATTCCTGATCAGCATCAACAGCCGAGTCGATCTAGCCATGTCCGTCTGTACTTCCATTTTTACGCAAACTAGTCCTTCAGTTTTGAAGCTATCTGAATGAAACTTTGCAGATAGTTTTCTAAATACTTTTACTCGTACATAAGTCGGAACAGGCCAGATCGGACGACTATATCATATAGCTGCCATACAATCGATCCATAAATTTGTAGAAAAAAAATTATTACTTCACTTTCTTTTAACATATCTTGGTCAACTTTCAGTTATGAGCTTCACATAATTTTTGAGATTCTCGGATTTAATTTTATAAAAGTCGGACTATAACGGACCATAGGAACGGTCGGGAAATTTAAAAAAAAAAAGGTATAACTTTGTCAGTTTTCAACATTTCTTCTACTTTAAGATACATTCTATATTATTTCAGAATTTTGTTTTAAAAATGTTAAAAATGCATTTTACTTTACATGAAAAACTGTAAAAAAATGTAAAAATAAAATGAATATAAAAGTAATTCATTTTACTATAGATAAGGATACATTATAATAATTGCTATTGAAATCTGCAAGGGGTTCCTCTCCTGTTGTGTAGTCCCTTCATTCTAGCCGATTTTTTTTCCAACGTCTCCCATCATGTTCTGCACATAATTTTGTTTAATTCTGCCTGCTGCACGAATCCAGTTTTTACAAGTTTTCTATGTTTTTTGAGAGATTAATATTATTTATCTGATATCTTCCGATTCAAACAACGTGTGTGTTTGTGTTTCTAATAAAACGCTTTTTAAGCATTTTTTAACGTATACTTCAGCGTTGATTGTCCTTTTTGAGAACAATGCGCTAGTTCTCAGACCACAGGTGCAAATGGCCTGCCATATGAAAACCTTCCCGCCGATTTTTTCCACTTTAATTTTGGATATCGTCGTCAACGGTCCCACCTTTAGGTTCTCCACTCTTTTTGCCGAATGGAATTGTGCTGTCTTTGTGGAGTAAGGTTAAGGTTGTCATCCCTTTCATCCGTTGGACTTAATTTTCTTTCACTCTTTGGCAAATCTTTTATGGAAAACGTCTCCCCAAACTGGTTAATATTTTTTACACTGTTAACACTTACTTTGTAACGTTTTGCCAATTGTCTCTACGACACACCATTTTCGGTGCAGTAATTGTGCACTATTTTTTTTGAACTTGCTCTTCAATTCGTGGAATCGTGGAAAAAATATGGTGAATGGAAAAAATACAACATGCTAATCACATGGTATGAATTTTGGTGGTATGGAATTTTAATTTAATTTTTAGTTTTTTGAAGAAATCTAACGGGACTTTCTCAGAATAGATCTTAACAACACATGATCATTTGCAAAGCGCAGCTGTGCGCAATAAAAAAAATTTGTAGTGGATTTTGAAGTTGAAGGTATAATTCCATTAAATGACATATAATTTAATACAGTAATAAAAATTGTTGTTGTTTTTAAATTAATGCGAACAAACTCATATATTTGTCTATCGCTCCTCTGGCCTGGTGGTCGACGAGCTGATCAGGAGGAAAGTCCCCTAGATAGCAGCTTATGCAGACGACATAATTATCACGGGAGTCTGTCAATCGACCCTCAGCTCGGTTATGGAATCAACACTCAAGGAGGTATTGGAGAGGGCGGAAAAAGTAGGACTCAATATCTACGCGAACAAGACGGACCTCATTCTCTTCGCCACGATATACCATGTACCGTAGAGGATCTCCCCAAAATTCGATACAAGCTGACTGAAATGTACTAGAAGTGCGAAAGAGCATACTATATAATATATTGGGTCTACTGCTTCTGACATTGCTGTATAGGGTCCTTGTGTGATGGCAAGCCATGGAAAAGAAGACGTATAACAAGCCTTTGGAGAGAACCCAGCGACAGGCACTGCTCAGCTTATCAGGGGCGCATATCAAAAGCACTCGAAACTATAATCGGATTTGACCTCTTAGGCATCCACGCTAAACTTACTGCAGGAAAGGCAGCACAACGCCAGATTGCATCAGGAAATATGTCGCTACAAAATACCTAGAACTTGCTCAGATGTCAGAGCCCCAACATTTATAGGAACTGAAAACTTTAAAACGAGTCAAGACCATGCTTAACACCTTGATATTTACATCGACGACTCCAAGATGGAAGGAGGAGTAAATAATGTACAGAGCCTGTACAGCCGGAGACGAGGCTGTCGTATAAGCTTCCATGCCAGCATATGCTACGCGGCAGTCTTCGCCATTAGGGAATAAATTTATTTTGTGGATAATACATAGCGAGTTGAGACGATTCCATTTAGTATTGTTGTTCATTTGCCACACGGAGTGGCAACATCTTTATTAAATTTGTGAGTTGGAAAAGCGGCGATTTTACACAGACACATACGGAATTGTGGAACAAAAATAAGTTCAAGTTTGACCATTTCGACGTCAAGGTCAAGTGGTGAATCGACTTGTGAATCCAATTGTGGACCGAATTCGGAGGACGGACGGAGGACGAATATATTAAAGGCTTGAAATATTGGTGGGTATATTTTGAATGGGAACGTTAATGCCAATTTGCATGACGATTTACCAGAATTTTATGACAATTCAGAGTCATGGAGTATTCTTAACAACGTTTTGGGAATCATCCATTGCATATAGGTATTCACAACTAGAAACCCTTACGAGGTTACAAAAGAATCTAAGGGGGGTTGCAAGGAGAGAAATTAAGGGCCTATTAATTAATCCTGAAAATTTTGAATTAATTATGGAGCAACAAAAGTTTGCATATGGGAGGCCAGAGATGTTAATTAGTAGTTCATCTGACTACTGGTCAATCAAATAGAATAATTTAGAAAAGCTACTTATTTTTGCTTCAAAAGTAGATAATCTAGCAAATTCTTGAAATCTGCTAATGCTACCCAACTTTTACAGAATCCGTCATTATTTAAATGGATGTGAGCACTATTTAAAGGCAGAAGAAACTGAAATATGGAAAATTGTTAAGTATCTACGATTGTGCTATGGTTGCTTACGGAAAGGACACACAGTGTCAATTTGCCAATACAAACGAGACTGTAAGAAATGTAGAAATAAAGGACCAAACAACAATATAATTCAAACGTACGCTTTTCTAAACGAAAGGTCATCTGCTTCATTAGAATTAACAGATATGTTGGGCGTACGGGAATTTGACTTTAAGTTGGATAGAAAATCACGCAATAGGTTTGTATAAATGGAATGCAATTATCGCATTATAGCAACTGAAACGAAAAAAAAAAAAACAAGAAAGAAAGCTAACTTCGGCACGCCGAAGTTGGTAATATGTAATTTACCTCCACATATACCGATCGTTTGCAAGGCAGCTATATGATAAAGTCGTCCGATCTGGCCTGTTCCGACTTATGTACGAGTGAGAGTATATAGAAGACTATCAGCAAAGTTTCATTCATATAGCTTTTAGAAACGGACGGACAGACGGACATGGCTAGATCGACTCGGCTGTTGATGCTGATCAAGAATATATATACTTTATAGGGTCGGAAATGCCTCCTTCACTGCATCGCAAACTTCTGACAAAATTATAATACCCTGCAAGGGTATAAAAACCAAAAAATCACGAGTTAGTGAAAGAAGTTTTGGATCACAAATCTACGAAATGCAATTGTTTGGGCAAAAGCACATTGCCAATATTGCAAACATCACAATGCCAAGCCAATTGATCTTCTAATAAGTCAGTTATCCAAGGAGTCATAGTTAACAGGATTCCACCTAAGAATAGCAGAAAATGAAACATCGACTGGGGTTCTTAAGCACCCAGTATCAAAATTGGCAGTTTTAGATAAAAACAAGGTCGGCACGCTGAAGTTTGTATACCCTTGCAGATTCCAATTACATAAATTATAATCTATCCCAATATAATATAATATGAATTACTTTCATATTCATACAAATTTTTAGTTTTACATTTTTTTACATTTTTTACATTTTTACATGTAAAGTAAAATTTTATTTTTCTCCACATTTACCGATTGTTTGTATGACAGCTATATGATATAGTCGTCCGATTCTTATGAAATTTACAACAAAATTCTAAAACAAATATAAAACACTTGTGTCTCAAAGTAGAAGAAATTATAATGAAAACTGACAAAGCTATAATTTTTTTTCTAAAACTTTTCCGACCGTTTCTATGACAGCTATATGATATAGTAGTCCGATTTCCATAAAATTAAAACAAAAAATCAGAAACAATATAAAAAGCTCATAACCGAGAGTTCATCAAGATATGTTGAAAAACAGTGAAGTTCTAATTTTTTTTCAAGAAATTTACGGGTCGTTTGTATGGCAGCTATATGATATAGTTGACCGATCCGGCTCGTTCCGACATATATACGAGTGAGAGTATATAGAAGACTATCTGCAAAGTTTTATTCAGATAGCTTTAAAACTGAAGGACCAGTTTGCGTAGAAACGCACAGACAGACAGACAGACAGACAGACAGACAGACAGACAGACAGACAGACAGACGGACGGACGGACATGACTAGATCGACTCGGCTGTTGATGCTGATCAAGAATATATATACTTTATAGGGTCGGAGATGACTCCTTCATTGCGTTGCAAACTTCTGACTGAAATTATAATACCCTACAAGGGTATAAAAATAATAATAATGCTCGGATTAGATTTACGATTGGCGGAATGTTTACTGGTTCATTTGATTATTTATTTTCAGTTTCAAATTAAAACTTTTAAGTTTCAAGTGTTACCACAATCCCACTTATAAAGTTAACAGATCGATAGCAGGATATTTCCAGCGAATGATCTCGAAAAGTTGCGTCGCCCATTACTAAAAGCAGATTTTTTCAGAAAACGGAAAACTTGGGAAGGAAGGCATTGTATTGACGAGTAAAAAAATAGAAAACCTTCCTGTCTCTTTAAGAACTCTCCAAAGAAAGTTAGATAGACGGGCAAATGAACGAACAAAAAGCAGATGAAGGACAACTCCACAACATGCAAAATCTACCATGGAAAGACTGCAGAATGCTAGTGGGAATTCCAATAGGACACTGCCTGGCTGCGAACTATACACTTAACTGCAGGAAATTTGGACTATATGAATAAAAATTTTGGTCATAAAAATATTGAGTGGAACTTGAGTTACAGCGTTCTGAACATCCCCGCCTTAAAAAAATGTACCCTTAGTATCTCCACGATTCCGGCCGTTCGGCTTATCGGAAATCAAAAAACTAAACGGCATTTTAATCTACAACTACAATCAAATGAATGTATTAAAAATTGCATTTTTGACAGACATTTGAAAAAAAGTGGCTTTTTTGTGTTTAATTTTTTAGTTTTTTACTAAAAAAAATATAAGTTTTTAATATTTTTTAATGATCGTAGTTCATTCCATGCATTTACGTGTGCTTAATATTCCCTAAAATTTTTAAATCATTGGGTCCAGCCGGTTTTGAGTTAGGATGGCGATCAGTTTGAAAAACACAGTTTTGAGAAAAACGCAAAAGAAAAAAACATTCCAGGTGTAAGCTGCACTGAAGGGCGTTTCTTCACGGCGCTACTTTCTAATGGTATCGAATATCAAAAAATATTTAAGTTATATTTAATATTAATTGGGAAAAAAAATTCAATTCAATTCAATTCATGTAAATATCTCCAACCTGAGAGATTGGTTTTGCGTAGTAACGGACAAGCTGACGGGTCGGAGATCAGGAAATGTACATATGTGAAGCAAATTTTCCATGCCTGTGCAAACCACAATAAAAAAAAAGGACTTAAAAAAAATTGGACCTAATTTAATTGTTGCACAGTTTCGTATTATCATTTGGTATTAATTTGACAGAAAACTTTTTCAACTTCTGAATTAGGCCACGGTACTATGGTAAAAAATGTGCTTTCTTTGTCTTAAACTCGTTTTCCATGCCTGTGCAAACCATACTAAAATAAAAGTATTTAAAAAAATGGATTTAATTTAGCTTTTTCACAGTTTCGTATTATTATTCGTTATAGGTTATAGGTTAATACAAAGTTGTCGATCTATTGCTAACATCAGTTATAACAATCATATACCTGATGTTAGCAATAGATCGACAACTTCTTTAACGCGACTTAACAACTTATTGGCAACTTTTCGGCTGATTACCAAATGACTTCGCAACTTTACTACTTTTTCCTGACACCTCTACTTCTGACTGACTTCTGACCTTCTGCGATGACTCTTCTTGACAAGGATGCATTAGATATAAGTAGGGCTGTCAACTGATGCCCATAACTCCACTTTCCACTTTACAATTATTTAACAGAAAACTCTTTGAACTTTTGAATTGGGCTACGGTACTGTGGTCCAAAATTTGCTTTATTTGTATAAATAATAAATTCTACAAATTTGAATACAAACTTCAAACTGTGTACATTTTGTTTGTTTGAAAAGAATATTATGCAAACAAATTTTTGAGTATGTGCGGCCACGCCTTCTCTTACCTCCTATACAAACCAAATCATGGCCTGTTTAAGGCCGATATATAAAAAAAGAACAATTTCAGAACTAAGAACCGGAATATTCTTTTTTTTTAATTAGTCAATATAGAGCTTAAATTTTTGTATTACTCATAAACATATTTTGACAGTATAAGTATAAATTTTCTGAACATCTTTCTGAACACTCCACGATTCCGGCTGATAGGCTTATACGGAAGAAAAAATAAAACAATGTTTTAATCTGTAAGCCTAAATGAATGGAATGACCTACAATCAATGAATATACCACAAATTTGAGTTGAGTTTGAGTTTTTGTAGGCATTTAAAATAAAACTTGCGAATTGTTCTGTTTTTACACCCTCGCAGGGTATTATATTTTTAGTCAAAGTTTACAACGCAGTGAAGGATCTATTTCCAATCCTATAAAGTATATAAATTCTTGATCAGCATCAACAGCCAAGTCGATCTAGCCATGTCCGTCTATCCGTCTGCCTGTCTGTCCGTTTCTCCGCAAACTAGTCCCTCAGTTTTGAAGCTATCTGAATGAAACTTTGCAGATAGTCTTCTGTATACTCACTCGTACATAAGCTGAAACAGGCCAGATCGGACGACTATGACTATATCATATAGCTGCTATACTATACTACTATATCATTTAGCTGACATTGGAATGATCGGAAAATTTTTACCAAAAAAATATTCCTTTGTCAGTTTTCAACATATTTTCTTCTACTTTGAGATACAAGCATTCCATATTATTTCAAAACTTAGTTTCAAATTTGATAAAAATCGGACGACTATCTCATATAGCTGCCATACAAACGATCGGTAAATATGCAAAAAAAAATTGTGCGCTCACTACTACTGTTCCCTCCCTTACTACAGTAACATCAACGACAACAACAACTTTAACGTCAGCGGCTACTTTGTAGCCTATCTCAGCACCGAAAGGAAAACTCACCTCTACTGACTTTGTTACGAACAATACGCTTGTACAGACCGGGATCGATCGGTATGTACAAATTAAAAGAAAGCTCAGCCCACAAAAAAATGTAAGCCCAAACTTGAAAAAAATTCCGAAAACTATAGGCAACACCATCACAGGAAGATCCGAAAACAGATTTGCAATACTTGGCGAGGTCGACAAAGATCAGGCTCAAACACCAGAAGTCATCAAAGTTGTAAAGCCACCTCCTATCTACATTAGGAAACACAACTGTTCAGACCTTATCAACAAGATTAAACAAGTAATTGGGCCAAATAACTTCTTTGTTACCATTCTAAAGAGAAGAAATATATCAGAAACGAAATTGCAGACTAACAATGAAGAAAACTTCCGTTCTGTGACTTGTTACCTTGTCAATGAAGTACACCCTATTTACAATCTGTAGTACCTTCTTCACCGAAGAATCACAGTAGAGGAGCCGCATAGAGGATACAGGGCCAGTGCCCAAATTGCCAGAAGTACGGACATACAAATACTTGCTGCACACTGCGACCAGTCTGTGTCGCCTGTGGAGATTTGCATTGCATAGAAGCATGCCTGGGAAACAAAAAAGACCCTAATCTAAGGAAATTTAGCAACTGTGGCGGAAACCACACCGCCAATTACCGGGGCTGTACTGTCTACAAAGAACTCAAGAGCTGCCTGCATCAGAGGCGCAGCAATCCGTTCAATGTTAAACATTCTGCTCAACCAAACATCTTCACGCCTTCAACAACCGCTCCTGGCGTCTCCTTTGCCAGCGTTCTCCGTTACCCTGTAATACCTACCGCCCAGCCAGTGGTAGCATTACGTCCCAGCAATCTATACCAAACCTTAATGATTTCCCGCAGTTACACCAAAAGGCCCAACCAGCAACTCAACCATCCATGCATCAAAATCAAACTCTTCCTCCACAAACACTAACACTAACAATATCATGATGTCAATTCAAAGTTCTATTCAAAACTTAATTCGAACCCAGAACCTACTAATGGGACTGCCAATCAAACAAAAGTCTGTTTAAATGAACTATTTAAGGATATGCTTTTGGAACGCCAATGGCGTTTCCCGACACAAAAATTAACTCCTGCAGTTCCTAAATAGCCATAATATAGATATAATGCTGCTCTCTGAAACCAACCTAACTAATAAAAACAACTTCCATATAACTGGCTACATATTCCATGCGACCAACCACCCAGACGGCAAAGCGCACGAAGGGACCGGAATACTTATAAAAAGACGTATAAAATACTATCCTTTGGAGACATTCGCTACTAACTACCTACAGGCCACATCCCTACGTATTAACCTAACTACCGGCCCACAGACCCTATCAGCCATTTACCTCCCTCCACGTTTTAGTATTGCAGAAAACGAGTTTATGAACTTCTATAACTCACTAGGAAGCTGCTTTGTAGCTGCCAGTGATTATAACGCAAAGCATTCCCACTAGTTATACAAAGCCATTATAACCTCTGGCAATATGCTAGACTTTGTTTCACCGGGAAGGTCTACATACTGGCCCACAGATCCTAATAAAGAACCAGGCATTATCGACTTCGCTGTAACTATAAGAGTCTCGCACAGACTAATAAACGCAAAAACTGTCGATGAGCTTACATCCAATCACATCGAACTCGATCCTAAAGTTTCATGTGAATCTGACATTAAAAAATCGCTCAAACACCTTACGGACGTATTGTCCTCCGCCGCCAAACATTCCACGCCGGAGCCCTCGGTCACGAATCCTACAAGAATGGGACGCTCAAGTGCTCACATAGAAGCTCTCACATAGAAGCTCTTCTACTTGAGAAACGAAGACTTCGCAGAGACTAGCAGACTTACTGGTCCCCAGTCACTAAGAAAAGATTAAACGAAGCATCTCGAAAATTGTCAAAAGCACTGTCTATCGAAAAGAACCAGGCTCAACGTGCATACATTGCAAAGCTATCTCCGACTGGCGAAAAATTTCCACTATGGAGAGCTCATCCAAACAAGCAACCACCAATAGAACCCAAATTGCCAATTCGATCACAAACAGGTGACTGGGCGCGTAGTGACGAATATAGGGCAAACAGCTTTGCAAATCACCATCACTTGCAATACGTCTTTAAGCCTCACCCGCCATCAAACCAAGTCACTTTACCGAACGACCAGCTTTCGTCGCCGTCTTCTCCAATTACTCTCGATACCAGCATAATACTTGAGAACATTAAATCCCGAAAAAGCTCCTGGTCACGATTTAATTTCTCCCAAAATGATACTTGAATTGCCCAAATGCGCTGTCAGATGCATTGCATACATATTCAACTCAATATTAAAATGGGGCTACTTTCCTGACCAATGGAATGATCCCGAAGCCAGACAAAGATGAATCCCAGCCTTCTTCGTATCGACCCGTCAACTCCTTCCGTGTCTGTCAAAGCTTTTTGAAAATCTTCTCCTTTTGCACCTTTTAAAACATTTGTAAAACAACAGAGCGATCCCCCAGCACCAGTTTGGATTTAGAGAAAAGCTTGGAACTACCGAATAGATAAACCGCCTGACATCTGAAGTTCGCACCGCCTTTGAACACAAGCAATACTGCAGTGCTCTATTTCTGGACGTATCACAAGCATTTGACCGCGTCTGGATCGACGGTCTGGAGTACGAATTCAAAATCCTTTTGCCGGATAACACCCATAAGTTGCTTGAGTCTTACTTTAGAAACAGGGTCTTCACGGTGTGATGTAAAGTGTTCACTTCGAAATCGTAAAATCAAAGCTGAAGTACCTCAAGGAAGTGTGTTTGGGAAAATCCTGTACATCCTATACATGACAGACCTCCCGACAAGCCGCAAGACACTCATCTCAACCTTTGCGGATGACACCGCCATTGTCAGCCGCTCAAAATGCCCAAAAACAGCAACAGAAAATTTAAAAGAGCATCTGGCTGTCGAAAATTGGCTAGCAGATTGGTGGAGCAAAAATGTAAGCATATTACATTCACCCTGAACTTGTCGAAATGCCCACCACTGGCCCTAAAAACAAGCAGCTTCCACAAGCTGACGAAGTCACCTATCTTGGCATACACTTAGATAGGAGGCTTACCTGGAGAAAGCACAACGAAGCAAAGAAGCAGTCTTCACTGGCTTATAAATCACCGCTCCCCCCTCCCACTCGAATATAAAGTTTTAATTTATTACTCATATATATATATATATACGATTATCCGGTAGAAATCGATTAAAACTAGTTGTTATCGATGCAAACGTAACTTTGACGCAACTTGGATGCAACTTTTTCCCATCACTAGCCCCTATACAAAGCCTATGTAAAAAAACTGAGTTTGCTCTGAAACGCAATAACGCAGCCTAGTAAAAATAGGACCAAAGATAGGACGAAATAAAGGCGAACATAATGTTTTTGTAACATAGTGGTCATCGAAAGAATTCGTTTAATAAATCCAAGCACATCCATGGCTTTGCTCACCATGCACGAATTATGATCGATGAAGTCAAGTTCATGGTCAACTGGACTAATTCTTTCCAAAGAGTAGCAGCTCAGCATATAAGACGCAAGCCTTGGAATGACACAAGAGAATGTCAATAGCTAACATTTGGAGCCGTTAAAGTTTAAGTGGTTTACGCGGCACCATGTCTGAAAATTGAAAAATAAATAATGTAAACAATAAGGGCTCCAAAAAGCTCCCTTGTGGGATACCATATACATGTTTAAAAATTAATTTGGAAGCCCGCTATAATAAGGTATGCGGAATGAAACACTAACAAACTGTGTAATACAAAAAAAATTTATTCCATGTCTGGCAAACTTAAATTTTTTATTTGTTTTTTATTAGACTCTAATCTATTTTACAAAAAACTTTCAATAGCGAACAGCTTTCCTTATATTTCCGGGCACCTTGCGCATAGCCTTCTGAATTCCCTTTGTATCAATTTTATCAAGCTCCCTTTTGATTTTTAATTTTAAACAGTCGATTTTGTTGGCTTGTAATCATTGCTGTATGCATTTCTTTTCAAATTTGCCAAAAAAATTTCAATTGGTTTTAACTGAGGCACATTTGGAGGGTTGCTCGATGCTCAAATGGTCATGAGCCTCTAGTGTCGTTCTGCCATAATGAGCAGAAGCTAAATCGGACCAAAATACCGTATTATCTTAGCATGATATTTATCAATAAATTTTTTTAGGTTCCGGTTGACATTTGCCTTTGTATTGCTGCGCATTCACAGTTAATCCTGCCTTAAAAAACACAGGATAGCTTATTTCACGCTCACTAATGACCAGCCACAATAAAACCTTTTCAGGAAACTTTGTTTTTGTAATTTGAGTAACATTTTCTAGTGGTTGAGTATTAGGCAGCTTATTTTGAGTTCATTCATGACCCTACATTGTGAAATACGTCTCAACGTCTATTCTGCAAACCTTAGAACTGGTTGCAGAAAACAAATTTCTAGCAAGCGCACGCAGCCGCAGTTTGATAGTCTCTCTCTGGGCGTCTGAGACTTTAGAAAAGTTTTTTTTTTACATTTTATCACTCCCAATTCTTTGATATTTTTTTTTTACAGTTTTGTCGCTCACATTGTATTTTTTTGCCAGCGCACGATACCATTTAGCTGTTCGACCCACAATTTCAGCCTTTAATTTTGTTCTAACTTCTGTAATTCACATTTTTTCCGGAACCAGGGGTCCTTCCATTTTTTCCCCCTCTGAATATCCGAAATGACTTTATAAATAAGTTTTCTTGAACCCCATAGCCAAAATTTCATTTTTTGGCTGAGATGGGTTATTTGCGCATTACAGGCAAATCAAATTTCGACGCTCTTCTGTGCTCAGACCCATTAACGTGACTAGTCAGTTTCTAAAAAGCTGAAATTCATTGTAATGCAAGCTGAAATATTTCGATTACCTCTATCGGTTCTTATAAACATTTGCGAACATGTTCAATTTTGTTCGTATTTCTTTCCGCATACCTTAAAAAAAGTGATCTCCAAAAGGTTTGTTGATGTTAATCTTGCTTTATAAATCCATGTTGACATGGAGAAATTACTAATCTACAAAGGTGATGCAAACGTGGAGTGACATATTCGAAACGTTTTGAAATGGTCGACAAATTTGAGATTCCTCTAAATTTGTTGACATCCGCTTTGCTACCTTTTCGTGGAGACGAATTTCAACAATTTAAATAAGGAGTAGGTAAACAATTTAAGATTTTAAACTAGAACTAAAATTAAGGTTCGATTTGGACATGATGTAAGACTAACTCTGATTCGAATCTGTGGATTTTGAGTAAGTTGTTTGAATAAACTGCACAAATAGATTGGCTATTGCCTAATCATTATTTACGGTCGTATTTTGAAATGAAAACGAGAAGGGATGTGTTTGAGGGCTACGTTTAGTGTTAACAAAATTATTAAACTCTTTAAGGTCCTGTGAAAGATGAGCCCTGCACCGAGTCAAGCAATTTGCGTTCAGCTCGGTAAAGTTTATCCGTGCTGTTAAATAGGCGGAAAGAGCAGTTGGACAACAGATGCGTACAGGCATACAGCCTAGACTTTATGTTTTTAAGGCGACTCAACTCTTTAGTAAACCAAGGAGGCCTATTTAAGATAGAGAGTATTACTGGTTCACACTTAGAAAAAAATTAACTCATGGCATTGTAAAAAATATCCATATCCAGCCATATCAGTGCACATGTATAGATCGGACCAATTAAATTCAGATTCTCAAAGTCCGTCTTCCGAAAGCAAAGGACTTTCTTGGCTGGTCGGTCAAATATACACTGTACATTAATCCCAATGTCGAGTAGGATGATAGGGAGGAAACGGTTTGCCACCGACAAAGGAAGAATGCCAGAACATGTAATATAAATTAAACTATCATCGGCTGATAGATTTACTCAGAGGAACTTCATATCATTGGATTCCTCGAATGTTAGTAATTCAGATTTGAAAGTGAAATGTCCCAGGCGTAAGAAAATTTCAATTTTTCCACATTAGTTTTTATTTTTTTAGTTGCAGTTTTGGCTTGTATAAGGGCAAGGCTGACTGAACAGCTGCTGTTGAGTGCTGATGGTCAGTTGTTGAGAACCGACTGCATTCCATTTGCGGTTTTCTTGCACCTAGAAGACTTATTTAAATTCGTAATTCTATTTAATTGAGTATCCAGCGCTAAGAGCTTATGATGAGTTTTATGAAAACTCGATAATACCTCTTTAAAACCGCCCTTAGTTTGCCGCATAAAAGACGTCATTTCCCTTTAAACTTCTGTCTTTCACATTGTCAATTGTCCGAGCCACATCACCAATGCACTCGGCATGCACTCCGTTGCCGTACAGCCAGCAGCCGACGGAGAGGTCAGTTGTAGAAATTACCTTATTGCAGGTTTTAAAAAAGCAAGCTATTCTAGTAGCCATTATAGAGAGATGCCACTGTACCAGTTACGTTAGGGAGAGTAAGAGCGAAAGATAAAATGAAATAAGATAAGATAAGCTAAGGAACGCAGCTGCACAGAGAGAGCGGGAGAGCGAGAGCGTTGGTTAAGCACGCTTTAAAACGTGCGAACAACGGCTAAACGAAGAAAGTACAAACAGGAGTGCAAAATATGCAAAAACAAACATAAGCAGCATAAAATAAGTTGCGAAATTATATTAGATTAAAACATAACACAGGAAAGCTGCATACACACGCAAAGTGAATCAAAAAGATTTTTTAAATAAAACCCCAATGGTTTTTAACACAGATATACCCATAACAAAACGCAAGAAAAAAACACGACCGTTCACTTTGAAAAATGAAATGACGCACTATATTACGTTAATGTATATTAGTTAGACAGGGAAGAGATAAGTAAGACAGGGATGGGATATATTAGTAAGACAGGGATGGGAAAGTTGTCTGGCTAGTGAATTTGGGTATGTTGATAGTACGGCTTCATCTTTAATTTTACAGGTCTCCAGTTATTGTTTGCAGGATTGTTGATTACATTCGTTGAATGATATTTTGATTACGATTCTTTACGTAAAGTTATGACTGTTCGTAGTTATGAATGCACATCTTCATGCAATATATCGCTTCGACGTCATTAGTAATTTGTATGAAGCCTTGCATTCGTAAAATTAAACAGCTAAAACTCCGTGAAAAAAAGATCTTTTGAGGGGTTCAATTTTTCTTCAATCTTTATAGCTTTTTTGTTAACTTGGCTTTTTACTGTTCTTAATTATTAATTACTTTGCTAAAAATAAGCGCGATTAGTCACTGTTTTTCAACATATCTAGCTAACTTCGGCACGGCGAAGTTGGTATACCCTTGCAGATTCCAATTGAATAAATTATAATCTATCCCAATATAATATAATATAAACTACTATATCACTCATACAATTTGCAAAGTTTTACATTTGTTTTACATTTTTTTACATTTTTAAATGTAAAGTAAAATGTAATTTTTCTCCACATTTACCGATCGTTTGTATGGCAGCTTTATGATATAGTCGTCCGATTTTTCTAAAATTTACAACAAAATTCCGAAATAATATGAAATACTAGTATCTCAAAGAAGAAAAAATTATGTTGAACAGTTTTTTTCTAAAAATTTGCCGACCGTTTCTATGGCAACTATGAGATATAGTAGTCTGATTTTTATAAAATGAAATAAAAAAATCTGAAACAATATATAAAGCTCATAACCGAGAGTTGATTAAGATATGTTAAAAAACAGTGAAGGTATAATTTTTTTTTCTACAAAATTACCGATTTCTTGTATGGCAGCTATATGATATTGTTAACCGATCCGGCTCGTTCCGATATATATATGAGTGAGAGTATATAGTCTTCTGCAAAATTTCATTCAGATAGCTTAAAAACTAAGGGACTAGTTTGCGTATAATCGGACAGACGGACGGACAGGTGAACGGACAGACGGACAGACGTACAAACGGACGGACAGACGGACATGGCTAGGTCGACTCGGCTAGTGATGCTGATCAAGAATATATATACTTTATAGGGTCGGAAATGTCTCCTTCACTGCGTTGCAATTTTCTGACTGAAATTATAATACCCTGCAAGGGTATAATACGTTTAAAGTTTGACAAGCTAAGGGGCGCGCGTTTGTGGCGTTCACAAAAACAACAGTTCTGCTCCGGTTCTCGTATTTTTTCGCTTTCGATTTGGCGAAATTATGCGATTTAAATTTTAGCTTAATTTTTGCTGTCATTTTGTTATCGGAATGATTACTATTTTTGTATTCTCAAAAGGCAGGCGTAGTTGTTTTGAATATGTGGGAAAGTGCTGAAGTTTTTTAGCTCTTAAATCATTTGTTTAGGTGCAAAATAATGACGTCAATAGCATACAAAAAGGTGCTGCCAGCTAACATGTAATTTAATTTATAGTAGTCTCAGCTCTTCTATCATTTACCTTAAAAAAATTTTGGTACATAATTGTACCTTCATTGTCTAATATTATTGCTTAGGTTTGCAATTAATAAGTATTTTAGGCTGAATGTTTCTTAGCGATTTGTTTCGCCAACTGTCTGGCAATCTTAGCAAGCATATCGAAATTTATTGTTGTCAATTTTAAAGATTTATAAAATAACTACAAGCCAGAATGATCTTGTGGTGCTGTGAAGTAAACAGTGTAAACTAAAACTAAAAACGCGAGCACCGATATCCGTTTTTTAAAACGAAATCCGTATATTTTTACCATTTCGATAACCGGGGCAAACCTGCATATCTCAGTCTAGTTTTTAAGCAGTTTTCACTTTCCCTCCTGTGTTAAAAATTTTAGAGTTTTTAAACAAGTTCCTCTAATAATAAGGTTGAACAAATAAACATCTTTTGTTTCACCCGTGGTAAGGTAGATAATAAAAGAATAAAACAAAAAGATAAACAAGTCTTTGATTTTTTTTAATAAAAGCGCCTTCATTGCCTTGAAATATAGCTTAAGGTTGCTGTGATACCATCACATCAGTAATGAATGTGCTTGTAAAAAATAAAAAATGCATTAAAAGTCAATATTAACAAAAAATGAAGCTAACTTCGGCACACCGAAGTCTGTATACCCTTGCAGATTTCAATTGCTTTAATTATAATTTAATCCTATCTAATTTGAAATGTTTAATTACTTTCATACTCATTTTATTTTTACATTTTATTACATTTTTACATGTAAAGTAAAATGTAATTTACCTCCACATTTATCGACCGCTTGTATGGCAGCTATATGATATAGTCCGATTTTAATGATAATTAAAACAAAATTCTAAAATAATATAGAATGCTTGTATCTTAAAGTAGAAAATGTTATGTTATGTTAGCTATATGATATAGTAGTCTGATTTTTATAAAATTAAATTCAAAAATCTAGAATAATATATACATAGCTTATAACCGAGCGTTGATCAAGATATGTTAAACAAACAGTGAAGTTAAAATTTCTTTTCTACACATTTATGGATCGTTTGTATGGCTGCTATATGATATAGTCGTTCGATCTGTCCCGTTCTGACCTATGTACGAGTATAGAGAACTATCTGTAAAGTTTCATTTAGAAACCTTGTTTCAAAACTGAATGACTAATTTGCGTAGAAACGGAC
>VNJR01006040.1:0-25755 GCA_008042585.1 Drosophila punjabiensis | reverse complement strand
TTATATTATATTGGGATAGATTATAATCTATACAATTGGAATCTGCAAGGGTATACAAACTTCGGCGTGCCGAAGTTAGCTTCCTTTCTTGTTTGAATTTAAATACCCTTGTTATGAAAATACCGCCACCAAAAATAATTTACTAACAATACGATAGGATTGATGTACGATTAAATTCAGCTGTTTATGGACTCATTCATGTAAGTAAATTGCTAAGAAATATTTGCTAACATAAAAAGCTTATTTTGAAAAGCCACAATCTATTTTCTTAATTCTTATAATAGCAAGTAGTAGCGAAGGTATTTATACATGTATTTATTTAAGTTTTTAAATAATATGTCTTCTTTGTTTTCTGTGGACGATAAGTAATTATCCTTTTTATCTCGCAACTAACATTTTTTGCAACTTTTTGTTTCGTTTCTCTAAAAATGTTAATTTAATTTGTCTAGCCACGCTGCACTTTTTGAAGTTTGGAACAGCAATAGCCGCTCGGAAGATGTCCAAAGTAAATATATACTTACAAGACTTAACAGCGAGCACTATAATGATACATTAACTCAGCTAATATCAACAAAAACGAACTCTTTTTTTTGTTATATTAACAAACATTTGCAAAGATGCTCCCGTAACATAGACAGATTCAAAACACGCAATGAGGCTAGCCAGCAAGGTGAGTATTAGGGTTTGGTGTCCAAAATGAGTCGTCAAGTAAAGGAGGACGCCCAAAATTAAATTATGAGGATCGTTGCGTAAGACTTAAAAGAAAATTAGCATCTGATCTTTCAGAAGAAAACAATGGAAACTTCTGTTTTACTTCACACTCCCACCACTTCAGCGAAAAATCCAATGCAATGTGTACTAAAAAACAAGATTCCAATTGCATCAATAATAATCGATCCCTATAGCTTATAAAATAAATTACTTTCATATTCATTTTATTTTTACAGTTTTACATTTTTTACATTTTGTACATGAAAAGTAAAATGTAATTTACCCCCACATTTACCGATCGCTTGTATGACAGCTATATGATATAGTCGTCCGATTTTAATGAAATTTAACAACTAATAATATGGAAAACTTGTATCTCAAAGTAAAATAAGTAATGTTGAAAACTGAGAAAGTTATGATTTTTTTTCGAACATTTTCCCGACCGTTCCTATGACACTTATATGATATAATAGTCCGATTTTTAAAAAATTAAATCTGAAAAAAAATTTAAAGCTTATAACGGAGAGTTGATCAAGATATGTTAAAAAACAGTGAAGTTATGATTTTTTTTCAACAAATTTACGGATCGGACGGCAAGATCGACTCGGCTGCAAGGGTATAAAAAGGGAGACTACACAGAATCTGTTGGTAAATTAAAAAACTTAATCACTAAAATTGAGTCAGTGACTAGACTACACTCTTTTTTATGGAAAAAAGGTTAAACTAAACAGCAACACCAAAATATTAAACATGGCTGCGATATCTACCCCAATATTTGAAGATAGCAGAGGAGATTTTAAAATGTAGGTCTCAAAAAAAAATTATAACTTTATATTATATTTCATATTATTTCAAAATTTTGTTATAAATTTCACAGGAATCGGACGACTATATTATATACAAACTTCGGCGTGCCGAAGTTAGCTTCCTTTCTTGTTTAAAATTTAATTTGTGTTATATATACGAGTTATTGACATGTTCTTTCGGGTATATTAAATTAAAATAAATTTTTATATTCATACCCAAGAAGATTTAATTTATGAAAGAAGGGTAATTAAAAAACGTTAAAATTGGTATTAGTCAATTAGGGTTTTTTAGACTGGTTGGCACAGTTGCTTCTAAATATATTAGCACTTTAAAGCATACACTTAATAAAATTTACCAACATATTTGAGAGGATCGATAGAAATGTGACCCTAAATGATTGCGTTTAAACTAATTAAATTCATTTCTCCAAAGCCACTCTATATTTAGGTGTTGATAATTAAAGGGATTCCTACGACAGATGGTGTTCAGAAGTGAACACACAAAATGAAACTCAATACCTACATATTATCTAATAGAGCTGGTTATAGGTTTTTCACACATAAGGGTAGATTTTTGTTTTTTGGTGGTGAGGTCTCGACATCCCTCTATGAATTGAGCTATTTATTTATCGCCCTGCTGATACCGAAGTCTTTACATTTTGAACAGTTAATTATAAAAAAAACAACGTTCACTTGTAGTTGTTGAAAGTTTTTGACTTCAGATAAATACATGCACTGATAAAAATGTTCAAGGCTTTTGGTCATTATTCACTTTTGGTTACGAAAGTAGCGCAAGAATATTTTGGTTTTCTTTAGATAATTGTTTTTTTTTTTAAGTTTTTTGGTTTTAAAATGAACTTAAAATCTCGTAACTCCAGAATTTTAAGACTTATATTAAGATTTTTGGTCTTATATTAAGATTTTAATTTAAGAATGCACAAAATCTTGAGAGATTTTATTTTTTTTTTTTCAGTGTAAATTATAGTTTCATAGAAAACGACGATTGCATATTAAAGTACTTTATATTTTAAATAATATATTATAATTGGGTAGCGCCAATGAAACGATCGTAACGATTGTGTTTTTGGCAAAAGTAGCGCCTTTGTTTTGTTTTGATTCAAAGCCAACTTGAGTCTGGAGAAAGTTCTCATTTTCTTACTAATAATATAATATTGTATAAACCATTAATTAATCAAACGAAAATCCTATTGACGAGGTAAAATATACGATTGCACCTGCAAGGACGGCCACAAAATGGCGAATTTTTTCCTGAAACTTTAACCTGAAGAGGCACTCGATAAGAAAATAATAATAAGTAGAACCTTTTTAGTATATGGAGCGTCTGTGCGACTGTGGATCTTTATGTAAATTGGAACTAATTACAAAAACTAAGAATAACAGAAATAACAGAAAATTTTTATTTGTGTATTTTTTACCATATTTACAAATATAATATCGGACAAATAAAGATCTCATATGATAGATCGGTAAATGAAAGGGAAAAGAGGAAGCTAACTTCGGCACGCCGAAGTTTATATACCCATGCAGGTTGCAATTTGATCATTAATATGAATTACTTTCATAATCATATTATTTTTATACCCTTGCAGGGTATTATAATTTTAGTCAGAAGTTTGCAACGAAGTAAAGGAGTCATCGCCGACCCGTGAAAGTATATATATTTTTAGGATGTCCGTCTGTCCGTTTCTACGCAAACTGGTCCCTCAGTTTTGAAGCTATCTTAATGAAACTTTGCAGAAAGTCTTCGTCGGAACAAGCCGGGTCGGTCAACTATATCATATAGCTGCCATACAAACAATCCGTAAATTTATAGAAAAAAATTATAACTTCTTTGATTCTTAACATATATTAATCTACTCTTAGCTATAAGCTTTCGGATTTAATTTAATAACAAGAAGGGAAGCTAACTTCAGCATGCCGAAGTTTGTATACCCTTGCAGATTTCAATTGCATTAATTATAATTTAACCCTATCTAATATAAAATGAATTTCTTTCATATTCATTTTATTTTTACAGTTTTACATTTTTTAAATTTTTACATGTAAAGTAAAATTTAATTTACCTCCACATTTACCGATCGTTTGTATGGCAGCTCTATGATATAGTTGACTGATCCGGCTCGTTCCGACATATATACAAGTGAGAGTTAATAGAAGACTATCTACAATGTTTCATTCGTATAGCTTCAAAACTGAGGGACTAGTTTGCGTAGAAACGGACAGACAGACAGACAGACGGACATGGCTAGATCGACTCGGCTGCTGATCAAGAATATATATACTTTATAGGGTCGGAAATGCTTCCTTCACTGCGTTGCAAACTTCTGACTGAAATTATAATAAGGGACTTCGGCACGCCGAAGTTGGTATACCCTTGTAGATTCCAATTGTATAAATTATAATCTATCCCAATATAATATAATATGAACTACTTTAATATACATAAAATTTTTTACAGTTTTAAATTTTTTTTACAGTTTTACATGTAAAGTAAAATGTAATTTTTCTCCACGTTTACCGATCGTTTGTATGGCAGCTATATGATTCCGATTCTTAGGAAAATTACAACAAAATTCTGAAAAAATATGAAATTTATGTTGAAAACTGACAAAGCTATAATTTTTTTTCTGAAAATTTCACGACCGTTCCTATGGC
Source organism: Drosophila punjabiensis (assembly GCA_008042585.1). Lineage (NCBI taxonomy): Eukaryota > Metazoa > Arthropoda > Insecta > Diptera > Drosophilidae > Drosophila > Drosophila punjabiensis. Next base: position 21,562 of record VNJR01006040.1, on the reverse strand, counting down.
AGCTATAGGATATAGTAGTCCGATCTTTATAAAATTAAATCCGAAAATCTAGAGTAATATATATAGCTTATTACCGAGAGTTGATTAAGATATATTAAAAAATAGTGAAGTTATCATTTTTTTTTCAACAAATTTACGGATCGGTTGTATGGCAGCTATATGATATAGTTGACCGATCCGGCTCGTTTCGACTTATGTACGAGTGAGAGTATATAGAAGACTATCTACAAAGTTTCATTCAGATAGCTTCAAAACTGAGGGACTAGCTTGCGTAGAAACGGACGGACAGACGGACAGACGGACATGGCTAGATCGACTCGGCTGTCGATGCTGATCAAGAATATATATACTTTATAGGGTCGGAGAAGACTCCTTCACTGCGTTGCAAACTTCTGACTGAAATTATAATACCCTGCAAGGGTATAAAAATCGAACGACTATATGTGGGATTTGAAACAGGCGGGTTTCCTTCGCGTCGCACTCGAAGCGGGTTAAGTTATCTTGCAACTACATGCCATCTAAAATTTAAATCGGTAGTTTTTTAACTTATAACGATCAGTCGAATTTTGTCATCACTACTGGAGAGATCGTGCAGAGAGGACATTAAGAAAGAAAGAGCTCGTGAAACTTAATTTAAAAAGAACATTGTGAAACTAAAAACTAAGCACTTATGTTAAAACTAAATTAAAATAAACAGTGAATAATAAATTCCTACATATATTATATAGGAGGAGGAAAGTTTAATTTTAACTAACATGTAAAAAATGTAAAAAAAAAAAATTTTAACAGTACAAATAAAATAAATATGAAAGTAATTCATATCATTTTAGATAGAGATATATTATAATTGATGCAATTGAAATCTGCAAAGGTATACAAACTTCGGCGTGCCGAAGTTAGCTTCCTTTCTTGTTTGAGTTTAAAAATTATAAGTTAAATCAGTTTATGGTTAAATTCAGCATTAGATTATTTATTAGATTCCTCAAGTAGAATGTCCTGTGCGAGTCCTGAAATACACAATTACACAATTATAAAATATTGTGTATTAAATTTCTTTTCAAAAATAATATATTAATTAATTTATAATTTTTTCTTGGGTAGCAGTTTGATGACCGTGCTATTGCTGGACAACAATATTGGTAATACATATATTCGTCTGCCGTCTGTATTGATTTCTGCAAAATCATTATCTTCTTGGAAGGCTATTTTAAAATGTTTAACTAAACTAATTTATTTCATAACAACTGGAAAGAGACAATTACCAAAACATGATTTAAAATATAATTATGTAATAAAAAACACCGACTTACTTTTTGGTTTAATCTGCTCATTGTTTGATTTCATGGCTTCCAGGCGTAGTTTGCTCCGGTGCCGTTTGACTTAACAAATAAATCGAAATTATACGGCAAATGGCTTAGATGAAACGAAGAGGTTTAGAAAACTTTTTCTACAACTGAGTACGATCCCGGGCGGAGAATGTTGCCGATACTCGTGTTCCCAGATCAGCTCCAGGGAATAAAGCCAGGTGAACTCATTTAATTGGTTCACCATATGCTCCGAAATGTTCACGTGTTCTTTTAAGGGGGTCATCCCATGTGACGGCCTGTTTTTGAGGGGTTTTTTAGAATTTTTTTTCTTCGTCCCGTGAAAAGATAGAGGGTTAAGTTTTTTATCACTTATAAACATTTATTTCGACTATATGAAAATAAATTTTGGGCAAAAAAATATTGAGTAGAACTTGAGGTACAGCGTTCTGAGCACCCCCGCCTTAAAAAAAGGTACCCTTAGTATCTCCACGATTCCGGCCGTTTTGCTAATCGGAAATCAAAAAACTAAATGGCATTTTAATCTGCAAGCCAAAATGCACGGTATGAACTACAATCAAATGAATATATCAAAAATTGAATTTTTGACAGACATTTGAAAAAAAAGTTGCGTTTTTTGCCGTTTTTTTTTTAGTTTTTTGCTAAAAAAAAATATAAGTTTTTAATATTTTTTAATGATCGTAGTTCATTCCATGCATTTACGTGTGCTTAACATTCCCTAAAAATTTCAAGTCATTCGGTTGAGCCGTTTTTGAGTTAGGATGGAGATCAGTTTGAAAAACTTAGTTTTGAGAAAAACGCAAAAGAAGTAATCATTGCAGGAGTAAACTGCACTGAAGGGCATTCCTTCACAGCGCTATAACTTCCTAATGGCGCCGAATATCAAAAAATCTTTTTAACCACATATTCTTAATAAGTTATAGATAATATTAATTGGGAAAAAAAAATTTCGATATTTTTTTTTCGTCACATGGGATGACCCCCTTAAAAGGAAATTAAAGGTCGTCTATTTACATGACTTTGAACCGAATTGGCTAGGAAACAGAAATACTTGACCAAAAAGAGCTCAGACACGGACTGCTTTGCTTTTATATTTAACACACATACCGCTGTTGCCTGATTTTGACAAATCTGGCTATTTTATTCGATTCATAAGTAGTTTTTGGTCGCCACTAAGTGACTGATGAAATTTTTCGGCTCGGACTTATCAAGGAAATAAATCGTGTGTCGTGTGTTAGAGCATAAAAAATATAATATAAAGTGTAAATAAAAATATAATAACAAATGATGAAGTTTAGAGAAAAAAAAACTATAAAGAATTGGGCATACTAAAAGAATTAACTGTAAGGAAATACTATAATTTTATTAACTAATTCTTTTATTTCACGTTTTATAGCACTGGAAAAAAAAACGCAATCAATCGATAGAAAAATTCGATTGCAGAATTGTGTTTGTTTTATTAAATAACAGGATTCTTAAATGTATGTTAAAATTTCCTGAAACATGCCTTCTGATATACTATAAATATTTGAAATAATTCAAATTCACATTAGGAATTATTTCGCCAGAACTGTTTCTATTAATTATACCCTTGCAGGGTATTATAATTTCGGTTAGATGCTCGCAACGCAGTGAAGGAGTCATCTCCGACCCTATAAAGTATATATATTCTTGATCACCATCAACAGCCGAGTTGATCTAGCCATGTCCGTCTGTCCTTCTGTCTGTCTGTCCGTTCGTTTCTACGCAAACTAGTCCCTCAATTTTGAATTTATCTGAATAAAACTTTGCATATAGTCTTCTAAATACTCTCACTCGTACGTAGGTGGGAACGAGCCAGATCGGACAACTATCTTATATTTACGGATCGGTTGTATGGCAGTAGAAAAAAATTATAACTGTTTTTTAACATATATATATATTGATCAACTCTCGGTTATGAGCGGGAAATGTTTAGAAAAAAAAAATTAAAATTTTGTCAGTTTTCAACATAACTTTTTCGACTTTGAGATACAAGCATTTTGTATTAGTTCAGAATGTTGTTTTAAATTTCATAAAAATCGGACGACTATATCATATAACTGCCATAAAAACGATCGGTAAATTTGGAGGTAAATTACGTTTTACTTTACATGTAAAAATGTAAAAAAATGTGAAACTGTAAAAATAAAATTAATATGAAAATAATTCATTTTAAATAAGATAGGGTTTAGATTATAATTAATGCAATTGAAATCTGCCAGGGTATACAAACTTCGGCGTGCCGAAGTTGTTCGTACACTTTTGGTTTCACAATTATATCGTCTTTTCTTTTTCAACTTCGGTCACCAAGTGATCTGCTGTCTCAGAGAGAGATAGAGAGAGCTTCATTCTTCCAATAGTGTGACCAGAACATGCTTTTAAAAAACGGCCTGCTATATTTGTTTCATACATCAAATTTTCTGCAGAAGTTTCATTTTTTTTATAAATAAGTTATATACATAATTTAAACTTAATATGCATTACTTGGATTCATGCTCGCTAAGGCTGAGGTAAATGTGAGTCCTGGCTTGCTCCTAGCTAGCTTTCCCTATTGATTCGCTTCCTCGTCCAGTCAAAGGATTGGGATCCTTTTCAGAATCTACCACTCCTTCTTCCGCCATGGGCTGCTAGGCGTGGGAGTGGTAGTAGACAACAGCCACACGTTGCCAGAGCTGTACGCTTCATCGAACAGAATATTTCTTTAAAAATAACCGCAGTTGCTTAGCCATTTTTTTATACCCTTGCAGGGTATTATAATTTCAGTCAGAAGTTTGCAACGCAGTTAAGGAATCATCTCCGACCCTATAAAGTGTATATATTCTTGATCAGCATCAACAGCCGAGTCGATCTAGCCATGTCCGTCTGTCCGTTTCTACGCAAACTAGTCCCTCAGTTTTGAAGCTATCTGAATGAAACTTTACAGATAGTCGTATATATACTCTCACTCGTACATATGTCGGAACGGGCCAGATATATCATATAACTGCCATACAACCGATCCGTAAATTTGTAGAAAAAAAATTATAACTTCACTGTTTTTTAACATATCTTGATCACCTCTCGGTTATGAGCTTTCTATATTGTTTAAGATTTTTGGATTTAATTTTATAAAAATCGGACTCCTATATCATAAAGCTGCCATAGGAACGGAAAATTATAGCTTTGTCAGTTTTCAACATAATTTCTTCTTCTTTTAGATATTAGTATTTCATATTTTTTCAGAATTTTGTGGTAAATTTCATAAAAATCAGACGACTATATCATATAGCTGCCATACAAACGATCGGTAAATGTGGAGGAAAATATATTTTACCTTACATGTAAAAAAAAAATGTAACAAAAATGTAAATCTGTAAAAATTGTATTTCATATTCATAAAATTTTTACAGTTTTACATTTTTGTAGTAGTTTATATTATATTGGGATAGATTATAATTCATACAATTGGAATCTGCAAGGGTATACCAACCTTCGGAATGCCGAAGGAAGCTTCCTTTCTTGTTTTCAAATGGCTTTAAAATTTTAAGGATCCTTGTGTATGAATCTACCAACAAAACATGACTAAGATTTTCAGCAAGCATAAATTAGAACAAAAGATACAAACCTTTGAAGTTAGAGTATTGAACTCGTGCTAGAGTTTTGCTCGTTAATGTACTTATATGTACCTGATTATAAGAATTTGCAAGATTCTCCAAACTCAAGGTGAAGTCGGCTTTGAGTACTAAAGGATAACATACCGTTCGTTTCGAAAAACAAACACGCATATTTTTTTAAATATTTATTGTGGACACGCAGGAGAGAGCAACCCCAACTAGCATTTCTTCGTCCATGGTTGTACGCAGCTATGTTTTCAATCGACGTAGGCTAGAAAAACTTCTTTCCGCAGTAGCATTGCTGAATAAAAATGTAACCAGAATACAATGATGAATTGTACTTAGTAAAAAATCAAACTTATCACAGTTATGTAAAACTTCTATTGCTAACTTTGAAATCAAGAGATAGCAAGCATCCCAAGGCATATTTATTTTGTCTGATAGCATCATATTCGTCGGTTCGCTAGACGGGAAATAGATGTGTCGAAATGCAATTATTTTGCAATATTACTGCTTTTCGAAAACAGAGCCCAAAAATAAATATCGGTTCCTACTCTATACTTCCGAAGAACGTTTTCAGTACTACTCTGTGCTATGGTGGCACGGTTCACATCAAGTGAAGGCGCTTGAAAAAGTAAACTCAATAGTCTTGTAACAGACATAACAGACAATTTGCTCAAACAAATCATTAAAATAATATTCTCCGCGTCAAAAAATTATCAATATTCGAGCATCCGAAATGATTTTCCTGTCCTTTTACGTTGTAATTTCTAAGCTAAGTTAAAAATTGCAGGTATAGCTATATATCTTAAATTTATTCGCCGGTATGGTTGTTTATACCTCGTATCTGAAAATCCGCGTTTTTACATATATATTATACTTTTTTTCTGTCTTTTTATTTGTATACCCTTGCAGGGTATTATATTTTTAGTCAGAAGTATAAAGTATGTATATTCTTGATCAGCATCAACAGCCGAGTCGATCTAGCCATGTCCATCTGTCTGTCCGTCCTTCTGTCCTGTCCGTTTCTACGCAAACTAGTCAGTTCTATCAAAGCTATCTGAAGGAACGAGCTAGATCGGACAACTATATCTTATAGCTGCCATACAACCAATCCGTAAATTTGTAGAACAAAAATAATAACTTCACTGCTTTTTAACATATCTTGATCAACTCTCGGTTAGGAGCTTTATATATTGTTTTAGATTTTTGGATTAGATTTTATAAAAATCGGACAACTTTTAGAAAAAAATTATAACTCTGTCAGTTTATCTACTTTGAGATACAAGCATTCCATATTACATCAGAATTCTGTTTTAAATTTCTTTAAAAGAGGACGACTATATCATATAGCTGCCATACAACCGATCGGTCAATGTGGAAAGAATTTACATTTTACTTTACATGTACAAAAATTTAAATTGGTAAAATTAAAATAAACATGAAAGTAATTCATATTATATTAGATAGGGATAGATTATTATTGAACCAATTGCAATCTGCAAGAGTATAAAAACTTTGGCGTGCCGAAGTTAACTTCTTTTCTTGTTTAAATTTACATTACAAATCCATTTACGTAAGATCTTTTCCTAAATTAATACCTTTCTAATGATACGTATATAATAGTTTTTCATTGTCCCCACGGAGACGACTGTCCCAAACTCTGCTTAAATGTGTAAAAGAAAATGTAAGTAGTGACCTTTAATTTTGCTGCATTTTATTTATCATTCAAGTGGAAAAGGACAAAAGTCGTTAATTTGTTTATTTAACTGCTCTATAAATACAGTTGCGAGTTTTCAGTGAACAAATTGCATACTAACAACCAACCACCACCAACCGAATGAATAATAATAAAAGGAATAATGTCATCCAAATGTGCGGAAATTCAGTCATTGTTCAATGCTTTTTTCTGTTTCAATTGGAAAAACTCACTCTTTTTGTTGTTTATTCAGACTTGAAGCAATTTTTATATGATATACCGACGGGTATATGACATTTATTCATCACCAAATCGGTTTAATATAATTGGAATTTAAATCACGTTTATTATAAAAATATAGACATATATATGGGCGATTCTCTGAAAACTACAACCGCGGCCAAAAAATGAAAAGTTATCCTAAATTATGTTTGTCAACATAATGACTTTAGGAAACATTCCAATAAAATAAAAAAATTCAAAAAAAAATAAAATTTGAAAGCCTTTATAACGTATTTTAAAAAAGATTTTGAAATATTCGCATGCATTTTGCATAAATGGGATTTTTCATTATTTTGATGAAAAACATCATAAACCAGAAAGGAAGCTAACTTCGGCACGTCGAAGTTTGTATACCCTTGCAGATTTCAATTGTATTAATTATAATCTAACCCTATCTAATTTAAAATGAATTACTTTCATATTAATTTTATTTTTACAGTTTTACATTTTTTACATTGTTTCATGTAAAGTAAAATGTAATTTACTCCCACATTTACCGATCGCTTGGCAGCTATATGATATAGTCGTCCGCCCACGCGGCTGCATTCGATCTTATCCGACCGACCAAAAAGATCTCCGCAGACATAAGTTTTGTGTTTCCGTGAAGTGAAATAAAAATTAAAAGGTTAAATCCCTTTTTTTTCGCATATTAATTTGTGTTAACTATTCTATTGCGCCCCAAAGCGCATAAACAAAGTGAACAACGAAAGTGAATACAGTCTTCGGGAGAAAATTAGTCTCGGCCTCAACTTCGAGTTGGCCGCAGAAAACTCCCTGGAGAAAGGTCTGGAAATTTCAACTAGACCTTGCAGCCTTTACAAAAAGGTATGTAAAATAAAAAAACCTTTCCCAAATTTGCGTTTTTATTAACGCCAAATTTTTTTATCAGTGTTGTGTTTGGAAGCTGAAAAATTAACTCCCCCGCTGAAAGGGAGAAAAAGCGAAGCATACACTGGATAAATAGAGGAAGAAAATAGAGGAAATCAGGCCATTTGGATACCGGCTGAATAAATTACACCGAAATCCGCACCTGGCCAGAGCACCGCAATCCGCACCTGTCCCCAGCAGCACCCCTCGCCAAGCACAGGGCAGCGGTAGCAGAGCAGCGGAAAGATAAGGCCAGGCGGCGACAGCGATCGCTCCACGAGATTTAGGCAAAGGATTTTGTTGTAAAATTTAAGTTGCTGTTTTTCATAAGCTTATCTTTGATTCTTTGATTCTCTTTTGTGTTTAATATTCGCTTGTAACTAGTAGATTTAAAGTAAAGAGAGTGTTGCGACTTTAAATTGACATAAACTTACGGCTACACTACAATTTTCCGAGTTAAATTTGATTACATTTGTTTAAAATTAATTTCGATTTAAAGTAAATTTTTTTATTATTAATTATGAGAAGTTAAATTCAAAGTTAAAGTTCTATTGCCCCAAAAAAGCCTCTAGTATTATCATCAAACCACGCTGGAAGGCCTTTCAACGATGGAGAAAGTAATAATGTGAGTACAAAAATATATATATTTAGCTTTAAGTTGAAATTATCTTCTCAAAACAAAATATTTCGCAAATTGCTCAAAACATGAAAGGTAATAATTAAAATAAATAAATCGATAATTGTTTAACTACCCTGAAAAAAAACATAAAACATTAAATTTAATGTTGCCGAGACTGGAAAAAAAAAACAATTAAATAATTTACTATTCAATTAAATTTAATTAAATTTGTATTCTTATTTAAAATTATTAAGTATTAGTAATCATGCATACACTTGGAAAAACAAAATAAATAAAAAAAAATATATATATTAATAAATAAATAAAATAAAAATAATAAAAAAAAAATAAATAAAATAAAAAAAAAATAAAATAAATAAATAAACTAATTTCCGATTCAATTAAATGTAATTAAATTTTAATTAATATGGTTTACGAATCATGCATACACTAAAAAAAAAGTAATAAATAAATACCTAATTAAATATAAAATAAATAAGATATAATGCTAACAATATAGAAAAAAAATTTTTTTCAAACATGCAATTAATAGTTAATATTTAAAACAAGAAAAACATCTATTAGTTTTCTTATCAAAATAATTTATAACCTAAATATGTAGCTATTAAATTGCAAATACCTCGCACACCCCTCACATACCGCCCTGCAATTGTATGAACGAAGCTGAGGCTACACTGAACAAAAAAGTAGAGTAAATAAAAAAAATCGGTTTTTCTTAATTTAATAAAATTTGTATATTACACTTATTTAGCTAACTACTCATTCTAGACACGACAAACCAGAAAAAATGTTAATTGAAGCCCTTTCTGAATTAAAAATTGTGTTATATTAGAATTAAGTTTAATAGATTTAGGGATTTTTTTGTTCTAGTTAGCCAAACCTAATGGAAAGTTTTGTTTATTTGTTTTTGAGTTCCATTACGGTTTTCCAAACAAAATGAAGAATATTATTAAGGATTATGTATTAAACTATTAAGAAACGAAATCATGATGTGTTAATTTTTATGGTTTTCTGGATTGACATGGCAACTTAAAAACTCGTCGGAGGAATCTATAGGGTATCTTCAATAATTGTTTCGCTTTGAAAATCATGGTTGGGAGGGTACAGACAGCGAGAGTCAAACATCACCTTAGATCTTGCTAATCGCTTATAGCTAGCAGTCCTCTTATTTTTTTTTTTTTGTGCACTTTGTTTGATGATAATAATGGTTTGACCTTGTTTAGTTTATGGAGTTGAGCTCCTGTTTATAGTTTTAGTAGGAATCCGAAAATTTTAAGGTTATGTGAATGTGGTACAGGAATGGCAAAGACCCACTCCAAACGCCCAAGAGCTAAGGCACAAGCGGATTCCCCCCGTCATTCTTCTGGACCCGAAGAGAGTGAGCGAAAGAAGCCACGAAGACCCTTTATATCTTCTTTTTCAATCACACCTCGAACGCACGTTACAATGGCCAAAGCTGTTTGTCCTTTCCGTCACTATGGCACCAGGTTTCAGTTTGTGATTGAATTGGCCATTCGGGTTCTACGTATTGGTGGTTGTTTTTGGATGAGCTCTCCATAGTGGAAATGTATTGCCAGTCGACGATAGTTTATCAATGTAGGCAGTTTGAGCCTGGTTTTTTGTCTTTAGAAGGAAAGATTCTATCTTAGCATTTAAGCGTCCCAGCGGTTTGGCGGCATAAGATATTACGTCGATGAGCGCACTTACATATTATTTGTACTTTAGCCAGTCAATTTTATTGAATGTCAGATGTTCGGACGTTCAAAAAGCTGCGGCTGTTCAGATAGGCGGGAAGGAGCAGGCGAAAGCTCGTCTAGGGTTTCACTGACGAACATCTCACGGTAGTTCTGGTGTATGATCACTGATCGTGAAGCCAGATTTCTTTTATCACGATAAAAAAAATAGCGTATAAAAGTAAGCTATTTTTGCTTAAATGGCGTGAAGTCCGGCGATAACGAACTATTTTAAGCCGATTATTTTTACGACGGCATAATGTACCATGAACGTTCACCGGAATGCACTTGATCACTTTTTACTGATCCATCACTGATCTGTGATCATGCTGTTCTGGTGATCTTTGATAAAAATATATATAGATAATATATAAGAATATCAATATTTTTAAAAAATTGTAATTTCGTCTCTATCGTATATATTTGATTGATTTAATTTCAATTTTATTAAAATCGGACTATATCATATTACTGCAGTAGGAAAAATAGGCAAATTTTTAGAAAAAATATATATATTTATTCTTTTTCAGTTTTCAACATCTGTTACATGTAAGCATTTTGTATTACAGTCGAATCCCGATAATTCGTACCCCGGTAAATCGAAAATCGCGATAATTCGTATTAAATTCTGTCCCCTTGAAAAAAAACTCGTTAATTCGTAAAAATTCCATACATTTTGGTCCCCTCGTTAATTCGTAGTATTTGGCGCAACGCAAAGAATATTGAACCTCTTATAAATCGTAATTTTGTTTCGTAACCTTATAAATCGTAATGCGATGCGAAATTTTTTGTAGTTAAAGCACCGTTAGATTTTGCAGACAGCTATGCCGCCTTTATGTCGCTATGCATTATGAATTTTGTGTTTCTCTCGCTGTTTTCGTTTAGTTTGCTGATTTTTATAATTTAATGTTTCTGCTTAATTGTTTAATTTTTTGTTATAATAATTTTATGTTATTGTTTAATTTTTCTTTAAGTTGAAAAACGTACAAATGAATGTGCATACTTATAATGTTTGTTTAATTTTAATAAAGTTAAATACATATGTAAACATGACGTGAAATGTAAAAACCCCGTTTATTCGAATTTTTCATTATTGAGCCCCGTTAAATTGAAATCTCGATAAATCGAATTCCCGTCTAATTCGTAAAAAAATTGATCCCCTTGCCATTTCGAATTATCGGGACTCGACTGTATTTTTGAATTTTTGATTTAATTTTATGATAATAACTGCCATAGGAACGAACGGTATATGTAGATGAAAATGTAGATTTGTAAATGTACAATATTAAAAAAAAAATTGTATCAAAAACAAATTCAGTCGTGGAAAAATTAATAGAAACAACATTCTCTTCTGTAACTTGAAACCGATTGCTAAGTATTAACGATAGTTGTTTGCTTAAAACCAAAAATAAATTGATAACCGATAGTTTAACATTATTTAGAATTATTTTTTGAGTCGCTTTCGCCTTTACTTTTTGCGATATCTTGTAACCTTTAAAGGCACTTCGTGTCTCAGCTTAGAAAAATAATAGAAACGTGAGCAACTTGCGTCAAAATTTTGGCTTAACCTCTGTTATTTTGGGAGATAAAGCTAAAGGTCCGTGAAAACTGGAGAAATATTTTATGGTCTGATGAAACCAAAATTAATATGTTTGGAGCAGACGTTATATGTTAGACGAAGGAAAAATTCAGCTGTCAATCCGAATCATAAAAAAAAAAAAACAATTAAACATGACATAGGAAATTTGATGCTAATGAGTCCAAACATTCGTCCATGCGTCCAGGACACACAGACAAATTTAATGGAGTGGCCCGCTCAATCCCCCAATTGAGCATTTATGGGGCATACTAAAAAAGAGAATTGGCGGCTTTAAGCCCAAAAATAGGAAAGAATTTTGGGAGAAAGTGCAATCAGAGTGATATGCCATTAATCCTTCAATTTGCGCCAATCTGGTTGCTTCCATGCCTCGTCGGTGCTCTGCTGTTATTAAAACTAAAGGCTGTACCACTAAATATTGATAAACAAGCTATACAATTAAACAAGAAAGGAAGCTAACTTCGGCATGCCGAAGCTGGTATACCCTTGCAGATTCCAATTGTGTGAATTAAAATCCATCCCAATATAATACAATATGAACTACTTTCATATTCACACAATATTTACAGTTTTACATTTTTGTCAAATTTTTTTTTAATTTTGACATGTAAAGTAAAATATTTTTTTTCCACATTTACCGATCGTTTGTATGGCAGCTATATGATATAGTCGTCCGATTCTTATGAAATTTACAACCAAATTCTGAAAAAATATGAAATAGTAATATCTAAAAGTAGAAGAAATTATGTTGAAAACTGACAAAGCTATAATTTTTTTTTCTAAAAATTTCCCGACCGTTCCTGTGGCAGCTATATGATATAGTAGTCCGATTTTTATAAAATTAAATCCAAAAATCTGAAACAATATATAAAGCTTATAACCGAGAGTTGATCAAGATATGTTAAAAAACAGTGAAGTTATAATTTTTTTTTTTACAAATTTACGGATCATTTGTATGGCAGCTATATGATATAGTCGTCCGATATGGCCCGTTCCGACATATGCACGAGTGAGAGTATAGGAGAAGACTATTTACAAAGTTTCATTCAGATAGCTTCAAAACTGAGGGACTAGTTTGCGTAGAAACGGACGGACAGACGGACATGGCTTGATCGACTCGGCTGTTGATGCTGATCAAGAATATATACACTTTATAGGGTCGGAGATGACTCCTTCACTGCGTTGCAAACTTCTGACTGAAATTATAATACCCTGCAAGGGTATAAAAAAGGCGTCAAGTGAATTTAAGCTTTTTGTTTCTATTATTTTTTTCCAAGGGAAACAAATATAATTAATTTTTTTTTAATTGTTAAACAATTCTATAAAATATTTGTGTTAATTATTATAAAATATACTTAAATATATGTTACCAAAAAAATAATTCATTTATTATCGGATACGCCTCTTATGAAATAAATAAAACTAACTGAAGCAAAAAGTTTTTTTCTATTATTTTTACCACGACTGTATATATGAATTTGAAAGTATATATTAGCTTCCTTTCTTGTTTACTTATTATTTTTTTCTTGGTTGTTCTCATAAAATAACTCTATTCTAAGAGACTTGCATAATGAATCTGAAACTAAAGAGCCTAAACTATTCTTCCGCTTGTTCCAAGCTGCATGCGAATGCAATCCGTTAGAAGTGAGGAAATCCCATAGCGCAACTCCTTGTGAGCGACTGGTGCCGACTATTAAATACATATGTCATATGTGACACCCAAAGCAGCTTGACTGAGAAAAATATATGACAAAGGGTGTTTCTGAAATCTTTAAAGTGCGTCTATTAGAAATGAAATAGAGTGTATCCGCAAATATGTATGTAAATACCTGAAATATAGTACATATAAGTATTAATTGGAATAAGAAACTTATTTTACCAAAATTAAATTTAAAATTACTTTTCAGTTATTTATGATGACTTGTTTATTTTTGGGTCTGGAGTTATAAGTAGGTGTTTTTGCTTAAATGCACTTACCCGCAAAAAAAGTTTTCTGAAATTTAGCAGAAAATGATAACACGAAGATGCTACAAAATTTAAATGGTATTTTTTATATATATTTATTTTGTCGCTTGGCTAATATTTATTATAATTTAAATTTAATTACATTAAAGAATTCGCATTATAAGTTGATTCCTTGTCAATTAATGTGTACCAAGTTAGGGATATAAATACGTATCTAATTCGGAAATATTTCTGGTTGATTGGTTTAAGTTCGTTTTCTTTTTTCATGTGAAAAGATATAGTATATATATATACATATAATAACAATATATATATATATATATATTATTTTATTTATTATATAAATATACACGAGGGCCGCAGAAATAGCTTAGCAGACTCAAGATCACATTTATATGCAATAGAAATTATTTAAAATGCAAACTCATTATAAAACTCCATTTGAATGGATTTTTGAACCTACAAGCAATTTCTGTGGCATGTCCGACATATATATTTCCTTTTATGGCGTTTTTCAGAGTGCTTTATAGAAAGAGATTACCAACTATTAACCTTAGTGAGTTAATGCTTTTTATTCTTATTTTATATCAGTATTAAGTATTTTTCTTTTAATTAATATATACTTAGATTTTGATAAGTTTTTAACAATAGAAAATGCAAAAGCCCTTAACTAATCAGTACTATTTGGGTAATAAACGAGTTTTTTTTTTAACAGGCTAGAGTTTCATAAATTATATTTTTAAAATCATTTAAATTTATAAATTCGAATCATATCTTGAATCATTGTAAAGAAATCGTATATTTTAGTGTCGAGTCTTTTTATTTATGTTTGTAGTTGACATTTTTTGTGAGAGTGGTTTGTAATATTTTTTATTACAAAAGTTTGTTAGCAAAATGAAATGCATTTTTTTATCTTGTTTTTGCCATTTAATACAATTAAGTAACTAATACATTTCAATTTAAAACATACCGAAATAATAAAAAAATTTTGCTCATTCTTAATTTACATTTTGTGTTTCCTAAAAATGTTGATTTTTCATTAATATATATGTAAGCTTAGGAGACAAGTTATGGATAAAATTGTATATATACAACGGAAGGAAGTGCTCTTTTTAATATTAGAACTTAACATACGATCAATAATTTCGCCAAGTACTCTTGAAATTTTTTATATACACACCTATCAGGTAAATAAATGGATGTTTGAACACGACTTTAAATTATCGAGCTCCATATCGTAAAATTTGAAATATCAAAGATTTAAAATATTGATATTGAATATAGAGTTTTTTATAAACAACAAAAATTTCGAAAAATTTTTTAAATCTGTGAAAATATTACACTCAATATTTTAAAATTTGATATAACGAAATTTTAAATACCGATATTATCGAAAAATAGCAGAACAAAGATTTCCGATACATCAAACAGGATATCAATTTATCGGGCATCCCAAAGATAATGTATATACAACTGTATTATGCATCAACTGAACATTGAGAAGACTCTTTTGAACACTAAAAACTTGTTTACAAATAGATACACTTTCCTAATTTAATGCTACTGCTGTGATCATAAAGGTAAAAGTTATTGTAATGTGTACTGAAAATTGTTCGCAATATAATTAGTAATATTCCTTCTTATTGCCGTGCTTGCTAATTTATATATTTTTTATATCTGTATATCACAAGTTTGAAGATAGTTAAGAAATATTGTGGTGATTTTTAATTACTATTTTGTATTGGCATAAATGGGGGACATGGAAATTAACTGCGATTAGATATAGTTATTTGCCATTACAAAAATTTCTGTAGATTTGAAATCAATTGAAACTGTCACAGGGCGGGCAATAAATTCATTGTTAAAAACCCATTCTTTTGTCGATCTTAGCATTCTTATGGTATTCTTTAAGCTTTCCTTTTGTGGATATATTGCGAGAAAATATGAAAATATCGTGCTTATCTTAGAGATAAATCAAATTTTAAATAACGTTAAAAAAACCGACATTATCTAAAATTTGTATTTATATTGTTTCAGTATTTTAAAAACCAAAACGATTTATCGCAACGTTAAAACATCGATATTACCTGTCAATCCTATTTCAATTGAATTTCAAATCTACAAGGCAATTTTTGCGAGAGAGCTAAGCTATATTTAGGATGTAATATATATGATGATTTATCTTTTAGCAATCGATGCCATTCTCAGTCGCACTGCAACCTTGATGACGAAAAGAGAGAGAGGCGGAGGAGGGGTCAACCACTACCTGTGACGACGATCCATTGGGAGTTATACTATGCTGATCTTCTGCGGAACGAAATCGTAAGAAGCCTTGATCTGCTACAAGCATACTATCCGAAGCACTCGACGTTGTCGTACAGGAATTGGATGAAGCAGAAGCTACCGAAACTGATGAGGCAGTGCGAAGTTTACCATTATTTTTATTTGAATGCAATAATGGATCGTTTGTATTATTTTTAGCTCCTGAAGAAGCAATTGTTATCATGGATTTATCATTAATTGTGGCATTAGTAGCACAATCCTCCCGATTAGTCACCGTGGTGATGCCATCATTATTTATCAAGTTTGTACACTCGACATTATTACCAGATATTATATCCTCCTCTTCTTCATCATCTTCTTCCTCATCGGAATTGCGATGATCATATGGTAGTTGACGCTCCCTAATAGGTATACTTTTTACTAAATCGGAAGTAGTACCGGATCTGAGATCGGTGTTACGACCTTTGACTGTCCCTCCTCTCTGGTAATAATGAGCGGCTCTATCTCCCAACGTTTGAGCTCCATTGGTTATCATGCGATGATGGGTTCCTGATACCATTGATGGTTCCATACCACGTTCTGACGGAACTCCAATTTGACTTAAGGTTCCGCTTTTCCTAACGCCCGTAAAGAAACACCGCTCGTAGGAGTTATAGCTGGGATAACGAGCATTACCTCCATTGGAAGAGGAACAAGAGTTACTTGTAGAGTTTGAGCTACGTCGTTCAGTATGAAGATTTTGATTCGGATTAGAATTTGTATTATCAAAATAATTACGTTCTTCAGTTCCGCCATTGAATTTTCTCCCATTTCCCATTCTATGATCTTGGAAGCTTTCTATATTATTCGCATCCTTGATATTTAATGTCTTTTCCTTATATACCGGCCTCTCGAATATATTAAACTCAAATCTCTTATTATTCTCATGTTCCAAGGGTTCAGAATAGCAAGTTTCTGTAGTATTTCTTTCTGAACTTGCTTGATTTTTTAAATCAAAGTTGGGATTTTCATAGTGATCCATTACGGAATCATTTGTATAACGCATATTTTGGGGCTTATGATGATAGTTTTGAACCTGAGCATGACCATGATGATATTCTGTTAGATTTTGGCTATTCATAGAGCCCGTATCATATGGCCTTTGATACATAGGCTCCTGCAGTTGATACTCAAAAGAACGTCCATTGTTACCAGGATTAGTGGACGAAGATCCCGCACCGCCGATAGGGTTTAAGGCATAACTGTCATCGTAGATCAATTTCCCCGTTCTCATGGTGTACGTATGCAAGTTTGTATTTGCATTACATATGGCAGGATAATCGGTATCAAAGACCTCTTGACTCGAGCTCGAAGTGCAGGGTAAAAAGAAATTTGAAACTCCCGCAACATTGCCTACAACATGCTTGTCTCTCGTTGATGTACAACTCACCATACGTACATCATTCGTGCCCACAACAGTCCCTGCATTATTTGTTGTTGATTCATTAGCACACAGACTAGTCTTTAGGCCCGTTACCCATGTAATCAACGTTATAATGGAAATTTCTATTAAACGTAGGGAAAACTGATAACCCCATTGTAACCAATCGACGTCTATTATATTCATTTGCCGCGATGATGTGGCAATACATATCGCGCCAAATATCTGAAGAACAGCCATTAAGACGAAGAGCAAAGCTGTCGCAATGGTTATGTGAATAGCATACGATAAGTTCTGATAGCCATGAATATAGTTCTGTGATTTACTACGCAAAATCCTTTTTAAAATACGATATAGATATAAATATAGTAGGCCCAAACTCAAACAAATAAATATGTAAATAATTTGGCAAATCAAAGTCAGGACCCTGGGTGGCGGTGGCAGAATAGCAGCTGATGAAGGTGGCGTCAAGCTGGCACCGCCTCCTCCTTGGAAATTCAACTGTCTACGAAAGTAGAGCTGTTGCTGTTGCTGTTGAAAATATAGTAAATGATTCTTTAAAGTATAAGACTCAACGTAGTGCAGGGTTACACAAAGAACAACGTGCACGCCGCAGCCTACAACTACTGTCAAAGGCCTTATTAAAGCTGAATAGCGATTATTTTTGTGATTTAGTGACTTAAGAAATAAAAATAAAATTAAAACCGAAAAGGCTACAGTAAGGAATGTAGAGGGAAGGTTTAGCAGCAACTCGGCTGCAAAAATATTAAACGAACTATGCACATTATAGGCATCAAAGCATAGGAAAAATATACGCAAGGTACAGATTAAAATCAATATAAAATGTATGCAAATAAAGTAGGACTGGGCAAACAAGTGTGTCAATTTGTTAAAAGTCAAAAGTTTGTACAGAGAATAAACTGAGAGAATGGTAAAGAGTACAACGGAGAGATAAATGTGTATATTCCAGGCCCACGACCAGGTAGTGTGCGCCTTGTCACGGTCGCCCAGATTCGGCATGGCCCCTAGTTCCTTGCCCACTGTTGTCTTGGCAGCGGAATTGGTAGTGGCATAGGATAAAGACGATGTGGCGGAGATAACATCACCAACAGCTGCCGCAGCCGATGGTGTTGTCTGACTTTGATTAGCATTATCATAATAATCCATTTTACTTTGATTTATATTCGAACTCAACACCGACGCAGAACCATCTTCTGTATTTTCCTCCTGATTTATTCCCTTTCCCTGCTTTTCTATTAAAACTATGGGCGAAGAAGGTGGATTTCGTATGCTAATGATATTGGGTCTTTGGGTCACTTGCTTTAGGAGAACAGCGGGAATGTCTCCATTTTTACCATTGGAACCCAGTATCCTACGTATATTGGGCAAGACTTCTTGACTTTTCTTAAGAATGGGATCATGATCACCTATCTCATCCTTTTGTTGGGAATTTTTCGAGGAACTAGGTGACTTTTTTTCATTCAAAAACTCGTGTGGACGCGCTGGCGTATTTAAGGCTTTTTTCCTATCCATTGTGGTAACACTGTCATCAGTATTATGCGAGCTACTCGATTCTATTAAAGGATTATTTGTATCTAAACTCAAGGGATTAGCATCGTTGTTACCTCCCAATTCCGGTGGTCTTATGGGTATTCTATCCTGACTCGGCATTAAACTAGGCGGTGGTATGGGCCTCCTATTGATACCAATTAAACCCTCATTATTTGTACCTCTTAGAGTGGGTTTATCAGCGAAGGGATTCTGGTATTCCGGCGGCAGCGGTGGCGTGAAAAATGATCGCGATGGTGGCGAGTAAGATGGTATATGATCCCCAGGATACATCGGTATGGTCGGCGGAAGACCATGACCTCCTCCGTTGTTTGCTTTCTTGTTGAAGAGATTGGGAACTGAAATTTATGTATCAAGGTTATTTATATTCTAATTTTTTTTAAATTTAACAACTTACTGGATGGATTGGGCGTTGAATTGTAGTGCTGTCTATGGCGATCCCTTTCATGCTGGGCATGTGACGAATGACGATTTGGATTGGGATATGTTGGATTATTGTTACTCTTTAAAATATCAGCATTGGGAGCTGATGTTGGCAAGGCGTGATCTCTTTCCAAATCCAATTCATAGTTCTTTTGATGACTGGCACCGGGCTGATGATGTATTGATAAAGGATACCTAAAAATGATATTATATAAATTGTAATACGAGAAAGCTAGGTATATTTTAATTTCCAAAATTTTGTTACATAACGTTATATGTTACATAACATCATACTTCACAAAATTAAAGTGGCTAAATTTCTAAAAATTCGGTAACAATAAAAAAAGAAGGCAGGAAGCTTCCTTCGGCACGCCGCAGTTTGTATACCCTTGCAGATTGCAATTTTATCATTAATATTCTATCCATATCTAATATAATATGAATTAATTTCATATTCATATTAGTTTAACAGTTTTATTTGTTTAGTGTTATTTTTTTGTGTTTTAAATTTTCCTCCGCATAGCCGCCCGATTTTTATGAAAATAAAAACGAAATTTTTAAATAATATAAAATGCTTGTCTCAAAGTATATGCAAGTATGTTTAAAACTGGCAAAATTATATTTTGTTTTCTAAAAATTTTCCTATCTTTCCTATGGTAGCTATATGATATAGTGGTCCAATTTTTATAAAAATAAATCCGGAATTCTTAAAAAGTACATAAAGCTAATAACCGAGAGTAGGTTGATTTATGTTAAAAAACGACTTATGTAGTAGTGATAGTATATAGAAGACTATATGCAAAGCGTAGAAACTGACAGAATGACATTGCTAGATCGGATCTTGATGCTGATCAAGAATTTATATACTTTATAGGGAAATTTCTTCACTGCGTTGCAAACTTCTAACTAAAATTATAATAGCCTACAAGGGTATAAACACATATACCCTCCGAAACCGGCTTATTTTTGGCAACATTACGCCCACTCCACTTCATATTAAATTAGTGCTTACCTTTGCGTTGTGAGAAATGGTGTGGCAACTGTAGTTAAACCCAATGAATAACTGGAGTCTGGTATACTTCTTTTAGTTGTAGAGGTTGTGCCATAGGCAACCTTAATTAAAACGGCCGCAACGCTACGTTCAAAATTATTTAGCTTTTCCAAATAATCTTTTTCACCGATTGGAGAATTTGAGTTACCAGCTGATATCATATTATTACTGCCCCCCGTGCTATTGTTAATTCTACCTTGTCCGCTATTCGATTTTGCTTGTGATATTGTTTTATTATTGTTTATGTCATCCAATAATAAGGTTTGTGTTAAAGAAATTTGGCAAGTGGCGACTGAAAGCATAAATAGCAAGAGGGCAGCTTGATGGCGGAGCATTTTCCGTGCCACGATAGAGGTATTTATTTTATATTTATTGGTATTCAAGCGATATTTATGGTTAGTCAATACTGTCGGTAGGAGGGATACTTGTTGTATGTCCACCTCTTTTTCTATTTCTTTTGTGAATGCATTGCATAGTTTTTTTTCCGGGCCTACAATGTAAATTAAATATGTTAACGAATTGAAATATTTAAACATTTTTTAATAAATTAAATTTAAATTAATTTCATTCAAAATACATTACCTGTTTGCAAAGAATATCGCTTTTTCACTTTAACTCTAAAGCTTATATTCATTGGAGACATGATAACATAATGTTATTGCTCAATCTATTTAATGACTACTTCCCAAATAGATCTTGCAAGTGGATAGATCCTCTGAATAAGTTGACGTTCCGGATGTTAAAAGAACCACCTGGTAAAAAATTAAATAATTAATTAAATAAAAACTAGTTTTATTTATTGATATTTTAATAATAATTATGATTATACTAAATAGATTTAAAAATATACACTTTGTTAAGTGAACATACATATTTATGTTAATGTATGAGTCCATCAATGAACAAAGTTATACATTTAAAGGGTATCTTAACTTCTTTACTTTCACTTTTAAAATGTTTTTGCATTACTTTCAGTTAATTTTTCCTAATTAACACTTAACTTATATTAACACTATTATATATCAAAATTTTAAATAAACAAACTTATACTTATATACATATATATATATATATATATATATATATATATATAT
>VNJR01006031.1:0-50378 GCA_008042585.1 Drosophila punjabiensis | reverse complement strand
TATGGAATAAATCACCTAACCAAAAGGAGTATGCAAAAAAACCCTTTTAAAGTTGTTCTTCGGTCGCACTGCTATTTCAATGAACACAGCTGTACAAAGGTTCACACAAATATTTAAAGAACTTTTGCAAATTGAAAAATATTTGAAAACTGTTGAAATGTATACTGCAAATTAATGTGATAAATAATGTATTTCTTTCAGATTTATAGGGGTTTTAAGCAGCTCAAAGACAGAGTGGTCTGCGACACGTTATACGCCAAACAAGCACACCACACACTGCGAGATACTGTATCTGAAAAGATGACCAAACTGAGATATGGCTCGCTCTCAGCAACCAAGACTGATGGGTGACCTGACCTTTAGCCATGATGAGAGGCAGATAGAGAGACGCAGAGGGATGCCAACAAAAGAGAGGCAAACACAATGCCGGCAGTTAATCATCTGTTATATCATTGACCTCCCCAGAGTTCGAGGCGGCTGGCTGCGGCGCTCCTCCTGCATAATCAGCCGAAGCTCAGCTCAGCCCTGAGCCGGCAGCATAATTAACATCTGAGCGGCGAACATTGCCTGCACTTAATTGCACTTTCATTGAGAGTTCATTGCCGCAACTCGTCGCCGTCGTCGTTGCCTTTGTGTCAAATGCTGGGCCGTGTCGAACACAATATTGGCTTTTCGGTTTCGCCGCTCATCAAACTTTTCTAGTATCTGACAGAGAATACAAAGGCAAAGTCAACAAATACAAGGGCTGCGGAAAATAAACACACACACATCGCACACAAGCAACGCAGAAAGCGGCGTTTGGGTCGTGCACTTTGTTTAAAAATAACAAGAAAATAAGAAAATGTATCTGCAGGCGCTGCAGCGTCGTATCCCAAAGATACGGGCCCACTCGATGCACACACACAGCTGCCCGCCGGCTGGGTCTCCGGGCTTTAGTGTAAACACTACTCTTAAATAAACCCCATTCAAGGATGCAGCTTCTCGTCCGACTTCTTCAAAGTATTCTTTGACCTCAAACAAGTTCTAAAAACGAGCACGTTCTATGAGAAACGTTGAAAGAGTTGGGAGACTTTTCAGATAATACAGACACCTATTCTCAGTTCTAATGAAATTTCCTTTTGGGTTTTAATGCTTTTTCAAATAAATCTTAAACTTTCAGGGAAATAAGTTCAAAATAACAATTAAATTTCATTCCGCTTTTTCGATTGAAATAACCAAAAAAATTCTCAGATTTATTACCCAACATCTGAGGGATGTTTATTAAAGTTTTCCCTTAAGATTTCCTCCTTCTTTTTAGATGACAGGATCTCATATACGGGGAGACGGCTGGGCGGCACTTTAGGTGATATTTTTAGAGCACTCGCGCAGAAAGTTGGCGACATTAAGTGCCAAGGCCCGAGGTGAATAATTGCAATTTTCACGCACCGTCCCCGTCCACATCCAAATCTGAATCCGAGCGACTCCTGGGCCACCACGGCGTCACCTGTCCCTGACTCTTGCACACATATGTAGGTGTCTCTTTGAGCGTGCGTGAAGTGCGGCTATTAGGAAAAATGTGTCTCTTGCAAAGGCAATGCGCCTATTTTTAGTGCATTGGCTTCGCCAGCTTCGGGTTGACCATGAAAATGAAAATGAAAGCGAAAATGAAAACGATGTATCTTGTATCTGCATTTGAAGGTGTAGCTTGTGCACAGGTGAAAGTATTTAATTATGCGTCTGCCGCATGACAAATCTGCCGGTGTTGATGAATTGCCATTGCAATGCAAAACATCCTTGGCGACTGACTCTGAATTTCCCAGCACATATGGCCGGCGGATGCGAAAAAGCTGAGACAGGAAAGTGAGTGCCCAAATTGGGATGCAGCGTTTTTCATTGGAAAACCAAGCGACAGAGCAATCGAGGCTGTATCGCCATGTGCGGCGATTACAGGGGCACTGATCGGGCGAATCGATAACAATGGGCAAACATTTATCGATAATGAAAACAAACAAAGTGTCAAGTGGCTGGGATTGCCTTGCAAATTGCTCTCGTATTCGTGCCAGCTGCTGCGTGTTTATTTATTTGTTTGCCAAACGTGTTTGTTTTCTTGTTGTCGAGCGCTGGGCGTCGGGGGCGAAGTATCTCAGTTTTGGTATTAATTTGCCCAGCACTTGGCACTTGTATGCCATGAATATTCGAACATGAGGCACATAGTTAGCACATGTCACTTGGAATATCACTTTCCACATTTCTCCAGAGAATTTGAGGATGAGTGTGAGATAGTCTAGTGAAGCTTATTGGGAGTTTTAAGCTTTAAGACACTAGACTAAGCATTTAAGTTATTAGAAGTACGTCTATAGGCATGCATTACATCAAACGAACAAATATAGCCCATGATTTTTATATACCATTTAAAACTAGAAACGCAGTATAACATGTATATTTCTCTAAAGACTCACCACAGACTTCTATACAACTATAAACATTGCTAGAATTGAGGGCAAGACCGCTTATCTCAATTATTGCCCTGTTTGCCTTGGAATTATTCTTTAAATCCCAGTAGCACACCCGGCGTATGAGTAATATTGTGAATTCATATAAATAATTGTTGGGGAGTTGTTCCACTGCGATGACAACAACAGAATTCGCAAAGTAGCAATTAATGTGTGCCATTAAATGGCTAATTTGCCAAGTGATTAGGTGATTATTTACCCCCGTGTACACCGCGGCGTATGAGCAATCGGCATTCTACAAAGATGAGCTGTTGAAATGCAAAATAATTTTGGTAACCAATCGAAAGCAAAGCTCAACGAAGCAAAGCAATCAAATTTAAAGTGCAACTGCAACTATTTTTACATTCAATTTGATTTATATTTAGGCATTTATTTCGCTGCTTCTATTATTTGCAACTATTTCGATTCGATTTCTTTGTCCGCTGGCATTTTCATTGCAACAATGCCAGCAGCAGCAGCAGCGGCAGAAGCCACCCAGCGGCGATCTGCTCGCTCGCACATATTTGAGGCCTGGTTGTTAGACAATTTCATTTGCAGTTTTGTTTTAACGCGCAAATATTTGCACAATCCTCGGGCCGCTGCAACTGTTGCTGCTGCTTGTGCTGCTGCGTTGCTGCTTTAGTTTCTGTTGCTGTTTCGGTCCTCTGAACGCTAATTGAGTGAGCACACGACAGACAGGCAGGCAGGCAGAGCGGCAGTCAGTCAGTCAGTCAGACGGACGGATGGACACGGGGATGGACAGCGGGACGGGCTGTCAAGCAGCTCTAGAGGAGAAATGAAAAACGCAGCGAGGTCTGGCGGAGATCGGGCCGAGACACATAATGTGGGGCATGAATCGAACAGTGCCTCCCCAGCGGCTCCACACTTCTTTCATGCCTCATGCAGCTCGAGGCATGCAACACGCCATAAACTTCAAGGAAGTTGCCCAAACGAAGGCAGCGGAAAAAAACTGTATCAGCAGTTGTAGAAGCTAAAGGAATTTTGATTGTCCTACACTAAAAAAAAAGAGATGAAACAATCACAAAAATATATTGATTTTAAATTAAATTTGTGTTTTTTTTTTCTTTAGCGGGCTAATTTAATTCACATAAATGCAAATTAAAACCTTATCAGTAATTATTTTATTGACAGATTCTACCTCAACACTCAACGTGGTTTGTCCCTAAATTCTTACTTGGGAATTATAAGGGCCGGAACACAAAAACTAACGCTTAATATTCCTTTTATGTGTACCTTTTTTGTATAAATAAACAATAATAAATTCCAGGAACGGCTGGCGTTGTCATCAAGGTACATAAATTTATAAATGCATTTTTATTTTTTAAATTTCATTGTAAAAATAAAATATATAATTTACAAGATAGTATATAAAATTAAGACTTAATATAAATGCAAATTTCTAGTTGTCTTCATGTTTTAATCGTATGTAATGTAACTGTACTAACTTCTTAATATAGTTTAATTATTTATAGTTACTTTATCATTTCATTTTCAACTTTGTTTCCTTTCTCTCCGTGTACTGTAACTTATTTAATCAGCCCCGACCACTACTCGACCACTGGCCATAAAATTGTCATAAATTTAATCCGATAAAGTTTCATTTTATTTACTGGCCAGTCGGTTGGTTCGTTGGTCTAATCAGCAGCATCATAATCTCCATCATCATTACGGCTATCACGAGCATTATGTTTAGTGCGTTTATTGTTACTACAATACGTATATGTTTTTTTTTTTTCTATATATATAAGTTTGTATATACATTCCGTTGACAGTTCCCGTCACTTCCACTGCGCATCAACGCACATTTTCCGAGTTTCTTTTTTTGGGTCAAACATTCTTCTCTGTATTTTTTTGTTGTTGTTGCTGTGAAAAGCCCAAAGTCAGTGAACTTTGGTTAGATGAAATATTGAGGAAACTTCTGTGCCTTGACAGAGTGATGGAGCGATCGCCGACTGACAGATTGATGAGCGTTTTTCCACTTATCAAATTGGCCGCCATGAAAATGTTTTCATTTAAATTTAATAGCCAGAGAATCAAATTGCGTAATTTATTTAAAAGGCAAGCAACAAGTTTTGCCTGAAATTGAAATCGATAAGTTTTCCCGTCCCGTCGCCGATGTGGCGTAAGAATCTTGTTAGATGGATGCTGTTGCTCTCACTTAGCATTTAGCAATTTGCTCAGGAATGCTGCTCTTTGTAGCGGCAAAGTTTCGCTTTCTAAATGCCTCACATTACTCATGCGACACGTTGTACAATGTACAATGTTGCAAGAGGAAGAGGCTGCTATAGAAAAAAGTAGGGAAAGTCGTCAAGAATTTGAAATGTTGCACCAAACTATGTACATACTATTAAAAGCTAGAACTTCCTCGAAATTACTCATGCGACATGGCTTACACTTGTGCAAGTTTTTGCAATAAAATGGGGAAACGGAAAAGTATATTTATATATTACTTATAAGGCATTATTTCTTCATTAACATTTTATCTTTTTCCTGTGCCTTTTGTGTTAATTTTTGGCCTACTTTGGGGCAGCACGTGCTTTGGCTTAGCTTGATCACTTCGCTTTGTGTTTACCTTGGCCACTTGAGTTGTTTTTAATAAACTGTTAATAATGGTTAACTTTTGGCGCTCACGAGCAACCCACACACACTCGGCCAAGACACCTGCCCACACATCCATGGTCCATGAGCTGTTCGGGTTTATACCTCCGCTACTTTGTGGTTAATAAATGTGGCCACTATAAGCCATGTTCGGGCGTGGGCGTGGCATTTACATTATATAGTATATTCCCTGCGAGATTAACCATCGCGTGTGCAGACTTCTTGTCCGACATGTGTGAGTGTGTTGGCGTGCTCTGGGCAATTTCGTTTTTTTGTTTCTTTTTTTCGCTCTTTGTTTGTGCTGCGAGAAGGGAGCTTTTCAGTGGGATTCATTGACCAGATTCCATGACTCTGCACAATGTAAATGAAACAATTGTTTGCAGTGCAGTTACTGCTGCTGCTACTACTACTGCCTCCTCCTGCTGAAATAGTTGGCGTAATTATGCCGCCTGAAAATCGTTGGCTGTCATTAGGCGCACGAGTTGACCGTGAACCAGTGACGGTTTTTCCGATTTTTCATTTTCATTCCCCATTCAGTAGGCTGAATTTTATACCAAAGCACTTTGGCAGAGTAATTAAAAGTGAAATAAATTAAAGTAAATGTGAAGCTTGTACGAGTTAAATCAATTTCACCTAAATAACTTCTTTAATTTAAAGGTGAATGAAGTTAAGGCCTGTCTAAAGAGGTAAACAGGCATTATTGTCTTTTGTAATTTTTGTAGAAATAAGAACCTAGTTGCAAATGTAATTCTGTTAGCCAGCAAAACTAGTTTCTGGTTAACTCAAAACTTGAGCATTACAGACTTTAATTATGAGCCCAAATTACATGGAATATAATTGTTATTATTACTGAAGAACTCGATTCCGTTGAAATTATACAAGTAATATGATAATAATGACAATTTGAGTTTGTCTCATTTATTACAAGCTTGAAAACATTAATTTATTTTATCAAGTTACTATTTCTCAGACTTGACTTGAATGTGATGCAATATTTCGACAAGATTCTTTAAAGACTATAAGGCAGTGAATAAATTAGAGGGTTTTGGGGTGCAGTTCTTTCAGTTGCATTGCCAATATCCGCCGGCAATGCATTCAAGCAGCAAACAACACACAGTAAAAACAAAGCTTGAAAGCCCAAATCGAAGTCCATTGACTCACTGACTGGACAGAAGTGACTGACGGACTGACTGACTGACTGATTGACTGACTGACTGCTCGCACAATGAATGAATTAGTAACGAGTGCCAAGCGGGTAGCGAGCGCTGCGTGGATCGATTCACGCTCGACCGACAAACTTCCGCTGCTTTCCGGGCAGAAAGCTAACGAATGATAACTGTGCCATGTTCTCCACTGGGGGTTAAGTGCAAACGTCATAAACTCAATTTCTCCCTCTCCCTGCCCCCTCCCAGCGATGCCCTTTAACTGTACATTGGAGTGTGTACATAGTTTAGTTACTTTTCGAAAACAAAAAAAACACACACAGAAACAACAAAGCTCGGAGCAAAGCAGAGTGGCACAAAAACAAAAAATGATTCATGCGCAACCAGAAGCGGAGAAAGAGATGGGAATTCTCCACAGAGAAAGAGAGAGGGAGAAACTTGTTTGCCAAGCGAAGCATCCAAAAGATGGCTCTCATAAGAACAGCTCTCTAGGGAACTATCCACTTTGAAAAATAATGCAGCTCACAATCAAAAAGTAACTAATGAAATGCTTTGAGAATACGGAAGGTTTATTAAAGATCTCCTCTAGAAAAATCAAATCTATAAATATATTTTTTTTAATATAAAGTTTAAGTAAAGGTATTGTCCAAAGTCATGTCTAGAAATCTGTTTTAAGCCATCTTATCTTATACCTATCTATAAAAAGAAAAACATGCAATATAATGTGTGGAAAACTACAATTTAAAATAAAATATAATAATACTTTTAACTCCTGATAAAAGACCTCGAATTTCTAGGACACCCTTGTGTAATATATGTATTACTTATACTAAAAGATCAAGTTCTGATTGATCGATCATCGCATTTTGTTCGGTGCACCCAGCTCCAGGCTTTACTTTCCTTGAACCGGCACCCAAATCGCTTCGCCCTTCCGCCCATCCTTAATTGCATTGACACGCCCCGTTTATTGGACTGCGGTTGCCTTCGACTCGACTTTCCAATTGATCCGATTGATAATTGGATTTGCGTTTGCCGATTGGAAAATCGTAGAGGCAACAACGGCGGCGTCCGCAAAGGCAAAGAAAATGCCTTTCGAAATCGACTTCGCTGCCTTATATGGATCGGATCGGATCGGAGTCGTGATCAATCAGCTGATTCATTAGCCCCAATTTAGTTGGTCAAGGTTTCACCGCCCCGATTGCAAACGTGCTTATCGCATCAACACCTTCCGCAGGTCGACTTCCAATCACAATCGGTATCGTTATCAGTGCCCCAGCTCGATTTCAATAGGCGACTAATGAGAGTTGCCTTATATGGGCGAGGAACCCCCAGACGAGCGGCAGAGTGTGTTTGTATTAGGCGCCGATCATTAAATTAAACTACATATGTTATTTGATAAGGAAATGGTATTCGCTGAATCGCTGAATCGCATTTGTTTTTCTTGTTGTTTCAGCAGGTGATAATAGAATTGTTTGAACATTGTTTAGGACTTTTAATTACTGGGAAATACACACTAGAAATGCATACCAAAAAAGGAAACTGTACTGGGGATTTTATGCGATAGAGGAAATATCGCAATAAGTACTTGAAATACATATAAAACCTTTAATGTAAAACCAAAAGAATCGTATCAGGTAGTATTCAAAAGCCTTTGGTTAAACCTATAATTGTGAAACTGAAGTTTTATGTCTATAAATCATTAGCACAGCGGTTAAAATCTGTAAGAACCATTTATTATCAATCATAACAATTTACATTTAAAATATTTATTAAATAACATAAAACCCATATTCAAAAAACATTTACAAATGTCTAGAAATTCATGCACAAACCTTAGATCTATACAAACCACACACATGTTCATAATCATATCAATTTGTAGTCCAAAATTGATTTAAAATTGTGGCAAAGGCAGCACATTAATCGGAATAATCGCTGGCTTGTGGGAGTTATTAGATCAGCAAACCAGTTCCCGGAGTAGGGCTACAACTACTGTGTGTAGTATAGAATTTCCAGCAGGGCCCCATGGCAATGAACTGGGCATGTCTATAAAAACATCAATATTTTTTGTGGCCGGGACCCTTGGCCGTAAATAGCCCGAAACGCATAAACATGTCTAATGTGTGCGTTGTGCCGTGTTGTATTTGTTTGTTGTTAGTTTCTGCTGTGTGTATTGTATAGCATAGTGTGTGGGGGAGTTGAACTTGTAGTTCAATAAACCCACCGCAAAGCTAATTACAATGCCCGGCAGCAGCGGCAGCAACTAAAATTAAAATTTAACAACAATATAATATGTGGAGAGGTGGATGGGGGCGCATAAAAACACGAAAATAGTATTTGTTGTTTTCCCTTTGTGACAAATTGTAAATTTAATGGCAAATAAAATAGAGCGAGCGAGTGTCTCCCTCTCTCTAGATCGCTCTGCGTAATTAAAAATATAAATGAAATGGCAATTGAAGAGCCAAAAGCCGAACACAAATGCCCCGTGCAATCAGCTTTCTTTCTTCGCGCTAATATTAGCAGCCGCCGCAGAAGCGAGCGGAGGAACGGAGAACGGAGAAAAGAAAGGGGCCTTGTTGGGTGTGAGTAGAATAAATGTTAGACAAAATTTTCCACCGATGAAAGTTTTTCCCCTTTTTCGGCTCTTGTTTATCTTTGGGATACATGTTTAGATTTTCATTTTCGTGGCCAAACCAAGCATGAAGCGAGTGGGCGGTGCCGGGGGACCAAAACGTCAATTCAAGCAAATTGAAAATCTGCAAGCTAGAAATCGAAACTGAAAACTGTCAAAGCCGAATGCTGCCGCCAGATAATTAAAAATAGTTCTTGCCATTCGCTTTTGGCTTGTTTGGGGTTTCTTGGTTTCAATTTCGTTTCGATTTTCGATTCTTGACTCTCGATTCTCGTCGATTTCCACCGATTCCCAGCGTCCGTCCGTCGTTCGATTGTATTATTGGCCCAATAAACTTTGCCCTTTCGAGTTGGCCCTCGGCCAGCAGAGGAGAACTGTTCCTTGGGTGTTGTCGGTCTCGAGCAGCGTTGTCCAATTAAAAATGCATGAGGAGCAGCAACAGCAGGCTGTTGAAGATTGATAGCAACCGGGTGTGGGTGCAGGTTGGGTGGTGTCCAGGTGGCAATGATTTCCTTTGATCAGTAATTAACATCAGTCATTTCGCATAGTTGAAAGGAAGATTACAGCAGGAAATTCTCTATTGATATAATTCACCTTAAACTCATTTTTTTAAGCTAATTTTGAGGGCTCATACGCCTCAACTGCCTGATAAACAGCTATCTAATCTTGCAAAATAAATCGCTTTGCCACGGTGAAGGCTCCTCTTGTCCAAGAGCAATTATCAGTCATTAAATATGGCTCTCTTAGTCACTGACAAACGCCAATCTACACTAATACGCATATGACTTTAATATATGTATAATAATATATATATATATTTTTTTTTTGAACAACTCACCTTAACAAGCAAATTCGCTGGCCGAAAACATTTGTGATGGGAAGGCGAGAAATATGATTTGTGCTGGCTTTTGGTTTTGGTTCACTGAAAGCAGAAGCAAAACAGAATTGATTAATTTTATTGATTAGCAAATGGCTAAAATAAATTCTTAAGAATTAGATCATCGATTAGGAAAATTAGTGAGGTGTTGAAATAAAGTTAAACTATTATTTTTCGCTCTAAAAATCCACACAAGTAAAATTTAAAATCAATTCCATTGGTAAAACCCCAAATTTTCTTCAAGTGGCTAAATTTCTTACTTGATCTTGAGCTTGGTGGCCGAAATACGTCATTCTCTGATCTCTGACTGCTGTGTATAATTAAGGAAAGTGAATCATTTGGCTGGGACTAAACTAGCACCGAAACAATACTGCCAAAAAAGTGCACATACTCGATATAGATGGAAACTAATGTGTATGTATTTGTAAACAAAAATTGTCGGCCACCCTTGAAGGAGGGTTTCCTAGAACATTGTTGCTATTGTTTTCGTCGTGGGCACACATCCGGCGACTGTTGAATTTTTTAAAATTGAAGTGCGAATGACAAGAGCTCAATTTAGATATAGATCTGTTTATGTATAATGCCGAAATGCCGCCCCTCACTCACTCACTCACGAACCGATCAAACATTGTCGCCTGTCAGCACTCTGAATATTCACATTGAACGCTGCTTCTGTGTTCACTGCCATTAATTGGCCTTCGCTTTGACTCCGGGTAAAATGGCATGCAAATGCAATTTGTTTGGATGATTTCAATTGAGAAATTGCAAAATTGCCTTGGGGGGTTGCATGGAGATTCAAATCAATAAAAATCGCGAAAAGTGTTTAGTCAATAAAAGGCTGGCAAAGAAGCCGTGAACCTAAGGGAACATTTGTATTGTATTCTTTTTTTTGAAATAGTAAAGCATTTCCCTCTAAATAAACCTTTTTTTATTTAGACAAGATTACCTGGTAATTGATAATCTTTATTGCGGTTACAAAAAAGATTAAAAAACCAATGTCTTGGAACTAAAACATGCCTAAATAAAAAATGCATATGGGAAAGCGAACCTGTAAAACCACATGAAATATTTGTTAATAGATTAACAGACTTCCTTTTTTTCGTTGAGCATGACATCATAACTATATTTCTTGGATTAGGACATGGAATTAGAGAAACTTTGCCCTTATTCCTCCCACATGGAGTTCTGTTACAAGGGGATAATCCTCTGCTTTTCTCCAAGGTAAACTTGAGAAATTGAAAAGCCTCTAGTTTGAAATATAGAGCAACCCCCAGGAAAATATAAGCAAGCCAAGCTGGTGAGTGAGCCGTGCTAGAAGCTGTCGAAGCATAAAAACTTAATCATATTAAGAGCCAGCAAACCGGCTTTCAAAGGGTCTGATTAAACGATAGATATATGGATGGATAGATGGATGAATGAAACCACTCACCCGTTGGCCGAGTGAATAAACCAACTGGCTAAATGAGCAAAAGTTAATGCCTGACTGACTAAAAAACTGGAAAACCCAGCTAGATGGGGCTAAAATCCACATAGGTAGGCGTAACAAAGGTAGCATGTTACAGTTGTCTCAGCCAACAGCTCAGAGAGCTACAAATTGCAAATTCTTACTCAGCCGAGCAGCGAACTTTTGCAATGGGGAAAATGCTGCAGTGGGGGAAAATGCACACAAAGCTAACGAACCCCGCAACACGTCAAAACAAAGGAGCTTACCCACTTGGATCATGGTCACGACGACGATGATGATGTCTGTCAGGTTTTAATTAATAATAAAACTCCTCCCCGGAGACTGGAGGCACAAAAAAAAAGCGCAGACAACAAAAAGCTTGAAATGGAAAACGAACACTAAACAACGCAATGGACACTCTGATGATGTATTTTTGATAAATTGTGAAAGCGCCTGGCCCAGACGACAGCTAATTGACGCCCCAAACTCCCAATCTCCCAACAACAACACCCAATTTCCCATTTCCCCGACTGTGCGGCATATGTTATTAAAGTGGCGATAAAAATGCGATTAACAATACAGCAAAAGACACACACAAAGCCCATCACGTGAAAGGCCAACAAATAAACGAAAACATACACAAAAAGCTGCAAATGCGAAAAAAAAAGAAAGAAAGAAATCATACGAAAATGCTGAACTCCGGCCTCATAAAAGATAAACAATTTTACGCGCTCTCTTCGACTTTGAAAGCCGATAAGCGTAACTAACTAAAAATAGTGGGGAAAAAGTGTAAAAGTAAGTGTAAAAGACACGCTTGTCCTTGGCCGCAACTTTATCTAATTTGGTTCATATTTTATCAGTGTCACACAACAAACTGCGCCATATCAATTTCCCCTATATGTATATGGGTTATTAGGGGAAAGAGAGAGTGATATTTTCAGAGGGTAGAACAGAGCTCCTCGGATTTCATGTCCAGGAGGAGATATGTTTAATGGATTTTCAAGTGCTTCTCATATGATTACAACAGGGTCTTCTTCCCTTTGCCCTTTTCACTGCCAACTGTTAGTCCATTGTGGTCATAAAAATGCACTTTATGGCATTCACACCAACCAGAAAGGTCAACTGCATGGCAATTGGCTTAATGGCAACGCTTGGGGTCTAATAACAATGGGAGTGGTTTAGGGAAGACAAAGGATAGCTTTGTCAAGGGTTTCTTATAGTTTTTTAATAAGCTTGGTTTCCGTTTAGAAAATAATGATAAATTTATATCAGGCTAAAGTTACATTTACACACAGCCAACATATGCTAATGACCATTTCCATTGCCAACTAGACAAACACCATTAACGTCTCTCGAGAACCAACGTCCCATAAATGTGGCCCAAAGCGAAATTGCTAATGAAAATATTTCACACGGGCCTCCAACAAAAAGGCTTCATAACAAATGTCACACTTTACACGTGCCCCCTAAAACGAGGCCTCAATTAGAGAGCCCAAATTAGAGGTTTCTTTAGGTTATAGAGCTTAAAATACAATTCGAGCTGAAAAAAAAAGGCAAACTTTGTTTTGACAATAACAACGGAATAACAATTATCTTATCTCCGACTTAAAATACTTTTCGGCCATGCGATCAGACCAGAATTATTTATGCAGTCAGGGGCAAAATGTTTCTACTGAAATCCAAAGAGTGCTGCTCCATTGTGCCTCGGCCTTTGCCAGTGCAATGTCATGACTCGACGACGCCAGTCGTCGTCTCTGTGGTAGCCCCGTGATTGGTGTAAAGAAAATTGCCTCGGCAGCAAAATGAGATCTGGAGTCAATGCTCCAATATACTGGACGGGGTTCAACGAATGGCGATTGTTCCAGCGATTGTTGTTATCAGAGGATGTTCGTGATTGCGACTCTCTTGATAATTTCCTTATTGAGACTCTGCGGAAGATGGATGGGTTCATCAATCTACAAGAGGACATCTCTTGACTGGCCTTCTCTCACTTTCATTATAATGTTGCAATAATAATTGTACTTGTATTCAGACATATCATATTATTTTCAAGATTTATAACTTTAACCCCCTTTTATTTACTCGCTTTTGGGTAATTTCTTGTAATTTGTTGCATTTCTTTGAAATAATGTCAAGGCTGATGCATCAAATCTTTGCGACCGCTTTTCGCTGGCTCGACATAACGTTTCCCTACCCGCTTTCTGGCTTGGATCTCTTTATTTTTGGCCAACTTCAACGCTTGTCATTGTCGTGCTGCTGCCACGCCCCCTGCAATGATGTCATATGACACAGACTCGTAGCAGTGCTCCAGTTTCTCCCAGCTTTTGACTTTGTCACGCTTTTCCCAGCCAGCGATTTTCCACACTTGACTTCGCATTTCCCCCTGGTATCAGCTCCGCTTTTTTTCCCACCTCAACTAATAACTTTGTGTTGTTTTGTCTTCCATCCATTTTCCGCGCGCATTCGTCTTGGGCTTTGGCTTTTTCCGCTTCTGTCTCATTTTCTTTTTTGCGCCTGCCCTGGATTTCCATTTTGTCGCACTTGGTTTTTGCTCTTGTTTTTCTGGGCGATGCGATTGTGAAAAGCTGCTGCACTAATGGCAGCTGTGAAATGCATTTATGTTTATGGTCTAGTTTTTCCATTCTTTGCTTTTTTTCGTTTGTTTTTTCTTTTTTTTTTTTTATATTTTTTGTTTGAGGTGCTCTTAAGGGCAAACACTTATTCTTATCCTCCAGTCACATTAGTGCGAAGGCTAAGAGCAGCGTTGAAAAGCTGACTCTGAGCTGGGGAGTTAAGCATGAAAATGGAGTTGATGAGACCAGGTGTGGTCTTAGGCACTCTGAAGCTTACTAGCTCTTTAAATAGGAAAGGTTTGGCTCTGAACAAGATTTAAAGATGGGTAGGTTAAGGTAAAAAATATAAATTCAAAGGTTTTTCCTTACATCCAGAGATGTTTTTAATAAATTATAACTATAAGCATGTCTAATTGTATAAATTATATCTAAATAAAACTTTGCAGATAGTCTTATTTCTTTTCTCGATCGGCAATGGAATATAAAAAAATTTAACTTCGCCGTTTATAACAGATTTTCATATACTCTGAGATATGGCAGTTTTATTATTATTTAAGGGTTTCTCTTTTAATTCTATAAGAATATGACGAGTGTATCTTACAGTTGCTATAAAACACAGGTCTATTTATATAAAAACCTAGGAAAACCGGCAAAAGTTCCGTGTTTTTACATATAAATGTACATTTTTTTTTACATTTACCTAAATAAATAATTTTCAATGAACCAATTGCAAACTTCGCTGTGCCAAAACCTAGCTTCCCTTCCCTTAACATCAACAACTACATTATTCTGTATTATTTTACTATTTATTTAAGTTCATTTCAACAACAATATAAAACACTCTATTGTACAAATTTATTTTCACACATCGTTAAGAAAAGGCAATGCAAAATTATGAATAACTGGTTTCTTATAGCCAATCGTTCTTTTATTTAAATGAATAAAAGAAAAGAAACTCTATTAATTATAATAGAGCTTGGTGTGAGATCATTTACATAAAAACCAAATACGATTACATAAAATCGATCTGATCATGCAAATACTTTTAGAAATACAGTCTATTATCGATCAGCGGCTTTGGACTCACCTTGATAATTTACAGATTAAACAGGAACTGCTTGATTTATGTGGTTTTGGGTTTTACGTTCGTCAGCGTTTTTTTTTCATATTTTAATTTGGAAACGATTAAAATCGAAAGAAAGAAAACAACGAGAAGAAAATATGAAGAATGAGAGGGGAAAGGCAATATTAGAAAGATAAAATTGCACGCGAAAACCGGTTGCCGTTATTGTTTACACCAAATCGGAAACGAAGTTGCGCGAACACAGATGTCCAACGGGGAGAAATGCTGCGAGGAGTGGGGAGGAGGGGAGACTGGAAATCGGAGTCGGTATTGGAATCAATAAAACAAACACACCACGAAAACACATCACATGGAAAGTGCAGGGGGGCGGCTGCCATACACAGATGATTTTCCGTTATTTCGGTTAAATGCACAAATAGGCGAATCGTGAGGCGTGAAGTGAGCGCAGAGTAGAATCCTGGCGCTGCTATAAAAATGATTCATCAATCGCATTTCGCTTTTTGCCGAAAGATATGAGGAGATAAATAATAAAATGCTGCAGCACAATCACACAAACACAAACGCACACACACACAACGGCACACAATACACCCTGGCAGGCACACTCGGACACCCCCGCGGACGCGCACACACGAAGCTTCACTGTGAGTATTTATTAATATATTCCAGACACGCGGTTCGGATCCATAGTGAAATATACATATATTCGATTCACGGCGACGGCGACGGCAACGGCGACGAAAAAGAAAAATAGAGACAATTCAGCAGCTCTGAAAAACAGAACACACGCGTTGGTCCGTTCCTTTGTTTTTGCTTCTATTCGACGGCGCTCTATGTACTCCCACTACATTATATAACGGCACTGAGCTATCCAAGAATTGTTGCACCGAATTGCAGAGTATCGTAGTTAGAGCACTGGCCACTTACACTTTCTCGCTAGTCGCTTAAATTTCGCGTCCGACTCGTTTGATGGTTTTGACTTTTTTAAAACGCGACCAGCGTTTAGTGCTGGCAAAACATTGGAACACTACCGATACTATCGATACCTTGTATAATTTTTCAAGACATCGATTTTTTCGCACTATCGATGTTTAAAAAAAAGTATATTTTAATTTTTAATTTTAAAATGATGATAAATTATGACACAATGGAATAGGACATTTTATTACCATTTGCGCTATTACTTTTATAATTTTGACTTTCCAAACAAGAAAAGTAAAAGATTTTCTAAATTTTAATGAATTTTCAACTTTTTCAACATTTAGATGAATAAAAAGACATAATAAAATGTGCGTTTTGCATGATATATGATATCTTTGTTTAAATAAAACACAAACAATGAGTAATTTGAAATTATTTAATGTATCGATAGTGTTGATGTTTTATCCGCAAAAACATCTAAATATCGATATTGGAAAACATCGGTTGTTTGCCAGCTCTATTTGATTCCCTTTTGATCACTCTTTTCGCATAAATATTTTTCCGGCTTTTCTTTTGGAATGGTTAGTTCTTTTCTTTACTTGCGTCGAATTTCCTTAATTTTCCGCCGAAACTCTTAGTTCTCGCTGCTGCACTCGGAGGAGAACGCGCACGACAATGCGCTGTGGACCTGCACCTGGGGCCGCGACACCGCCGATCCGGATCCGGACCAAGCCGCCACGGAGCCGGAGGAGGAGAACCCATTCGATTTTGACAAAAAGGAGGCGCGTCCAAAGGATTTCATAGTTACCGGCGGCCTGGACGACTTGGTGAAAGTGTGGGATGTGCAGGAGGATAACACACTGAAGCTGCGCCACAGGCTGCGGGGACACGCTCTGGGAGTTGTCTCGGTGGCCGTCAGCTCGGATGGACAGAGTAAGCAAATGGATTTCAGTTTGGACCTTTAATTCTCTTACTCCTACTTCCCCTGACTTAGCCATTGCCAGCAGTTCCCTGGACTCCAGCTTGTGCTTGTGGGATGCCCGGACGGGCGATAAGAAACACCTGCTCACATTCGGACCCGTTGATCTCTGGACGGTGGGCTTCTCGCCCTGCAACAAGTACGTGATATCCGGCTTGAATGACGGCAAAATCTCCATGTACAGCGTGGAAACGGGGAAGGCGGAACAGACGCTGGACGCCCAGAATGGCAAATACACGTTGAGCATTGCATATGTGAGTGTTGACCCATAATCAACCGTAGAGTGTCGCTGTAACCTTGTAAAATATTCCAGAGTCCGGATGGCAAGTACATAGCCAGCGGTGCTATCGATGGCATCATCACCATCTTTGATGTGGCGGCGGGCAAGGTGGCACAAACATTGGAGGGTCATGCGATGCCCGTTCGCAGTCTCTGCTTCTCGCCCAATTCCCAAATGCTTTTAACTGGATCCGATGACGGTCACATGAAGCTGTACGATGTGTAAGTGGTTTTTTCCAAGTTATATGCGACTTTAGATAACCTTTGGCTCTGTTTCTGCAGGGCCCACTCGGATGTGGTTGGCACCCTCTCCGGTCACGCCTCCTGGGTGCTGTGCGTATCCTTCTCCGAAGACGGCAAGCACTTTGCCAGCTCCTCCAGCGATCGCAGCGTCAAGGTGTGGGACACCTCGGAGCGCAAGTGCCTGCACACATTCACCGAGCACTCGGACCAGGTGTGGGGCGTGCGCTACAGTCCCGGCAACGACAAGGTGGTCTCTGCCTCGGAGGACAAGTCCCTGAACATTTACTACTGCCCGCCCAACGCCATTGTTTGATTCGCGTGTGTCCCGTACAATAAAGCGTAGGTTTAGAACAAGAAACAAATGGATTTATTTACGGATTGCCCTCAGGGTCTGACTTGTTGCGCAGAAGCGGCGCCTTGGCTTGTGTCAGCATTGTGTCCTGGTACTTGTGATCGGGTATGTACATATTGAACGTCTTAAAGTAGTGCAGGATGTTCTCTGGAAGAGGAGCGGTTATCAAGCGATCGGTAACCTTCCCAAATTGTGTGATAACTTACCCACATGCGGCTCCTTGAGCTTGTATTCTTGGGCTATCTTCTGGGCCGGCCAGTTCTCTGGATCCAGCTGGTGGTCGTTAATGAATTTGAGGGCCTGGCGCAACGAGCAACGTCCGGGACTAATCCTCGTGGGCTCCAGATAGCCGTACTCGAAGTCATCTGGGGTCTTGCGCTCCAAGGGCAGAGGTCGCTTCTCCGGTTGCTCCGACGCCGCCTCAGCGGCCTGTCGATCCTGGACGCGCTTGATCTAAGTGAGAGTTAGAGATCAGTTTCTGGAAATTTCGTTTCGTTACAGTAGAAACCCACAAATCGATCCTGCGACGTTACATAAACATCTTTCAATCGGCTGTCCAAGCTGGCGTCCTTCCTGTTTAGCTTGTCCACGAATTTGGGATCCACTTTAATAGGGAAAAACGAAGCATTAAACTCGTATTCAGATTGAGCTTAAACCCAAAAAGACTCACGTTCCAAGGTGCGCTCCATGTCCCTCAAATTAGAGTCAAATTTGGGCGCCGGTGTGGGTTTCTCGCGCTCCAGGACGCGATGGGCGCGATTCTCCGCATTGAAACGGTTGGCCCGCCGGGCCACCATTGAAATCACCTGTCCCATTGCTTTGTTAGGTATTTTTTAATTTATGTTACGCGAAAATCACATCGAGTTGTTGGAAAATAAAATAATTGCTGCGTAAACATAACCAAAAACAAAGAGTGCTGGGTAGCGAGCAAAGTCAGCGACAGCTGGGATGCAAACAGCTGTTCCAATTAGTGTTGCAAAACACCCGCCCACCGGTTGCTTGTAAACAAACAAAAATTGCATTTTCGTCTTGGAGTTTTATTGTTAAAAACCTCACAGAATGCTGCCATTGAGACGCAGCTGGAGCCTGGCCAGGTTCAACTACAGCACCAAGGCCAAGAAGGAGCTGGTGGCCCGCTACAGCGCCGAATTCCCCGCGAAACTAATCAGCCGAAAGCAAAAAGCGCCCGCTCACATGTACTTGGCGAATGCGGAAGCTGCCAAAAGGATTGGGGAGTATTTGGAGCCGCATTTGCAGGGCTCCGGCTGTGATACTGTCATGGAACTGAATCCCGGACCGGGACACTTTACCCGTCATCTGTTGGACAAGGAATCACAGTTCCGCCGGATCTTGCTGCTGGAAAGCATGGATCACTTTATGCCTCGCCTGCACGAGCTCCACGCTTTATATCCCGAGCGCGTGAAGGTGCGCCATGGCGACTTTGTCAACCTGTGGAAGCTGGTCTACATGGACAAGATGGATGGCGGCACCAGGGTGTCGGATCTCCTTAATGATGTTCCTCAGCGGGCCTTTAATGATGGTAAAATTGAATAATATTTAATAGTTTAGTTGAAGATATTTCTATCCTCTTTTCCCGATAGATGTTAACATGCTGGTATTTGGCGCCGTGGGCTCCTATCCCTTCTTCAAGCATCTGATCAACTCGCTCATCTTCCAGACCAGCCTTTTCAATTTGGGACGCTGCGAGATGATAATCGCCATGCCGCCGCCTATCTACATAGTAAGCACAACGAACATCCGATTAAACTGCGTTATTGATTAGTTTTTCCTTTGTAGCACCTGACCTGCACCAACGAGATTGGCTACCTCATCTACCGCTCCACCAGTGTGCTGTTTCAGATTCTATTTGAACACCAGTTTATCGCCAAGGTGCCGCGGGAGGATTTCCTGCCCATGCAGACCGACTACAGCCCCACCAAGGGCAGTAAGCTGGGCAAGGTGCGGTCCATCAATCCGGAGTACCTATACCTGGTGAAGTTTGCACCTCGCCGCAATCTCCACGAGCTGTGTCCTGTTCAGGATCTACCCGCCCTCTGGTTCTTCATCAAACAGAACTTTGTGAGCCGCCGCAATCGCATCATACCAAATTTGGAGTAGGTATCGGTATGCAATCTCTATAGCATTGAATTTAAACCTGTAATGTCTTCAGAAAGTGGGTGCCCGGCTGTGGACCCCGCCTCATCATCAATCCACAGGCCCCTGAGCCTGTGAAGCCCACCTATCCGGACGAGTGGCCCCACAAGCTGCCGCAGTACTCCAGCCAAAGCACTTCGATGAGCTTAAAGAACTACTACCCGGCCATCAATATTTACACTCAGTTCGGCGATCTGCTGCCCAGCCAGATGCTGACACTGTTCAGCCAGTTCAGACAGTGGCCAGAGTACGGAGAGAGCTCGTTCCTGGCCTCGCTGGAGAATGCACTGCTTAAGCTGGAGACTGCCAACGACGAACCGAACTTGGAGGATGGCGTGACGTTGCCCGAGGAAGACGACGCTGATGCCGACGAGCTTCTCGAAGAGGAAAGCCCCGAAGCAACCGCCTCCACAACGGCCAAGAGCCGGAGGAAATCCAGCTCCTAGTCATAATAACTATTATTGTTGCTTTAGGATAAGCGATAAGACTTTTCTTTAAATTGTATTCGCTTGTGAAATTACGTATTTAGTTAGGGAAGTTTTTTTTTTATTAAATC
Source organism: Drosophila punjabiensis (assembly GCA_008042585.1). NCBI lineage: Eukaryota > Metazoa > Arthropoda > Insecta > Diptera > Drosophilidae > Drosophila > Drosophila punjabiensis. The sequence continues at coordinate 30,031 of VNJR01006031.1, read as the reverse complement.
GAAAAATATTTGAAAATCTCCACTGGTATCTACAGCACCAAAACGGAACACAATAGATTAGGCACAATTAGTTTACTGTAAGAAGAGTTGATTTTCTACACGCACTTTCCCTGAACCGAAAGGCGACTGCCGCGTCCGCACTTCTCGGCCAGATCGATGTGGTATTCTGGAGGAGCATCCTCCTCTGTGTCCGCGATGCGCGTATCCAGTTGCACCGAAAGCTTGACACAGTCCACCATCAAGGTTGTAGGATTTACGCCCAGTACAAAAGTTGCCTCCTTGTAGGGACACGGATTCTCTTCGTGCTTCGTGTTACCGAACTGGTAACAGCTGTTGCGGACCATAAAGTGCCCGTCGCGACCGCACGGATTGCGCACGCACTCCGGTATGATCCGCTCCTTGTAGAGCACCAAGATCTGGCCAGACTCACAGGGACCCTGGCGATAGGCCGGATAGCAGGCGTCGGTCTCTGGGTAATACAGCGTGGCTGTCAACGGGGGAAGTACCACGATTATTATTATGTCATCGCCGCGATTGCTCCACTACGACTGCTCTCTCTCACCTGGGGCGCAATCACAAACCCAGTCATTCTGCTGCTGCTGGTCGCCGGGATAAAGCAGCTGGTACTTGGGGCATCGGGCCGGGGAGTAAAGCGGCTTACGACCCTGGCAGGTGAGACGAGTAAAAAATTGTTAAAACTGATTTATTATCTTTTGCTCAACGTGCGTCACTACTCTTTCGAGGAGTACTTGGACTTTGTATATAGTTTTTGATCTTTTTTTCAACAAACTTTGAAGCAGAGGAATTTATTTTTACATATTCCGACCAAGATATATATTGATTATGTTTTAGTAAGGATAACTTTGTGAATTTAAAACTTTTTGTACTTTTTTTTGGCGATTTATAGGGATAAGAAGTATTCAATATAACTAATTTGGGAAAGAATTTAATATATATTGTAAAAAGAGAAAATACCCCAAAAAAAATTAACTATTTTCATCCATGTTTTCATGTTTCTAATTCTATATTTTAACAAATATTTTCTGTCAATTTAAATTGATTTTAAGAAGCAGTGTTTACTGCATACATACATACATACTAGTTTTTTAAATAATTTGAGAATTTTGCATCAATGCACTAATTTGTTAAACTCATTTCTGGCAGTGTACAGAATTGTAACACGAATTTCTTTATAATTACGAGTTGTCGCATTATTAATTTTTAAATGCAGCCCAATTAGACTTAGGTGGAAGTTTAAACCCTTTTAAGGAAAACTGGATTGGTTTGGGAAAGTTCGCAAAACTGTGTAATTATTTCAGATTCACTTTCACTAAAAAAAGGGCAGGGAGATGTATTCCGAGATGTATTAAATCTCTAAAACAAGCTCAAATGAGAGGGCAAACTTTTTGTAAGAATATAACTTCGTAAATGTAGATTAGTTCTCTGTGATTGGGAAGAGCATGCCCGGCTGGCTTTCCTCTCTTTGGCTTTCCTTATCAAACACCGCCTAAAGCTCGGCTTGGCGTTCGGAGCAGCTAGCTTACCGCAAGGTTGGCCTTCTTCTTATCAATGTCTTGGTCCTCCACAAAGGCTATTTGGGCGCGTGCCACTTTCCCAACCAGCGCGAGGAGGGCGAAGATCAGCAGGAGGCGAAGATTGATCATCGCGCACTCTTTCTCTTTCGTTTGTGATTAACGGGTATGCAAAATCGGCTTTACAAGATAACACAAACACTAAACAAGACTTGGACGTTTTCTGAGCTTCCAGCTTCGGCGGAGAACAGCTCCAGACTATGCGGATCCGCTCTCATTGGGTTCCAATCAGAGCCTCTATAAAGCTAGTGTTGCAAAGTCAACGAAGATCGAAGCTTAATTAAAGCTTATTGATATAAATGGAATATGTATGTACCTACAGTCTGATTGGGAAATTAAATTGGGTGAGAATATTAAATTAAAGTGGCTTAATTTCGAATACAAAACATATTTGCGTAATATCTATTTTATTTTACTTCTTGGCTCGCTTTTTAATAAATATTTGAATATCAATTATATTCTTTTATATTCAATTACACCATGAGAAAGCTCTTAAGGATTCTTATTTGCAATACTCCGAAATAACGGTATATTTTTATAAATTTAAAGTTAGAAACTAAATTGAAAGAGCATTATTAATTTTAAATTATAAAGAACATTCCACAAAACATTCTGGTACAACAAAAAGTTTAATTTTTGTTTTATTTAAAAAGCAAGCGGTTAAAATTCGGGGTGACAGGTTGCCAGATAGCTCAAGGAAAATCTTAACCAGTGAAAGCGACGCTGCCAGACCGACAGCATCTGATAACTTACCAACACTGGTCAGCCTGTCTATCGGTGAGCGCTCATCACCTTTCGATATTTTCCTTTGTCAAAAAAAAAAAAAGTAAATAAAAAAGTAAATAAAGAATTTAATTTTCCCAGCGAAACGAATCAAAATCACATTACAGCAAATGGATGACGAGGAGACAGCAGGTGAGTGCAAAGGTTTCAAATTCCAACAATTATGCACCTGCTAACGAGTCTACGACATTCAATTGCGCAGAAATCAATTCGGGTCACGGTGCGACGGACGCAGCGGGGGCCCAAGGCTATGCCCATGGAGGGGCAGGGGAAGTGGGGGAGCCGAGAATGCAGCCTGCGGAGGATGCGCATGAAGGCGAGCAGATACAGCTGCAGCTGCAGCCTCAGCAACAGGAGGCAACACAGGAAACTGGGAACAGTGCAATAGCTTCCCTGCAGGCAGCGGGGGAAGACGAGGTGTTCGCGGATCCGGAGGAGGAGCGGACCAATCAGAATGACACCCACGACGTGGGCACTGACACCCCCGACGCGAGTAGCGACATGTCCCTGGAGAGCCGCGGCAGCGAGGGTGAGTTGGAATACTTGAATCTCTGTCTGAGGTGAACCCTTAACTCTTGGAGTGACTTTTCCCCGACAGATGACTCTGATTTGGAGGCCCTGCCCCGTTGGATGATTCCACCGAACCGGCACCTTTCCGCCGTGGAGCAGATGGTGGCGCAGGCCCGCAACCGGGACGGAGGAATAGCCGCCCTGCTTAATCGGGACAATTTCCTGCAGCGGGTGCGGAGCATGGTCTTCAGCCAGGAGCGGCGGCGCAGTCGCGCCAGCGATGAGACCAGCCAGGAGGAGGCGGAACCCTCGAACCCAGCCCTGCCCCCACCGCCAGCACCCGCACAGCCCGACATCGACATGGAGGAGGGCGTGCATTTCGACACCAATCTGCCAGCGGAGCACTCGTACTTTGGCACGCACCTGAGCCGCGTGCCGGGCGTGGACTACCTGGAGGTGGGCAGCACCCATCACATGCTCATCTTCCTGCACCAGCACATCCTCTTTCCCGGCGAGGTTCTGCCCTTCATGATCGACGGCAGCATGTTCGACGACGACATGCCCGGCCTGGATGGCCTGATCTTTGGCGTTGGCTTCCCGCTGATGCAGCCGCCGGAGAACAACCCGCACAAGTTGTACGGCGTCACGTGCCAGATCTACGAGCGGGGCGATAGTGACCGAGAGTTGGTGTTCTACAAGTCTCGCGCTCTGCAACGCATCGTCATCAACTGCGACGATATCCAGGGGTGAGTGTTGGCTAAACCTTTCTCAATCTAAAGCCTAATCTCCAAGTTTCTGATTCTAAGACCGCCGCACTACATTGCCCGCAATCCGACGACAAAGTGCTTCAGCAAAGTCAAGGTTCTGCCGGAGTACTTCCTGCCAGAGCCATTGCAAACCGTGGATATGGGCTCCATGGCCCGGTTCAGGGATATTCCCTCGATGCAGGACCAGTACCGTCGGTTCCAACTGGCCAGCACTCCCTGGCCGGCGGATGCCTGCCAGGAGTATGCCTTCAACGACATTGTGGAGCGCGCACGCAAGAAGCTGGAGATCCACAAGATCAACACAATGCCAAAATGCCCCATCCAGCTGTCGTTCTGGCTGGTGCGAAACCTCCACCTAAACGAGAAGATGATGCGACTGACCTTCCTCACCGACTCGGTGAATACTCGCCTCCAGTTGATCGGGAGCACGCTAAAGGAGGAGTCCTTCTTCTACTGCCGCTATTGCAACAGCAGCCTGGCCCACTGCTCGGATCTATTTGCCATGTCCAAGCACGGGGTGCAGACGCAATACTGCAATCCAGGTAAGAGTTACTCATCCTTGAATAGGTCTCGATCCTAACCAACGATATTTTTAAAGAGGGCTACATCCATGAGACTAACACCGTGTACCGGGTGAGACACCATGCCATAGGCTACAGCGGGGAGCCGTCCACCAAATTCAGCTGGTTCCCGGGCTACCAGTGGCACAGCATCCTGTGCAAGTTCTGCGCTCAACACGTCGGCTGGGAGTTCAAGGCGGTACAGCCCAATCTCGCTCCCAAGGTATTCTTTGGCCTGGCCGGCTCCAGCGTCCGGATCGGAGGAGCTAGCGAGAACACCGTCAACGGCAGCTCCTTTGTGGTGCGGAACATGCTGCGCCTGATCTCCAACGAGATGGAATGAGGCTGGCGCATTGTGAAGCGATGCTTCCGCTGCTGCTGCTGTTGCCGTTGTAAGGATGACATTGCTTGAATCGATTGATCTACACATATGTTGCGTATATGTTCTTTAGATAAAATAAATTATATTTAGTTGATATCTAAGATAATTTGAAACTAAAACTAACGATTTTTTGTAATAAGTTACAAAAAAAAGTCCAAAAGGGCCACAAAGGAGGTCGAGAGTTTCTGAAACAAGTATAATTAGGAAAGGCACAAGGCAATTATTGCTGACACTTACCGCCTTGCAGAAGGGGCACAGGCCGAAGGAGACCTCCAGGAAGGTCTTGCCCTCCATCAGGGTCTGGAACCACTCCTTCAAGCAGGCGGCATGGCAGTTGAGCACACACTTTGTGTTGTCGCAGGAAACGAGAGGCACTTCTCCGCCCTCCAGGCGGTATTCAAAGCAGATATTGCAGCGTTTCGCCTCGTCATCCTCCTCCTTCTGCTTCGGATTGTCGGTCCACTCGGGCATGGGGAAGTAGCACAGATCGAATATCCGCAGCAGGTTCTTATGCATGTCCAGCTCGGAGTCCCAGTTTCCCAGACCGTCGCTCAGCACGTGGCGCAAACGGGCCACCTCCTCGGTGGGCCCAATTATCTTCAGAGCCATGGAGGCGATGCAGGCGAAGGGATCAGCGATGGTCACCTTGAGGTAGACGCGATCCTTGAGGGGGAACACCCGCGAATTGTGCTTGGTAGTAACGGGCGACGGCTGCAGCACATGGCACAGCTCATCGATGTCCATGAAGTTGTCGTAGAAGGGACGCAGCTCCTCCAGCACCTTGCGAAAGAGTATAAGGACCTCCTCTAAAGACCTCGCACTCTTGACCATCATTTCAGCCAGCGGAACGCAGTCGGGCAGGCTGTGCTCTAGCAGTCGCAGCGAAGGCACCTCAAGTTCCATATAATGCTGTTCGTGGTCAACAAACTTGCTGAAACGTATCCGGGAACAGTCGTCGTTGGTCTGCAGGCGGTACTCCTTGGGCTTGTGCAGCGAGAGAATATCTGCGTATATGTTCCCCTGCTCTGGAGTATCCTTAATGCAGGATATGGTTTCTCTGAAGGGCAGAATCTGTTCCAGATTCCCCAGCAAGTCCTCCAGCAGCCAGTCATCTTGTACCTTGAGATTATTAGCCGTATAGTGTTTGTACTCCAAGTGCTCCTGCACGTATAGCTGGAAGCCATGGAGTGCCGGGTGGTGGGGTACATAAAGCTTCAAGCGACGCCAGTTTCCCTGGATTAACAAAGTATTTTAATTTTTGGCGGGAGCTTTGGTATTAACTAAACTCACCTTAGTGCACAGAACTCCACGGATAATGCACGCACCGCTCGGCTGTCGCTCTGCCAGCAGGCCAGGATGCTTTGCTGCCAGGAATTGTTCCAAGCTCCTTTCCTCGCTGCTCATAGTCCTATTTTATGCAAACAAAAATTAGGATTACTTTTGTTTACCTTTTTTAAACATTACTCTAGAGATGAAACTTAAGTGATTACCTCGATTGTGCCGCCAATCGATTGCTCTATCAATAATCGGTGGGTAAATCAATGTGATGGTGATTCTTTTTGGGTAAATTCTCAGAAATGTAAACAAATTGGTGATTAATCCACAGCAAGAAAGGGGAAACGCCATATCATCGATTCCGCTGGCTTATCAAGCAAATTTATGTGCTTTTTTTTGATAGTTATACTACAAAGTGTAACACCTGCGGGCCCGAGTAACACCTGGCAGAACCACTATCAATAGGCGCTGATCGCTCGACGGACAACGCCAGCTATATAAGGTCGGTATCGGTCGAACCAATTTCATTCTCATCAGCAGCGTGAGTGCGTAGACAAAGTAGTTCTACTCTGACCAAAGATAACACAAACAGGAACTTTCCCACTACCGAAAATGTTGCGAAATCTCTTAATTTTGACCTTGGTTGTGGCCACAGTCAGTGCCACAAATGTGAAGCAGTGTAAGTCTTTTAGGTCCTGTAACTAGGATCTTAGCACTTTTGATCTTAACATTCATTAATTTCAAAGTATTCATTTAATCAAAATGTTTCATTGATTAATCACTACCTCATTGAACTTCTTCTGGAACTGTTAAAGTCTTCAAGAGCATTTTTCCGCCTTGCCTAGTCTACTTTTGAGCTCACCTAATGCACTGCTTGGCTTTTTTTTTCCTTCCAGGCAAGGGCAAGCCGTTTCCGCTATCGGTGAATATCCAGGACTGTGAGGAGCCGCCATGCATTGTCTATAAAGGCACAACTGCGGTGATGGAGGTCCATTTCGTGGGCAGTAAGCTGGAGCAGCCTAGCTTTATATTCAGATCCTTAATCTGTTTATGGTTTCCCGATAGATAACAACAACATCAAGAGCATCACGGCCAGTGTAACGGCCAAGGTCCTGGGCATGAATCTGCCCTACGACCTGCCCGAGGAGGTGTCCAACGTGTGCCGCAATCTCCTCTACGGCGCCATGTGTCCCATCGACAAGGACGAGGACGTTACATACCAGTTCAATTTCTATGTAGAGCCTGCCTTCCCCGAGATTACGGCGGATGTAACCGTCACGCTGAACGACGAGGATGGCGAACCGATCGTTTGTTTCATAGCCAGCTGCAAGCTCCGGAAGGGAGCCACTGCAACGCAACAGGACGCGTACTTGCTGGACTGGACGAATCCCAACTCCGAGTAGAGCATGACGATGATCGCCGATCACCTATTACGTAGTCAGCTGCAAGCTCTGAAAAGGAGCGACTGGTTAATTGGTTTTAAAGTTAATATATTCAGTAGTAAATCTTCTAAAGAATATCAATCTATTCTCTAACAAACTCACAAAAGCCAGTTTCCTTGAAGGATTACCAGATTTACATGCTTTACGGAAGCTTTCGGCAGCCGCTATTCAAGCTCTCAGAATGCTTGGCGCCCAGAAACTGCTCCAAATTCCATTCCTTATCTAAATATTCTTGCAAACAAAAGCTGCTACCTTTTGTTTACCTTTTTTAAATAGCGAGTTAGAGATGAGAGTTCATAGATTCAAACTAATCGATAACTTAATCGTTTTTCGGCGCTTTATTTAAATTCTTTGCATACTCATTAAATGCCATATTAAGACGTTATTTGTAGCCAATTACGGGGGATTTTCCTGTAATCACAGGGATTTAATGCAACATTGTTGGCCCACCTCAAGGAGGGAATGCCATAATAACATCGATTCTGCCGGCTTATCAGCCAAATTTACGTTATTTACTGATTCGATTCCGGCGATTCCGCTGTTTGCTCTTCGTCAGAGCGCAACACCTGCAGGCCCCACTGTTTTCATATTTGTAACACCTGCGTGGCGGTATCAATAGCCGCCGCCACCTGATAAGCCGCTCTCCCGAGCCGCTGGTCATCGCACGGACGACGCCAGCTATTTAAGGTTCTGCGCCGGCCACAGTGATTCCATTCCCATTCACGACTATCAGGCTGCGTGCGCGCGTACCGAAGACATTGTAGTTAATTCTTAATCGGCCAGAGATTACAGAAGGAGCTTCCCCGCGACCCAAAATGCTGCGAATTGTCATAGTTTTGACCTTGATTTTGGCCACAGTCAGTGCCACCAATGTGAAGCAGTGTAAGTACCTTGTTTTGGGCCTCTAATTTTGTAGCTAGGAAACCCCAACATCGACTTATGGATTAGGACTTTGCACAGAACTTGAATTCATGGTGACCAAGTAATCCTTGGCCTGGTGATTCATTCGCTTATCCCACAATTTCTCTTGCAACTATTGCCAAAAATACTTTGGTGTGAAAAATAAAAGTCCTCAAGAGTATCTCCCGGCCGGGGTATGATATGGCTTATCAAGGAGCGCCGGCTAGCTAATCTTGTCGTGCTTTTCCCGCAAATTCCTAGTCTACTTCTCGGCTCACCTGCTGCACTGCTTGGCTTTCTTTTTACTTCAGGCAAAGACAAGCCGTTTCCACTGGCCGTTAGAGTCGCGGACTGCGAGGAGCCGCCATGTGTGGTCTACAAAGGCGGATATGCGGTCATGGAGGTCCACTTCCTGGGCAGTAAGTTGGAGCAGCACATCCGTATATCCGTAGATATCTCTTATCCATTCACGGCCTCTCGACAGACAACAACAATATCAAGAGCATCACGGCCCACACAACGGCCAGGGTCCTGGGCATGAACCTGCCGTATAACCTGCCCGACGAGGTCTCCGACGTGTGCCGCAATCTTCTGTACGGTGCCATCTGTCCCATCGACAAGGACGAGGACGTGACGTACCAGTTCAACTTCTATGTGGAACCGTCGTTCCCCGAGATCACGGCGGATGTTACTGTTACGTTGAACGACATCAACAACGAACCGATCACCTGCTTCGTGGTCAGCTGCAAGATCCGGAAGGGAGCAACTGCGACGCAACGGGACGAGTACTTGCTGGACTGGACGAACCCCCACTCCGAGTAGCAGCCACGACGATGCACTCTACTCCAGCCACCGAGGCCGACTGACTGACATTACTGAATATTATCACCATTATTCCTTGACGAGCAATAAACTCAGAGCTCTGCAGCCGATAGCCGAAGCATTTGTTTACCTTGTCGACCTACGTCATGGATTCCAGTGTACCCGGGGGCCAGCAGTCGCCGGATTAGCACATTTCGCGGGCCGCCGATTAGATGAGCGGACGGTCAGTGTTTCTATATATATCGAGAGTCATCGGTGACGTTGCCTTTTGCACCGAATGTCCAGTAATTTATTTCCACTGATTCAGTGGCAGCGGCAGCACAATTGCCAATAAAATCGTATCGATAAACATTTATTGACCGCCTGCGTTAAATCGCGTTGACCATATGGTCAAAAGTTGGGCTCCCTGCCCTGATAAGGGGCTAACCAGTCGGCTGAGTGCATTTCTACACTCGGCAGAATTATTGAATCAAAGGAAATTAAGACTTTTTGCTACAGATGATGGGATAAAAATAGTTTCAAGCGATAGTTAATCGTTTCGATTAGCGGGCTTTCTTGGAACGTTATCTTTTGCTGCCAAAAATCTGGTAAACCTAGTACACAGTTAGGTTCACGTTCCTAAACTTAAGGGTGGGAAATCGTCGAAAAAAACTTGTTATTTATAGATACATAAATATAAATATATATAAAAAATAAATATAAATAATTCATAATTAGTTAATAATAACCTTTTATTAAAAATGACAGATTTCATGACTTACAATTTATATATTCTTTTTTTACGTTCTTGTTCCTTTCCTAATTATTCCTTAATATTATTATTACAACTATCAATAAAATCCATCAGTATCGCGAAAAGGTACTACTATTTTTACGCTACTTTTTTGCTAATCATGATGGTAGACATCTTGCATCATGATCAGTGATCATACTCGTTCAGCAGAACTTTCGATGAAAATCCATCCATGATCAGTAATCAATTTGTTCTGCTGAACGCAGAAATTATGCAACCTAAAATATATTTTAATTGTTAACAAACATACATAGCTTAGTTGAAAGTGCATTTATTAATGAGTTTGAAACTGTGGCTTCTGGCTTATACAAAACAGCTTAAAATAAAATAATCAGGTCTGCTTCTGTTATTGAAATCGTAAATAATATACCAATGTCGTAATGAAAACTAAATGTCTTTTTTACTTACGATATAGATAACGGGAGCACCGATTTCCTTTTTCAAAATGAAAATCGTTAAATTTTTTTGATTTCAATAACCGGAGAAGACCTGAATAATGCCAAAAATATGATAATACTGATTAATATAAAAATTATATTAAAGGAAAGCTGAAGTTTAATACCTGAAAGTCTTATTAAATTTCCATGAAGACTTCAATTTGACCATCTAATACCAACTAAAGCCTCTATTTAGTCAGCAAGTATTTTATTTAAATTAATGTTAAACAATATTTAATGATTAATTTATAAAATGACACATTTTACTGCACTGATTTTTATTCCCTTATTTTTATTTAAATGAATATAACAGGAAGTTTAAGTCTATTCGAACTTCGATCTCCGAAGGACAATAATTCAAGTTAATATTAAATAAATATAAAAATAAACACGTACAAAATATATAATATATATATATCATAAATCTTAGCTGGGACTTTTTTTACAGTGCACTACTGATCGAAAATAAATCAGATAATCTCGGTGAGTTGCCGGGTTTTGATAGCTCGGTACATTTCTCTGCTTCTATGCACTGCCCGCGAACAGGTGTTGGCTGAGCGCGTTCGAGCAGGTAATCAGACTCGAGATTCGCGAATTATTATTTGATTCGATTATAGCTTTTCGTCCACTTGAATTTACACCTTAATGGCAGCGTGTGCAGATAGCGGCGATGGCCAATAGAAAGCCTTGTAACCCAACCCCATAAATATGATCCAAGTCCCTTGTTTACATTGAAGAAACCTCTCCACACATGCGGGGTAAGGCTTTTAAAATTTTATTAAATATGCATGAGGCATCGGGGGTGAGCTCAGCAGAAGATGTTTTTGTTTTTTGACAAAAAAAAAAGAATAGAAGAAAGGGAATTGTATATCACAGTAATTTAGACCAATAAATGATTGAGTTCCGCTCCAGTTTGGCGCTACTTTCGGTTGAGATAGTCCAGCTGATAGAAGGTGTTGCCGCCATTGCCCTTGACCACCTTGATGTCGCAAACGAAGCAAGTGGCTATCTCCTTGTCCTGGTCCACCAGATAGATCTCGATCTTCACCCCGATCTCCGGATACTCGCCGATGGGAAAGGAGAACAAATAGGTCACGTCCTCCGTGGGATACAGGGGACAATAGGCGCCGTACATGAGATTCGGACACACGGCGGCCACATCCGCGGGCAGCTCATAGGGCACTGTGATGATACCCAGCGTGGTAGCCTTCACCAGAGTCGTCATCTGGGTAATATACTTGTCCACAGCGAAATCGATCTCGAAGTTCTGCGTCGATCCCTTGACAATATTGCAAGGCGGCTTCAGGCAGCCGTGGACGCGGACCTCCAGCGGAAAGGGTTTGCTTCCGGAGCCTGAATGGGAATGGGAATCAATTAGTTGCTATCTTATATATACATAAAACTGCAACAGTCGCTACTCACATCGCTTTACTTCCGTGGCCGGATGCTCCTCCTCGTCCGCCGCCCGGACCAACGCCAATAGTCCCAGAGAGATCAGTATCAGCACCTTGACTTGCATGTTTCTCGGTTCGAATTGCTTTCGGCCAACGGTGCCGACATCGTTTTTATAGTCGGATTCGAATAGGGTCGCCTCTTCGGCGAATACGAAAATCTATCTTATCGCGGACCAGTGGACAATCGAATCGGGGCTGCACGCCGCACAAGATCACTGCTGCGGCACTCAATAGGACAGAGTTCCCCGATCAGGAATTTCCCTAGATTTTGGGGATTTTTTATTATTATATTATTATTAGAGGTATTTTCGGAGCATGTATTATTTGCATGATTTTAAAAACACTAATAAGAATCTCTAAAAAAATAGCAAATTTAGTTGTTTGGTAGTTAAATAATTGACAATGTTATTTATATATTTTTTTCATTGCTACACTGAGTTCTTCTTCTTGTCAGTGAAAAATAAACCATTCACTGCGAAAAAGTAAAGAGATGACAAGGAACAAATTGAAAAATGGAAGACGCCAAATTTAAAAGTATGCCCAAAATATTGTGCCTGTGTTTTTCGGTATATTCTTGCCCCAAAAGTCTCGATTTGCTAGTATTTAATATAAAACTTATATTTCTACTTTATTTTACTTTACTGTCAAGCCCACTATTTCATGCATTTTGCTCTATATTAGAAAAAATAATCATTGGAAAATACTACGATTTCTCGTCATCTAATTCATTTTTATTTAGTGCCAACAATCTGCTGCTGTTCGAACTGCTTTTCCATCCCTGGAAACGGAAATAAGCTTAAGACGCACGCTGCCGAGTTTTCGTCGTAGTTTTCTTTTTTTGTAAACAACAATGTTGGATTTCCCGTGTAAGAAATTTTCGGACGTCTTGAGCACGGCCTTCACCCATTTGATGCTCCGTGATTTGGCCAAGCCGCCGACTCCCGATAATGTGGTGGAGTTCCTAAATTCACTAATTGACACAATTCACAAAACCAATACATCTAATGGTGTTGTTTTAAGGTTCGGAATAACGGGTAAGTCAAAAGTAAATTTGATTTGAGCATCAAACCAGCTATTGCATATTTCAGACAACCCATCTGAGATGTTGCGCCGAGTGTCGAAAGATCACTACGAGTTGTATCTGAACATTGAGTTCCCGTTCAAGTTGACACCAATCATAGATGAAGTGCGGTCGGGATGCGTTATGCTCCAAGCCAATGCCGAAGTGGACCATCCGGCTCTTATAAAGGGCTTCCTGGATCGCAAAGCCATTGTCGAATGGCTCTTCCGCATTTTTTCAAGCGTCAAAATTGCGCCAAGTGTTCTTGATTTTCGCCGTAACTGCACGGTATGGAGCAGCAATGATTTAAGGGTCACTTTCTTGCCCGTCCTGGAGTTCACGCACTCCCAGTGGCCACTAGCAAGTCCAGGGACTACAGCGAACTGTATGCGGCTCCAAGCACATCCCTGGTACGCTGTGTCGCACGCAACCAGACCCCTGGACTCTAGGAGCTTTGTGGTCTGGGCTCCTGACTGGGAACGTTGCATACTGGACACACATCAACATTCCCGCCGATTGCTGCGCCTTTTCGATGCCCTGGCCCACAACTATGATATCAATATCGAGAATATCGACCTAGTCATCAAGACGATAATGCTGCAGGAGGTTCACAATTTACCGCATGATCTGGGAGACTCCATGATCGCATTCTTGGAAGCGGTGGTGGGCCGTCTTAAGGAGGGAACAGTGAACAGCTTTCTGGTGGATAGCATTAATGTTCTTCAGTTTGAGAAAGACATGTTGCTGGAGGAAAATTATGAATATTTGAACAAAGCTCTGATGGAGCTTAAGGGATATAAAATCATGGCTCAAAAGTTCAACGGGTCCAACAATGACGACGATGGCGATGCTAATGATAGCTATAAGTCTTGGATGGAAACTGTTCTTTCAATGTTTGTTCGCATAAGAAATGCTTACCACTAATTTTAAACTATTTCGATTTCTTTAAAAGCTTGAAAAGAGTTCATGGATAAGTTTCACATTTCATAAGTTCGTTCTTCGTTACCTTCGACACATTATTAGGGTTTAAATTTGACCCATTAAGCGTTTAATTGGACTAACTGAAATGTCAACATTTATGAAATTGCTTTTGACTTAAAACATTTCGCCAAATATGTATTCTTATTTTCGAACTAATAAATATTAGATTAATGAGAAAGGAGGTGTAAAGCATGTTTTCATAAGGCCCGATGTCACTGATGTTTTCTGTAGAAATGGTTCGTCATTTGGTTCTTGTCCTGAGGACCTTGTTGCTGTTCGAGTTCGAAGAAATCAATGGCTCCATTCAGATGATTCTGAACTTCTTAACCTATTTCCTAATGATCACTTCATGATGATTAGCTGCATGGACTGTTCCAAGGAAGAATATACAGAACTCTGCGGAAGTTGCAGAGGCTTCGACAACTCTACCCAACCTCTGATGTTCTCGTTGCTGAATGGAGCTCTTGCTTGTATATTTTCATTCGCTTAGAATAGTTTGGAAAATCATTTACGTTATGCGATTTCTTACAGAGAGCCTGCTGTTAGAATAGATAGTGAACAAATCCTAACTAAAATATAAGAATTAACCATGTAGTGATTCACAATTACCCTATAAATTAATACCTTTTACCTATTTACTCAAATCCGAGTATCAATACAAATCTCTGCATCAGTTCGCATCATTAGAGCCGCGTTCCGAATGGGTCGTGAAATTATGAGATCGGGCAGGAGAATTTTATCACTTCATCGCTGAGAGTTTTTTTCCAGGCAGAGGAAAGGAGGACGGAGGCGGTGCCAAAATAAATCCCAGAGCATGAGGACGAGCACTCCGCTGCCACCGCCGCAAAGGCAGGCCACTAAGCCTGCTGATGGCAATGGAGAAACCCACAGACATTTGTGCCTTGGCCAAAGCCACTGACAATGGAACTCGGGCGGGGGCCGGAAAATGTCCGGGCATAAGGGAAGCGGACTAAAAGTAAGCTGGAAAATGTAATTCCCCCTCCAATTTCCCTCTCCTTTCGGCGCACTCAAAGGTTGGCGAAATTTTTTGCCAAAGGTACGAAAGGCGAGGGAGATTCGAAGGGTTTTGAGCAGTTTATGCAAGTACTGCGAGTATTTGGCGAGCAACCCTCGCACTTTTTTGCCAAATTTCCGAAGGTTTGGTGGTGACTTGGACAGCAGAGCAAAGCAGCATGAGATTTCCTCAAAATGCTTTTGAACTCTCCGGTGGCAGGGGGAGGGAGTGAACTGTCGTCGCTCCGTCGTCACATGTAATTGTGACATTATTTAATATGTCAAAGCGATGGAAAATCCGGCACGACACAAGAAATATATACTATATCCCCGACAGAGAGCTGGAAATGTATCTCTGGGAACCGCAATATTTGATTAGCATCAGGCTGGAGTCGTGATACACATCGATTCCTTGCCCGATTCTATTTTCGGTGTCATCTAATGCAATTATCGGTGGGGGAAAATCTGATGCCCGAATGCTTACACTTCGCAGTTGGTTTCCGTTTCCGTTTGCACTTTTGGGTGCTCTCCGTTTTTGCATATTCCCAAATGTATTTTAAGCTTATCTTTGATGTGCGTGTGTGTGCCTTTTTCTTTAGAAATCAATAAAGTTTTGCCAGGGGAAAAGCTAAGAGCTCTGAGCTCCTTGTCTATTGATTATTTTCTTCGGGCGAAAAAGTATGCAACACTTTCGGGGCTGGGGGAGGAGCTCGCTCAGGGTTTTCACTCACTAACCCCGCCCTGGGCCGCTGCTAACTCAATTAATTTGTCAAATCAAGTCAGACATCAAATGCCAGCGCCAAAGCCAAACAATTTGTCACGCCAATCCCGTCGTGTCCTGCCACTGCTCCTGCTTCTGCTCCTCCTCCTGCTCCTGCCCCTGCTCGGTTGTCTGTTCTATTTCAATTTGATATTTGTTTGCACGTAACTCAATACCGGAGTGACATTGTGTCTCAATTAGGCGACAATTTGATTCTCGTGTTGTTAATTTTTCATTAAACTTTTCGGTGCGGCTGCCGTGTGCTGTCAATTAATGATGGAATTTCCCCAAAGGGCACGCCCAATTGCTCATGAACCCCACAGAGAGAGAGATAGAGAGGACAAACCTCAAACCCCTCAACAGGTGTGCAGGACAACCCTTAATTCGGGGAGAGCATATCCCGACAAGGACCTCGCCCTAATGGCATTTTTAACTATCCAAGTGCATTCAGCTGTTTCCATTTTAACAAGCGAAATCTATGTGTGGTCAGCCAAGTGACCAACTGGCCTTGAGACGATTTCCAAACACTTTCCACCTGGGAAAAATAGTAATAAAGGAGAGGGTACTTTTCTCGCTTTGCTGCACACTTTGATATGAAGCCTTCGGCACATTTGCCAATAGCAATTTGCATATGTCGTCATGCGAAAATGTTTTTTATTAAATTTTTCCAGCAGGTCCAAGGGAAGCTAATTAATTTGCCCCACCCCCCCAGAGAGTGTTCTGCTTTTGGCACTGTAATTAAGTGAATGCGAGATTCATGTTTCCCGAAATCAGGCGGAACATGCGTTGCAACAAGTTCGGCTGTCGAGTAATTTTCCCCCTGCAAAGTGTTGGCATTTACCCCAGGAGCCAGGAAGCAGGACCTTCTCCCCAGCCTGGCAACGCAATTTCAGCTCAGAAATTTGCCCAGTTCGGGCGAAAAGAAGTCTGAATAATTTGCATAAATATGTACAAGTCGCTCTCATTCTCCTTCGTATAATTAAAATGTTAGTTTGAAGCCTTGAGTTTCATAATTTGAGAGCTGCGCAGGCAGGCTGTAATTTCATCTGGCATTGGAGGATACCAGGCAAGAGCTTGGAATTCCTAAGAAAATGCCTAGTGGTTTCCTTTGAACTGTAAATGTGTTTACCTTGGAAGTTAGATGGCTTTGCAGTGATATTCAGTTGCACAATGTTGGCAGTTTTGCCTTGGTATTAGGTGCAGAAAAGTGCAGACGAATGCTTAAGTTATTTTAGGAACGAGTTTAAGATGGCAGAAAGTATGTATCGATTAAATAAAATATATGATATGGGATTAAAAAAATTTATATTTTTAAACTGCACAATATTTGCAAAAGGTTGTTATTCTATTACATACATTGGTTGTCTTCAGATGTATCTTGTAACTGTGTCAAATACAAGCGAATGTTTTATTTAATCTTAAAATTAATGTTTAAAAATAAAATATTTAAATACACGAAAATGGCTTAATAAAAATATCTAAAGATATATAAATGGGAAAAAAAGACAACAAATTTTTAATACATGAAAGTGATATAAGCCCAAAATATAAAGAATCGAGTTTATTAGCTATTTCACATTTATTCATTTTAAAATAATTTAATCTGAAGAGATTGGCCGAAGTTCATGAAAATTAACCCGATAAAACGTGTTTACATTTTGGTTGATAAATAAAATACAGTTCGATTAATATCGATATTTATGATGAGTTTTTTTTCTTATTTTCGTTTATATTTCACATCGTGACTTTCTTCTTGGTATAAACACGTAAAATAAACTCAGCATTACTAATATTATCTATCTAGACCGAATTGTCATTTGACTTAAAAACTGAGGAATAATTTGATACTTTACCCTTATCGATATACGAGCGATAATTTAACTAAATATTATGTTGATGTATCGGATCCTAAATCTTAATGGTTAATTGTTGCAAAGATAATTCTTAAGAAGGAACTGTAAATAAAAATAAAACAAACGTTATCAAAAGTTTAGTTTTAAATATTATCATATTTCTAAGAATTTAAATTCACAATATATATATATATGATTTTAACTTTTTACTCATAGGTCTTTGGCTCTTTTTGAGATGTACCTCGAAAATACCCATAAAAATGAGAAATAATCATTTTGTTAGTCAGGAAAACATCGCAAAAAAATACTACACTAAAAAATATAAAATAACTACAAGCTTTTAAGTCAAATGTTTGGATTAAAAAGAAAACTACATTTTTGTTTATATTATCATAATGAATTATGCAGACATAAGCCAGCCAAAAATGTCACTTTAAATGCATTAAAACGCCATTAGCGCGCTTATTAATTATGTAAATGAAAATTAAACAAACTGTTCAGCCAATTGAGTGCTCAAGAAGACTCCGCCTCCCTTCAACCCGAATCCCCGCAATCATTTACCCATTTGACGGATGATAAACGTGAACGTAAACATTTTGGAATCGTTGAGCTAAGCTAATTTGCATATAAAACAGTTGAATTTGCTAACAAAATCTGAAAATATTGATGAAATTTGGGCACCCCTCGAGGGCTGCTGCCGAGTCAAGTGGGTGTAAGGAATTGTGTAAAACTTGCTGCAAATTGGCTATGCATATAAATCGATGTTAATGTCCCCGGCGAACCGGGGTTGATGATGATGATGTCCCTGTTGGCCTGAAAGTATGCAACGAGTGGTTGGTGGATGGCAATGACGGTATCTCGGTTGCCAAGTTGGTCACTAAATCATCGCTAATCGCTTGCTAATTTTTCTTTTTTTCAACAATCTCGACGAGGACAAGTGCACTCAGAAGCGGGGACAACTGGACAGGTGTTCGTTCTTGTTGGTCAGCTTATCAGGGTCCGAAATTAGCGGGCTCTGCACTCGGCCAGGTCAGGTGTACCGGCTGCTGTATCATGATTATATTGGGGTTATATTATGGCTGTTCCGAGGTGACTCATGTCCAGAGTTTACGATTTATAAAGGCAAACACACGCTTGCTCTCGATAGATTAACAATCTTTGGCTTATGGGGAAATCTAAGCGATTCATTAGAATATTTCCAGAGATTAAAAGTATGTGTTTACCTGTTCTTGATATGCTTCCTTTTTAAAGATAATGATTTTTCCCACAAAAAATAATTTCTATTAGGAATAAACTCAAGTGCGATTGAGACGTAATAATGGCCATAAAATGTGTGCAAAATCAAGCGTAATTTTTGGTGCAAACGTTTAAATCGATTAGATTAATTGGCAAGTGCAAAGGCACCTGGTTAGTATAAATACCCCTGCGATTAGTGAATTTGGGATACAATCCAAAAAGTGCTTTCAAAGTAAACACATTAACCAACCAAGAAAATATGACCAGCTTCAAGAAGTTCTGCCTGAGCCTGATGCTCCCCCTGATGTGGACTTTGGTGGCGGCCAGCACTCCCTTCCGGCAATGTGAGTCAGGACTAAGGAAACCCCTTTTAAGTAGTTTTTAATTACCTTTAACTTTAATTTGTAATTTCTCAGGTGCTGACAGTAGCTATCCCATGCCTCTGACGGTTCAAATCGATGATTGTCACACCTTGCCCTGTGATCTGTGGAAGGGTAGCGAGGCCAAGATCGACATTCAGTTTGTGGCCAGTGAGTATTATTGGAAAAGTCTCTTTAATATTTATAAAAATGCTAATTTCTTATTAATTTTCCCCTCAACAGCTCGCAATACCATGCAGAGGCTATCGGCTGCGGTGCATCTCACCTCGTTGGGCGTCACTATACCCTATGACCTGGAATCTGCCCGTGGCAATGTTTGCAACAATCTTCTGCATGGCGCCTACTGTCCCCTGGATGCCGGCGAGGATGTGACCTATGAGCTGCTCCTGCCCATAGCCAGCAATCAGCCGGAAGTGCCCACACGCCTGGAGGTGCGACTCCTGGACACCGAAAACGAGAACCGAGTGGTGTCCTGCTTCCTGGCCGATACGCGCGTGAAGAAGCCCAGCTCATAAGTCTAGAAGCTAGAGCCTAGAGCCTAGAGCCTGATAATCTTAATAAGACTAAGTCCAGACATTGCATCAATGTCGTAGCCTTCTGTGAGGCCAATTAATAGCGCTTAAGCCGTGGGCCACTTAAGCCCCGCAAACACTATTAGCAGTTATGAATAAATAATTAGGGGAAAATATTATAAATAATCAACGTGAATCGGCCGAGTTAATTACACACATGTGGGGGCGTATGTACTCCGGCTAAGCCGGACTCACAAGCCCGGAGGGCGCCATGAATCGGCTTAATTAAATGACGCAGAAAATTACGCACACCGAGGAGGAGGAGGAGTGGGTTTTTGGGAGAGATGGAGATTCGCAGGTGGTGCGTGCGGTTTTCGCTGCCTTGTTTTTATTTTATTTTTTAGAAAACTGCAAACTTTTCATCGCTCCATTTACACGCACAGCTCCTATGGCTTCCTTCCGGCCCTCAAAGCTAATTGGCTTTTCAACACTTTGGAGCTTCCGACGACTGATGACGATGACGAAGGCGTGCGCAGATCTGGGGGTGGAGATGGAGGGGAACACTAAGACTAAGGCGATGGGGGGAATCCAAATGGAGGTCTAATGAACAAGCTGCCTGATGGCAGGGCATATCCGTCGGTTAGCTAATTGAGACGTTGACTAGGTGGTGACATATTGCTAAGAACTACAAATTGGTCACCGACTAAGGAAAATTCACCCTAAATGAGAGTAATTTTAATAAAAAGTGGTCAAGGAAAATGTAATGAAAAATTATATGAAAACTGTAGGATAGGTAAAATATTTTATAGGTAAAATCATTTATTTTGAACTATTTAAATGTTTTATACAAAAATAAAGGGAAAGTCTACAGTGTACTTTGAGGGAAATGTTTTCTTACTTATTTAAAAATATTAATTTTATATATATGTTAATATATTTTCTTTCTATGAAGGATACTTTTCAGAAAAACTATAAGTCATACATATAGGCTATATATCTAAAAAAAAAACTCTTAACTTTGGTAGGTACTAAACTTCACCAAAATCGAGAGTATTTTAAATAAAAAAAAGTTGAAGAAAAATGTAATAAAAAATAAAACACATTTCACGGCAAACTACAAACCAAAGAAAAATCTGTTAAGAAAATGACTTGATTTTAATTAAATAAAAATTTTTTATAAATAAATTAACTTAAATGAACTTAAATTATTGAATTATTATAACAACACATAAAAGTAATATCTAGACTAATTTTAGGGAGAGCCTTACTTGTTAATATTTTTTTAATTCAAAAGGAAAAAAAAAGAGAAAGCTCTTTATGAAGGTTATCGCAAAGAATAAGCCATTTTTCTCTTAAAATATCAAATTTTTCATTTGTCTTTATTGTGAACTAATAATTTATTAGTAATAAACTATGTCAAACTATGACTCAACTTGATTACTTTTACTATTCCTAAAAATGTACCCGTGTTTAGGTGCAAAAGCACTGAATTGCAGCCAACCGAATCGATTTCATGATGATGATAACATTTAGGCAAATGATTAGGTTTATGTTTATAAATTAAACGAGTGCGAAGTCATAATATTTGATCTGTCTAGTCATGATGTGAACGAGATCTGGGAGAGTTCGAATTAAAGGATCTCTGGTCGTTTATAGCAAAATGAAAGTCAGTCGGTTAGGTTTGTTTTTGGTCTTCGCATTGATGCAACTCGCCATCGAAGTGGCTGGAAATGAGGAGACCTTTTTGACCCCGTACAGCAGCAGTCAGAAGGTGGGTTTAACTTCTATTTCCTTTTTTTTAACCATTAAAATATATTTAATTTGAAATACTTAGAAAGCCCTAGTGGCCATCCAGCACATCCATGTCTTTGGCGAGTCGCTGTACATGAAGGCGAGGGCCTACATCCACGAGGATCGCCAGCACTTCGACCTGAATGTGCGGATGGTAAGGGAGCTGGGCAGCAATCACCTGATCATGAACATGAAGGTCCGCGTAAGACCCGAGGGCGGGACCAAGTTTGTGCAGTTATTCGAGATGCGAAGGATCAACTTCTGCGGCTTCCTCAGCGAATACAACTCGAGCCCCATGCTGCGCTTCCTCTTCAAGAAGAGCATCATCCTGAGCGACGTCATCGAGTGTCCCATCCGAGTGGGCAACTACTCGATGATGAACTCCAATGTGGCGGATAACATCCAGCCGGATGGAGTTCAGAACGGCACCTACAAGTTCTTTGCCGAAATCGTGGAGGAGAATGGGGAGATCGCCAAGGTGTTTGCCCTACAAGTCACCACGTTGGTGTATATTGTGGAAAAGGATGGTGAGGAGGAATCTAAAGAAGAATAACTTTTAAGAGAGACATTCCTAAATATTAAAGTAAATAAAAATTAACTTAAAGATGAATTGTTTTCCATTATTTCATTATCTATCATTCTAGCTAGATACCAAAAGGTAATGATACATTTTAAGAGAAACGAGTGAGAAAGCTACAGCTATATTATATTAAATATTGGATAACTAACAAATATTTTAATAATTAATTTAATTATAAAAATAATTAATCATTTTCAATGATATTTGATTAGTTTTTGATGTAAACTTATGAAAAAATTGCTAGAAAATCATACCTAGATGCCAAAGTTTTAATTTAACATTTTGAGAAATTTCCAAAGAAATATTTAGAAAGCTACACCACAGTATCTTTATTTTTAAAAGTATATAATCATATATATAATGACGATTTTAAAGTATAAAAAACCTAAATTTAAGTATCAGAATTTTAAAGATCCTTGTATCCCTAATCCCTGATAAGTTCCAACAAAGCACACCGTGGACAAATCCAATCATAGGCAAGTTCTCCCAAGAAATCATTTATAAATCGAGCTCCGATCGCCTCCAAAACCTTTCTCAGCCAGTTGGTCACTACCAAAGGCATGGCAGTCAGCTCAAAAGCACTTTCCACAAAACGAAAGTTCCCTTTGGCTCTTGGATACATTGAGGCCATTTTACGAAGCTGGCGGCAAGGCAGGGCAATCGATGCTATATAATCCCGGCGATTATCAGAAGCATAGCACTCGATACGAAACCGCCGACATCTTGTTGATGGAAAGCCCGGAAAACTGTTTTCATGCCGCACAAACATTTTGAAATCCAGAAACTCGGCCATCCGGAAAAACTCCTTTACATGCTCTTCCCTAGGAACCAGTCTTTCATTAATCTGCTCGATCAGGCGAGCAAACTGGGAAAGATCTTGCTTTGCAGTGGGATTTAGCAGTTTTCCATCGAGCTGAATAAAATCGGCAAGGGAGTAGTTTGAAAGCATCAGAGGAGGATCCTTTGAATCCTTTGGAGTGAATGATTTGATGCTCGACGATGGCAGGTTTATGTTATCTATTGACTCTCGTAGCTCTTGAGGCTTTAATAGTAATTGTATTCCACTCCTATCCGGCGGAGGTATGTCCTTAATCGTGTGGGTCTCTAACAGGATAGCCTCTCCCTGATCGTCCTTTTTGCCCACTAGC
Source organism: Drosophila punjabiensis (assembly GCA_008042585.1). Classification (NCBI taxonomy): domain Eukaryota; kingdom Metazoa; phylum Arthropoda; class Insecta; order Diptera; family Drosophilidae; genus Drosophila; species Drosophila punjabiensis. The sequence continues at coordinate 6,999 of VNJR01006031.1, read as the reverse complement.
CTTTGAGCTTGAACTTTCGCTATGTTCCTACTGATGAATTTCTTAACTCGCCATCGCCGAGCTCTATTATATAATTTACGTAGACAAGATGTAGGTCTTGGTAAAGGATTAAAATGGATTTTTATCAAGCTCTGTTGGCTGGCAGTATAAAATTGACGTTGCACATTTCGTAGCAGGTTTTGGTGAAGCGATTTCTTCTGGTTTATAAATTCAATACCCAAACAGCTTATGTTGGCCACCTCACTGGGCGTCTGGTGCTGCATTCGCACCGGGATCTGGGGGTGCTCTAGAGATCGAATGCCATAGGGGTTCCGTGTGGGAGAAACGCCAACGAGCCGAGATTTGCTGCTTCGATACGAGAGTCTCACCACGTTGCCCCTGTACCATGTCCTCTTCACAGCCTTGGATTTCTTTCGTACCATCTGGAATATTTGATCCTTGATGGGTGTATTTTTAACTGCATCTTCGAGTTCAATAGGTCGCGTACAGTGAACAATTGAATACGTATCCGGTCGGTGCTGGCGTTCGATCAGCTTAAGCTCCTCGTGGGTCAGCGTGGTAACTCCCAGGTGGCATTGACTCTCCCGGCAATAGATGTGCACCTTATGATCATTTTTTAATTGACTATCCAAAGGCGTGATCAACAGCAGAATATTGCACAGATCTTGACCTCCGATCGTTTTCAGAATCTTTTCCAGAGCTGATCGGTATATTCTCAACTCTGTTGAAGACTTGCTGGTCACGTGCCTGCCGCAAAGAAGACATTCTTTGAGTCCCTGAGTCTTGCTTTTTGCTTTGTCCGAGTCTGAGTCTCCTCCGTAGATCAGGTTCAAGGACAGTGCCACATCGTCACAGAGCTTGCCATTGCGGATGTGGTCTTCTTTATCAAGCGATAACATTGCTAAACATAATAAATTTGTAAAAATTTTGCGGCTTTCTAAAAATTTTGATGAAAGCTTTCAAAACTCAACTAAATTGGCAAAGGTTCCTATGGTCTACAAAACTTTTGATAATTTTACTGAGCAAGAAAAAGTGCAAATAACTCAGGATTCCCGAAGTTAAAAATAAACGAACCACCGACAAAAACTATAGAAGAAACGAACAGAAAACTCATTAGATAAAACAATTTATTGGACATTTAATGCAAGATTTTTTTATAAATAAAAATAACACATTCAAAAATCATTATGCGAAATAAAGTTAAGTCTTATTAACATCTTAAATAACGAATAAAAACATAAGTTAGATATAATAGATACCACTTCGATAATATTTTAATATTTCGATTTTCACCATGTCGATGTATCAAAATCTACAATATTTTTTTAATTTTTTGCGCTATATATTTATTGCTAAATCATCAGGGTTTTTCTCTCAATAAACCTCTCTAGTATCGATACAAAATATATTTTTAAATAATCGTTAAATTGTATTAAAATTATACTAAATTTTTGTAAGCCTCTTTGATAATATTAAATTAAATTAGTTTTACATTTTTCAAATTTCGATGTATCGAACTTTATGATATTTCCGATACTTTTGTATCGATTTATTTATACGATAATTGTATCGATTTATCATAAAAAACATGTTTCAAAATATTCGTTGAAATAAACAAATTATTTTATCTTTCCGGATACATTAAATGTTTCCTATTTTCGATTTACGAATTCTATATTTTTTGTTAATATATATTAGAAATCTCTTCTTTATATACATATATACATCCCATTTTACTCAGCTTTGGCCACACATGGATTAAACAATCTGGTATCAAGCCGAACAGGTTTTCATTTAATAAATGGCCAACATTAACCCACTCCATGGTGGATGGAGCATGACCTGACACCTGATGACAGCCAGCTGATGACTCTGGTCATTGCGCGATGAACTTCGTTCGGTTTGCGTTGTTTTTTCCGCTACTTCACTGGGTTAATGGCAACGAGACCAGCAGAAAGTCGCTGTGGGACGAGGAGGAGGACGTGGAGAGCCAGGTACTCTAGACTCACCTGTTAACAGTGCGATCTACAGAGCTGAAGATTTGCAGAGACCCGTGCTCCGCATCCACCACATCAACATCTTTGGCGATGCTCGCTTCATGAAGGCACTGGCCCACGTCAACGAGAACCGCACCCACTTCAGCCTGTGTGTCCTGCTGCGCCAGGAGCTGGGCAGCAACTTCCTGATCTTCAACCTCAAGCTGCGCGTCAGGCCCACCGGCAAGGCGGTGTTCGTGACCCTGCTCCAGATGCGAGGACTGGACCTGTGCGGCTTCTTCACCGAGTTCTCGCGGAATCCCATGATGAAGTACTTCCTGCAGACGGAGATGCAGCTGAGCGACTACATCGCCTGTCCCGTTCGCGTCGGCAACTACACGCTGAAGAATGTCAGCGCCAAGGACATTTATCCGCAGAATCTGCAGAACGGCACCTACAAGTTCTTCGTGGAAGTTGTGGAGGGCACGGCGGAGATAACCAAGGTCTTCGCCCTGCAGGTGACCTCGGAGATTTGGCTGGAATAAACAGAGTGCTCAGAGAGCGAACAATGGATGTGTAATTACGAGTAAATCAACCACCCCACCCCACCCACTGCTTGCATGTTAAGCGGATTGTCCTGGCTTCGCCCCAGCAGTTTTCCGCATTTTCCTCACTTTTCCTACCCTCTTTCCTGGCCGCTTTTCCATTGTGCGTCATGCGCTTCGATTTAGTTCCTCCTCCGCCTCTCTGGAACATATTGAAAATCGTTTAAGGCGCCATCCAAGTGCATGGCCGATTACGGTGATTATCCTGGGACTATCGGGGACTTGCGTGTGTGTGTCCCTTTAGTTCGACGGGGTTTCCTTTGAATTTCCCGCGGGATCTCGGCGGCATTGCGAAGCCATATGCGCTCTTTGTGGTCGCAATTCTGACATAATTAATAGAAAAACAATATGCTCAATGGCCAATCAATTGGGAATACTTCCAATATATACAAGTATAATATATATAAGTATATCCTTCACATATCCTTGGCCGAAGCTTTCAAACCATTAACCACTGAAACCCTTTTCCAAGGCGCCGCGTAATCCGATATTTTAATGGAGCTTGAAATATTCCTGCGACCGTTAATTAAAATCCGTAACGCGGTTTTCAGCGCGTATTATTTTTCACATTTTCTGGATTTTTTCACCAGGAAAGGGGTTGAGTGACGACACCCTCTGATAGGTAATGCCTTTCCTCACGCACAATCAAATCACTTTGCGATTTCAATTTGGCAAAAATAATGCGAATATATATATATATATATCCGAAGGGGGAAGGGCAAATGGAAATCCAAATTTCAATTTCTTCTGTCGAAACAGGGAAAATTCCTGCAAGTAGCTAAACTTTGAGGGGGCAGAAAGGACCTCCTTACGTGAAGTGCCAATGCCTGCTATCAAGTGTCGCACTTATGTGTGACCTTTGCAAATTCAATTTGTCGCCTTTTTATCTATAAACATTTTCTATTAGCCGGAAAAAGAGGGTTTGGCAATTTCAATTTCGAGACCAAGACGAGGGGTCAACGACAGGCGGCATTTCATTCACCGAAAATGCTGGGAAATCCTTGAGATAATCCTATGGGATAGGTTATCAAAAGTTGACTGCAAGTGAAGTCTATGTTGTAATATATTTCGTGGTAAATTTCCGTGGAAATTTAAAAATTAAGCCTCGGCTCTGGGCTCCGTTTGCTGGCAATTAAAAAGGCGTTGAGTTGAGCAATTAAACACACGAACCTGCCTCAAAATAATTCACTTAAATAACGCAATGTTGCGTAATTCAGTTTCACAGTTTTGTAATTAAAAGCATTTGCATAAGAATCGCATCGAGCGCCCGCTCGTCCGGCCTCGGGCATGCTTCCATGCCACTCTAATTAAGGCCTGACCGCGCCAGGACTCGCTCCTGGTAGGTCCTTCGGATGGCGTCTTCCCCTAAAGGTCATCAACGTCGCCGACGAAGCGGCTCAAATCCTTGCGATTGCAAGTCCTACTGCGACACACACACAATGCACACACAATTGTGGTTATGGTTTGTCAATAGCGTTTTGTCCTTTGCGTGGCATACAGGAAGTCCTTAATGTTCCGCAGGAGTGCAATTCAATCGGTTGAGTTTTTTTTGAGACGAATTAAGTGCTTAAACGGTGCTGAGTTTTACTATACATTGAATTTTAGTATAAAAGGTTTTATTTTATGGTTTAAACTAAAAAGAAAAGGATTGGGGCTTGTATCTTCCTGGCTACATTATTAAGTTTATCCTAATAACTTAAAATTTTTATAAAGATCTGCTCTCCTGTAACAGCCAAGAATTTCCCTTTAAATACGATAATATTTATAATCCTATAAGGTGCTGTTACTTATGTGATTAAATAATGACACGTAAACCTATCCTTAAATAAAATAAACTTTATTTCTAACCAGAAAACTGTAAATATGACAAATCCTAAATTTAATAAGGTTTAGGATGCAACAATTAAAGACTATTTGGTATTTAGATTTTTTAGGTTCGATTTTAAGAATTTCAGGACTGAAAGCAGGATTTGTATTTATTATTGGGTATTTGTTTAAATTTTTTTTTATTTACATAGATTCTGTCACCGATCTGTGTCCGAGTTTATAAATTGGTGATAGAATTGTGAACAAATATTTGATTTGTTTAAAACGTGTCTTCATTTATAGAAAGACTAGAAAAATAGGCTTTCTTTTAGGTAAGAATTATATAAGAGAAAGTTAATATATACATTACATTCTCTAATGCTTTTTGGAAATTTAATAAATAAACTAAAATGTAGTAATAAACTTGTCCAAATTCTGCTGCTGAATTCCTGAAATATTAAATAACATAATAATGATTAGTTTTATGTCTGTCTATAGATGAATTACCAATAATATAAGCCTACCCTATTTTCTCTTTCTGTGAAAAGAAGACCTTATTGTATTATAGACCCAAGGCTAGGGTATTGCAGATTTGTACTAACCTAAACAGTTAGAGACAGGCAGAATCAGGAAACTTTGATTCCATTTATGCTGATAATCAGTCATAATGTTTTTATGAAAATTCTCTCATTATTGAAAATTCCCACGAAAAACTGTGTGCACTTTTATAAAGTCCCGTTTCCTTGAAATAGATAGTCGAAGTGTTTTCGTATAATTTTTCTGGAATGTGTTAACTATGCTATTTTCGTACAATCTATAAATAGGAATATTTCTTGGTACGATTATTTAGTGCCCCTCTATATGTCACTATGGAATCATCTAAACTTTTCCTGCTCATCATCGGGATGTGCTGTCTAACCCAAGTCAGACAGGCCCATGCTGAGTGCTGCTTTGACTTTGAAAAAGTGACCTTCGGAATGGAAAACGGAAGCTGCGGCATGGTGGGTGGCCATGGAGACAGCATCTGCGAAGTTAACATCTGTGCGGATGGGGTGGCCAGAAAGGGCCAAGGTCCTTGTAACATCTTCGGCTGCAACTGCGACGACGGATGTCTGACCGGCGAATGGAGTGAAAGCTTCAAGGAAAAGAATCAGCACCACGGAGTTAAAATTTATGATGCAGTGCGATCTGTTTACATTTAACAAAAAATGTTGATGTAAAATTTTTCCAGAATTAAAACTGAATGGTTTCTATACGAATTGGGTACACTGAAAACCAACAATTACTATTGGTTGATTTAAATTTTATGAAGTACAGAAGGCGTTTAAGCATATTCTAAAAATATTTTAAAAAGACAGTGTCAGGCATATTTGGTCCCAAACAAGAAAGGAACCTAACTTCGACACCCCGAAGATTTTATACTTTTGTAGATTGCCACTGGACCATTCATGATATATCCAAGTGTATAAAAATATAAATATTCCCCATATATGATGGTAGAAATGGGAGATATTGGAAACTAGAGATGCAGTTGAGCTTTATGACCGAACCAAGGTATTTGAAGATTTTATAGGGTTTCGTTTTTGACAACACTTTGTGTTTTTTGTTTCATATTTTAAGAGTTCATGCTTATTAATCGTTTATTATGTGTGTACATTTATTTAAATTTCCAAGGAAATTGTGCACACGTACACCATCTATTCCCTTGAATAGATAGACATAATGTTTCTGAATAATTTTCCTGAAATGTGCTGACTTTGCTAATTTGATGCCCATCCACAGCCTATAAATTGCAATAGCAGCTACGACAGTTAGTTATTTGCTTTCCATATTTCACCATGGAGTCATCAAGAGTCTTCCTGCTGCTCATCGGGATCTACTGCGTAACCCTAGTCAGACAGGCACATGCTGAGTGCTGCACCTCTTACGAAGAAGTCACTTTTACAATGCAACACGGAAGCTGCGACATGGTGGGCGGCTATGGAGACAAAATCTGCGAAGTGGAGATCTGTGCGGATGGAGTGGCCAGAAAGGGGACCTATTGTGGGCGAGGTCCTTGCAACATCTTCGGCTGCAACTGCGACGGCGGCTGTCTCACCGGCCAGTGGGTCAGGAGCTTTTGGGAAAAGAATCGGCACTACGGCATTAGAATTTTAGTTGATTAATGCTTATTTGTAAATAGTATTCATTTTTGTAATTCTGAAAGAATAAATACACTGCTTGGCATGCGAGTTGATTAAATCGCACAATTACTATTGATGGACTCTGTAATTAATCAATAACATTTCTATTAATTTAATAGCAACTTCCCAGAATACTTACAAAATGTATAGTACATATTTTATAATAACAATTTAGTTTTGTTTTTTAATTTCATTAACCTCGGTAACCCCAGAGTCTCGTTCTTTGCTAAAGATCATATTGATAAAGAATATTTATTAAATATAATAGTTGTAAATATTTCTAAGGGCATCATTTGCACTTGGTTTGGCAAAAAGCTTCAATGTTTCTGTATTAAATGCAACCAAATAGAACATAAGTCTGCAACATTGTTTGGCTGCAAGACAAAAGCAACATCAAATACTTAGAATTAAGTGTTGCGAAGATCAAGT